>CM050167.1:129548599-129826099 GCA_027410445.1 Discoglossus pictus | reverse complement strand
TTAGCTGCATTTCCTCACTTTTTCAATTATATCTGGGGGTTTATAGCATACTCCTACTAATATTCTGTTTGAATTTGCTGCTCCGCTATTTAACTCTACCCACAAATATTCAACATTATCGCTACTTCTAGCATAAATATCTTCTCTGATTATAGGCTTAAATTCAGGCTTAACATACAAACAAATCCCTCCTCCTCTTTTACTATTGCTCCTATCTTTCCTAAATAACTATCCAGATTAACCGTCCAGTCATGAGATTCACCCACCACGTTTCAGTAATGCCTATTGTCATAATATACTATTTCTTATCTGTAAACCAGAAATGCTCTGTGTTCACTGATCCATTTTACTGCTCCAATGTACCCTCCCCCTGAAATATCTCCTTGTTCTGTCTTATAGACACTTTTAAAAGCATACTGCAAAGAAACATCTCCCATCAGAAGTCCACCTGAAAGCAGTCCCCTCCCTCCCTGCCCCTCTACCCACCCACCCTTGTTTACACTTAATATATTGAGGCATACTAATTACCTGCACATGTTCAATCAGTGACATCTGATTATCACCTCTAACCACCCCCTTCAATTATACTTGCTTACACAGCGCCATTATGTTGCCTATTACCACCTTCCTTATTATAACCTCCTGCCTCTTTCTCAGACTCTCTTATACTGTCTCTACACATCATGTCTCCAATAATATAACTATCTCACCTTCCCTGCTCTCCTCTCCTCTTCTCTGCTCCCATGAGCTCCTCTCCTTCCTCCAGTCACTATCTCATCCCTCCCCTAAAGCTGGGAAGCAGAAATGCTCCTATAAGTCCTATCCCCATCTCCTTTTACTCTCTCTCCTTCTTCTGATGGCTTGTGGGGATATATCCCCTAACCCAGGCCCCTCACTCATTCCCACCTGCTGTCAGCCATGCAGAGTCCCCAGGGCAGCAAATGCCCAAAACACCCATAATCTAATACCCATCACTTGTCACAAACCATCTACTTTGCCCTTCTCCTGTGCCCTCTGGAATGCAAGGTCTGTTTGCAATAAACTTACCTTCATTCATGACCTCTTCATTTCCAACTCCCTCAATTTACTGGCTATCACAGAAACCTGGCTCACTCCATCTGACTCTGCCTCCCCTGCCGCACTCTCTTATGGTGGTCTGCACTTCAGCCACACTCCTAGACCTGGGAACAAACAAGGTGGAGGTGTGGGCATACTACTATCCTCTCGCTGCACTTTTCACTGCATACCCCCTGTTCCCTCCCTCCAATTCTCATCTTTTGAAGTCCACACTATCCGCATCTTCTCTCCCATCCCTCTGCGAGTAGCTGTGATCTATCGCCCGCCTGGATCACCCTCTCAATTTCTGGACAACTTTTCCTGCCTGGCTCCCTCACTTTCTCTCCTCCAATATACCTTCACTCATTCTTGGCGATTTCAACATAGCCACTGACACCCCCACCTCCCCAACAACTGCAAAATTACTTGCACTTACCTCTTCCCTTGGCCTCTCACAATGGACAGATTCTGCAACTCACAGTGGTGGACACTCCATTGACCTTATTTTTACTAATCTCTGCACTATCTCCAACCTTGACATCTCCTCACTTCCCCTATCTGACCACCACCTGCTAACTTGCAACCTCACCTCATCTTCCGCTCACCACCCTTCTTCAAATCCTGCCATCAGAACACGCAGAAACCTGCAAGCACTCAACCCACAACAATTGTCAAATGTACTAAAACCCCTTCTCAGCCCCCTCACCACCCTTGCCTGCCCTGACATCGCCACTTCACAGTACAACGATACTCTAACTTCCACCCTTGACACTCTTGCCCCCATAATCACAAGCAAACGCCCTTGCTCTATCCCACAACCATGGCACACTACACAAACACGCTATCTACAGAGATGCTCACGCACTGCAGAACGACTATGGAGGAAATCTCTAACCTCAGCAGACTTTCTCCACTACAAGTTTACCTTGCGCTCCTACTTGTCTGCCCTCAATCTTGCCAAACAACACTACTTCTCTTCACTAATATCAAACCTGTCCTCCAACCCTAAACGTTTATTTGCTACATTTAACACCCTCCTCTGTCCACCCCCGCCTCCTGCCCCTTCCTGTCTAACTGCTGATGACTTTGCCAGCCACTTTAAAACTAAAATTGAAACTATCCGAAATGAGCTCTCCTCCCAGCTTGGCCCTATCCCACCATCCTTTCCACAAGCTGACAACACCCAACATTTACCCTTCCCCAATCCCTCCTCCACTATTGATTCCTTTGACCCTGTTACCGAGGATGAAGTATCTACTTTACTATCAACCTCTCACCTTACCACATGCCCACATGATCCTATTCCTTCACAGCTAATTCCTCCCCTATCCACCGCACTTATCCCAGCTCTCACACATCTATTCAACCTCTCCCTAAACACTGGCAGGTTTCCATCCTCTTTAAAACATGCCGTAATTACACCCATTCTCAAGAAGCCCTCATCTGATCCAGCTTCTGCCTCCAACTACCGCCCTATCTCACTACTTCCCCTGGCTTCTAAACTGCTTGAGCGGCTTGTTTACAATCGCCTCACTCAATTTATTTCTTCCAATTCCCTTCTTGACCCCTTCCAATCTGGTTTCCGTGCCCAACACTCAACAGAAACAGCCCTCACAAAAGTCACCAATGACTTGCTAACTGCCAAATCAAAGGGTAACACTTCTCCATGCTAATTCTTCTGGACCTCTCTGCTGCCTTAGACACAGTTGACCACCCTCTTCTAATCCAAACTCTCCGTTCATTTGGCATCCAGGGCACAGCTCTTTTATGGTTCACATCCTATCTAAAAGATCATACATTTAGCGTCTCCTTCTCTGGCACCTCTTCTTCACCTCTCCCTCTGTCTGTTGGCGTTCCCCAAGGTTCTGTCCTAGGCCCCCTCCTCTTTTCTATCTACACCTCCTCCCTTGGCACCCTCATAAAATCCTTTGGATTTCAGTATCATCTCTATGCAGATGATACTCAAATCTACCTCTCTGCACCCGATCTATCCCCCTCTCTTTTAGCTCAAGTTTCCAACTGCCTCTCTAGCATATCCTCCTGGATGTCTACCCGTCAACTCAAACTCAACATGTCTAAAACTGAACTCCTAATCTTTCCACCCTCTACTATAGCTTCCACTCCGCAAATATCTCTCACTGTTGACAACACCATCATCACTCCCACCTCCCAGGCCCGTTGTCTTGGGGTTCTACTGGATCCCGCCCTCTCTTTTATTCCTCACATCCAATCGATAACTAAACCTTGTCAGTTTCACCTAAAAAACATCTCCAAAATTCGTCATTATCTTACACAAGACACAGCTAAAATTCTAATACACTCTCTCATCATATCTCGACTTGACTACTGCAATTCCCTTCTTGCTGGCCTCCCCATCTCTCGTCTGTCTCCCCTCCAATCCATAATGAACGCCTCCGCTAGACTCATCTTCAATACCAAACGATCAGTGTCTGCAGCTCCTCTCTGTCAATCACTCCACTGGCTTCCCATAGCTTCCCGAATCAAATTTAAAATCATGACCCTAACACATAAAGCCCTCAACAACAGTGCACCCCCTTATATCTCTGCTCTTGTTTCAAAATACTCTCCCAACCGCCCCCTTCGTTCTGCTAACGACCTTCTTCTTTCCTCCTCTCTCATCACCTCCTCTCACTCCCGTCTTCAGGACTTTTCTCGTGCAGCCCCTACTATCTGGAACTCCTTGCCTCGCTCCATTAGATTAACTTCCTGCCTCAAAACCTTTAAAAAATTACTAATAACACACCTATTTAAAAAATCATATCACCTTCAGCCTTTATAATTACAACTGCACACTCCACAGCTTAAAAACACTCCCACCCACAATCTACAGTACAGCTCACAGACCCCTCCAATTGATTAAACAAATTGCATTCACGTTGCCATTTTTGTATTTGCCACCCTCTTGTATCACACCTAAACCCTTAGATTGTAAGTTTGCGAGTTTTTCATTTGTGTGTCCGTGTCTTGGAAACAAACACTATGTACATTTGATTATATGCTCAAAAACAGGGCCCTCCATTCTTTAAGGTGTTAAGTTTGTTTTTTGCCATGTACTAACCACCTGTACAGCGCTACGGAATATGTTGGCTCAATATAAATAAAGATAATAATAAATAATAATAATAATTAACTGCTCATAATTCTAACTCTCCCATTTTTCCTGTTACGCTTCTGGCATTAGCGAGCATACACCTTATGTTATGAGTTCTGAAGTGCCTGCCACTGTACTTGAGTTATTTAGCAATACCTCCCTTTTGACTGTATTAACTCTTTCCCCAATTTCTCCCCCATGACCAGTTAATAAGTTCCTTCCCCTGTACACTTTCTACCCCATTACTTTTATCTTGTCCTTGCCCCCCACCTACTAGTTTAAAAACTTCCCCAGCCTTTCTACCATCCTATCCCCTAGCACAAAAGCTCCCTCATCATTAAGGTGCAATCCATCCCTGCAATAGACATTGTACAGAAGTGAGAAGTCAGCCCAGTGCTTTAAAAACCCAAACCCCTCCTTAATGCACCACATCTTTAACCACGCATTAACCTCTCTAAGCTCCTTCTGCCTCCCTGGGCTAGCACGTGGCACTGGTAGTATCTCAGAAAATACTACCTTGGAGGTCCTTGCCTTCAGCTTATTACTTAGTTCTATAAAATCATTCTTTAGGATACTCCATCTCCCACTAACTTTGTAATTTGTACCAAGACCGCCGGTTCATTTCCAGACCCTCCCAATAATTTGTCTACCCGATCCACAACATGCTGAACCCGAGCACCCGGGAGACCGCAAACTGTTCGATTGCTGGGATCTGGGTGACAAATCACCCTGTCTACCTTCCTAATAATAGAGTCCCCAACCACCAAAACCTGCTTGTTGCTCTGCCTCTTCTGCCCTCCCACTCCTCCAGTAGAACTGTTCTCCCGGCTGTTAGATGGAACAGCACTATCTGGCATTGCCATTCCTGAATGGACATCCCCAACAGTTTCACTCAATCTGGCAAATCTGTTGGTGCCAACTCAGAACTGGCCTCCCTCCTGCTCCTGTTCCCCCTGCTTCCCCTTGTAACTGTAACCCAGCTATCGCCCTGGACATCCCCACTAGCCCCAGCTCTACCCTTCATGCTAGGCCTAGCTAAACTGTGCTCCGTGAGCGCCAACCCCATTTCCAGTGGAGCAATATCACTAAGTGTTGTAACTCTCTTCTCCAGTTCTCTAATTTGAGTTTCAAGATAGGCAACATGCTCACACCTGTAACATAGGTATGGACTCTGGATCATCTGTTCCAGTAGTGCATACATATGACAGGATGTACAGTGAGTGAGGTTGCCACTGGACTGACTCATAAATACATTGGATAAAAAAAAAAAATGTATAAAGCACTACAATGTTCTCCCCCTATGCACTCCCTCCTTATATTTAAACTCCTACACTTATACTAGAACCGCCCTTATGCTAGAAGTGTTCGTACCTTCCCCTGTTTATATTAGGTTCTTACTACTCACTTGCCCACTACTAGCTGCACAAGTACACACACTTACTGTTCAGGAAAAATCACAGAACAGTTGCAAGCAGACCACAAAAAGTCACACACTGATATACCTTTACACAGGCAAAACCCCCCCCCCCCCCCCCACTCTCAGCTGCCCACTAATCACTGCACAAGTACACGACACACTTACTGTTCATGAGTAATCACAGAACAGAGGCAAAAAGTGTTACTGGCTTTCGGTTATTGTTACTGCTTAGGGCTATTTTTTACGTCCTTCGGGCTACTTATACTTCCTTTTACAGTTTTACATCATTGGGCCTCGTTTTCGTAGTTTTGCCATTTTTTTTCTCGCTTAGGCGATTTTCAATTGCTAAAACAAACGGCAAATATGCATCAAATTACTTGCAACCTGACTCACAGGCTCCCTTCCTCTCCCACTGTGGTGTGTAAGTTAATTTAAGGCATATTTGTTGTTTTTTTCATGTCTTTTCAGTTTTGTAGTTTGGCCATTAAAGTCGTAATTTTGCGAGGCGCACAGTGCACGTACGGGTATCGGTCCTAAGTCGTACAGGTCCTAAGTCCTGCGTGCCTCACCTGCTCGCCTCGCTAACTCCCGTGTGCCTCAACTGCTCGCAGTGCAATGAGTGCCTTCGGTTCATTGCAGCCTAAGTCCTGCGTGCCTCAACTGTTTGCTTCGCAAGGCTCGCAGTGCAATGAGCGCCTTTGGCGCTCATTGCAGGCTAAGTCCCGCGTGCCTCAACTGCTTGCCTCGCTTTGCAAGGCTCGCAGTGCAATGAGCACCTTTGGCGCTCATTGCAGTTTAAGTCCTGCGTGGTCGACGGCTCGCCTCGCTTTGCGAGGCTCGCAGTTGAGGCCCTACAGGCCGAAACAGCATGACCAACATTGTAACGTGACGCACACTGAGAACTGTATATGTGATATGTCACTGTGCGTGTATTTTATCTGCTTCTGGCAAATGAGGACTTCTGCCAGTGGTATACCTGTATTGGAGTATGTTTCATCTCTCTGTTTTGTTTTAGTATTCAGTACTTTATCTAATTTACTGCCAGTCCTTCTTATAGTCAGTATGTAGACATGGGTCTAAATCATAACCTCTAGTCCCTTTCTTCCAGACCTCCATAGCATTGTTAAATTTGTCATGTATCTCAGCTGAAGCTTCCAAAAGCTTAAATAACCCAAGAGTTGCATGCTATTCTTTCCCATAGTCCCCATTCACTTTATGTGTATATGTATCCATAAGAAAATACGTATGTCAACCTAAACTGATTTTTCATAGAGACATTTGGACCTTGATGAATTTTCTAACATATAGTTGCCTACTCCTATTTTTTATCTGTTAGAATACAAAAATGTTTTCAGTAACCCAGCTTTCATCTGTAGGTTAACACTGATCTCCCTTGACACAGTGAGTAAGGGTTCAGTCTGGATAAACCTTAGGAGTGCATTAAGATTTTTGCAAAATGGCCGAAACAAGTGCAATTTAAATATAAGTTGAGAACTGATGATGCTTAAAATATCCTGCGATGGGCAACCTATTCCACGTGTTTAACTATTTGTTGTGTATGTGTGTGTGTATATATATATATATATATATAGATATATAGATATATAGATATATAGATATACAGTATGTCACAAAAGTGAGTAGACCCCTCACATTTTCGTAAAGGTTTTATTATATCTTTTCATGTGACAACACTGAAGAAATGACACTCTGCTACAATGTAAAGTAGTAAGTGTACAGCTTGTATAACGGTGTAAATTTGCTGTCCCTTTAAAATAACTCAACACACAGCCATTAATGTCTAAAACATTGGCAACAAAAGTGAGTACACCCCTAAGGGGAAATGTCCAAATTGGGTACAAAGTGTCAATATTTTGTGTGGCCACCATTATTTTCCAGCACTGCCTTAACCCTCATGGGCATGGAGTTTACCAGAGCTTCACAGGTTTCCACTGGAGTCCTCTTCCACTCCTCCATGATGACATTACAAAGCTGGTGGATGTTAAGAGGCCTTGCACTCCCCCACCTTCCGTTTGAGGATGCCCCACAGATGCTCAATATGGTATACTCTTGGTGGTGGGAGTGTCATGATCTGGGCCTGCATGAGTGCTGCCGGCACTGGGGAGCTACAGTTCATTGAGGGAACCATGAATGCCATCATGTACTGTGACATACTGAAGCAGAGCATGATCCCCTCCCTTCGGAGACTGGGGCGCATGGCAGTATTCCAACATGATAATAACCCCAAACACATCTCCAAGACGACCACTGCCTTGCTCAAAAGCTGAAGGTAAAGGTGATGGACTGGCCAAGCATGACTCCAGACCTAAACCCTATGGAGCATCTGTGGGGCATCCTCAAATGGAAGGTGGGGGAGCACAAGGTCTCTAGCATCCACCAGCTCCGTGATGTCATTAAGGAGGAGTGGAAGAGGACTCCAGTGGCAACCTGTGAAGCTCTGGTGAACTCCATGCCCATGAGGGTTAAGGCTGTGCTGGAAATTAATGGTGGC
The DNA here is from genome assembly GCA_027410445.1 of Discoglossus pictus. Lineage (NCBI taxonomy): Eukaryota > Metazoa > Chordata > Amphibia > Anura > Alytidae > Discoglossus > Discoglossus pictus. The sequence continues at coordinate 129,818,002 of CM050167.1, read as the reverse complement.
CACACAAAATGTTGACACTTTGGGCCCAATTTGGACATTTCCACCTAGGGGTGTACTCACGTTTGTTGCATAATACGGTTTAGACATTAACCTCTTAAATGGTAATCCCGTGCGTGACTAAGGGTTATTTTTCACTTCCTAAATCGGTAACCCCGAGCCACATTCGGTGTTACTGCATGGAGGATCTGGAGGAGGCCCAGTGCTGCCAAAATTGCCTGGGCCCTCTCAGCACACCATTCCTCTATCCTCCTCCTCCGCCTTCCCCTGTTATCATCCTCCTCCCCCTGATCGCAAGGGAGGATAATAAGTGGGAAGGGGGGGCAAGGGAGGATGATGAGGGGGGAAGGGGGGCAAGGAAGGATGATAAAGGGAGAAGGAGGGTTGAGGAGAAGGGGGAAAGGGAGGATAGGGAGAAATGGAGGAGGAGCATAAGGAGGGAAATGAGGTGGACATTATGGGGGAAGGAGGAGGAAGATGATAAGAGGGGAAGGGAGGAGGAGGAGGTGAATGAGGTGGGAGAAGGATAAGGGGGGAAATCGAGGAGGAGGAGAAGGGGGAAAGGGGGGAGGAAGAGGATTATAACAGGGGAAGGAGGAGGAGGCAGATGATGATGATGATGGGGAAGGAGAGAAGGCAGGAGGAGAAGGAGCAAGGAGGATACAGGGAAAAGGAGGAGGAGGGGAAGGGGAAAAGGGAGGTGAGAGGGGAGAAGTGAGGAGGATAGGGCGGAGGATAAGGGGGAAAGGGCGGTATGATTATGTCAGTATTTTTTTTTGTACCACTTTAACATTCTACATACTGACATAATCATATCGCCAGGTGGGTTAATGGCTGTATGTTGAGTTATTTTGAGGGGACAGCAAATTTACACTGTTATACAGGCTGTACACTACTACTTTACATTTTAGCAGAGTGTCATGTCTTCAGTGTTGTCACATGAAAAGATATAATAAAATATTTACAAAACTGTGAGGGGTGTACTCACTTTTGTATGATCTTGGCTGGTAAGAGAGGTGGGTGAATTAACGAGGAGTTAAAGAATATATAGTGAGTGTGAAGTTATTTTGTGCAAGAGGGAATGTTCTCTTGACCTAAGCTTTTGTGACAAAGTATGTTACCTCACATACCAACAAATAACATAAATAAGAGACAGACACAAGTATGGGAATAAAATAGGCCACAGCCTTTATTTGTATAGCAAATAAAATAGTCAACAGAGGTGACTGCTCACGCCCACCAAGGGAGACCAACCGTCTGAGGCCTCCAGGAACCCCGTGCCCAGGAGACCTCATAACCAATCCAGGTGTGTACCAACACCATAAATATGCTCCCACCTAATGAGAGCAATCACCCCCGCCCCAGACAGCTGTAACATAAACATGACCACCGTAACAAAAGGGAGGGAGGGATACTCAGCATGTGCTTCCTGTCAGAGTGACTAGAAAGGGCCACCGAGTTACCTCCACCAATTAACTCCCTAGCACTTGCCCGGTCAAAAGCTCCCTTCCCTCATGCTGACTCCGGGGGCTGCCTTAGTTGTCAAAATGGACTGTATGCTGTAGAGGAGCATCATACTGTCCCATTTTGAGGCTTCCCAGTTGAACACTGCAATGGAAATGTTAAAGAAATGCAGGTCACCCACTACTTCTTTTATATGTCCTCATGACTCCATCCAAAAGGACAGGTGAGAACTGACGTGCTAGGGAAAAACTCATCTGATCAACTAAGCAGCAGCCCCTAGAGGTGCATCACTGCCCATTCAATTGGGCTGCTATTTACCATTACATGTTTTTGCCTGAGCATAATTTACATCTTGTTTGGCTTATCTTCATATATTTATTATCTTCATATATGTATTAGTATTAAAGTGCAAGGTATTTTCTTCTGACTTGTCTGTATAAGATCGGTTCTTCATATAGAGTAAAAGTAAACCATATTAAGCTACGGTATTTTATATTTGGCTATAATTTCTGTCAGTCAGGCTGGAACATTACTGACAAAGCCTTTCTTTCCAGGGACAGAAATATACACTGATCATGGTGGATCCTGACGCCCCAAGTCGCAGTGACCCAGTAAATAGATTCTGGAGGCACTGGGTGGTTACAGATATACCTGTGAGTATGTGAAAGTGTAAGATTCATAGAAGAAGGGGTACAGATTACATTGGTGGATAAAATAAAATAATATAGATTCATAGAGAGAGAGAGAGTTCAAATGTGGTATTAGGAGAAACTAAAGTACATTGAATGAAACCAGAAGGAAACGTTTGTGGTTAGATTGAATGGGAGGACATAGAGAAGAAATATACACAACAGAGGAAAATATAGTCTTAAAAGATTATTGAAATGTATAAGGGGAATGGAGATTTTAATTTAGAAGGAAAGGTTCAGATTGTTTCTCTTGCCTTTAACTCTACTCTCATACAAGATGTTACTAATTACCATGAATTCTAAATGACCCAGCTTGCCAACACCCTCTATAAATACATACCTTGTTCCCAGATGTTGAGAATTATTGACGAGGCTGCCCCTTCCTTCTTTTCCTCTTATGCCACATGTTCTACTCATTGTCTGCTCATGGGTTAATAAAATAAAGCAATTAGCAAAGTCTGCAAGGTAACAAGAGTATAGAGAAAAAGATTAATTAGACCCAGCCAAGGACCCCCAGCTCTTGTGCACAATTATCGTACAGAGGGCTAGCACAATAGGACAATATATTGGTTCACTGGATAATTAGGTAATGTTGAGACTGTCCTTATTGCAGCTGTTAAGGAACTGCACTGGAGTTCTGAGAAGAATAAGAAAGCTGTGAGCATGAGAAGTACTGTTCAGGATGAACTCTGTGGAGCTGTGTGTAGTGTTCAATTTGTAGGACACAGGTACAAGACAGGTGTCTTTGTGAGCTCCAGCAGGGGTTCCAGCTGTGGTATTAGGAGAGGGTTTGTTTTAGAAAAGTCTGCCCCACGTGGGGGAGATTTGAGATGGAGGAGGAAATCTCACTGTTCCAACCTGACTCATCCCAAAAACCAAGCCCACTGCAGTTGCCAAGGAAACCACTGGGTTTAGAAATGTGGAGAAGGTGGAGAGTCTGGGAGGAGACTAAGGTGGGGGAGTGAGAGTGGGAGAAAGTGAGAGGAGATCATAAGGAATTAAACGGGTGAGAAAGGAGAAGCACAGGAGTCTGACTAAGATGGGACATGAATAAAGGACGAGGAGAGAAAAAATGGGGGATGAAAGTTAAGATAGACCTATTAAAGATTTAGAAAATGTTTGTTGTTTTATCTGCCTCTCTTTTTCTAGCAGTTATCTTTATCCTTCAACTTTCTCTCACTTCTGTTATATCCTTCTCTTCGTCATCTTATTTTACATTCATGCTTTCTCTGTTTCTCTCCTTGCCTTTCCCTCCCCTTATCTTTCCTGTCTTTTGCTTCTCTCTCTCTTTTCAGCTTTCCCTTTTCTCCCACGCCTGGTCTTCCTCCTGTTTCTCTGCTGTGTTACGTGTCTGAGTGGGAGATTCCTTCTCACACGTGGCCTGGGGGTGGGTGCCTGTTAGAGCTTCCTTGAAATATAGCTCAGCTGTATGAATACACCCTCTAACACAAAGCTTGATCTCTTGTTACACTTTTAGCTCAAGAACTCTATAGCTCACACTTTTATATACGGCCCTGCAAGGGTGACATTTTCCCAGACCCAAAATAAATAAATATATATATATATATGTGTGTGTGTGTGTGTGACATGCTGCCCCACACATTTCATTGTAATACTGTAATCTGCCATTCATTCACCTTACTTTTCTTATACAGCCCTACTTTTACTTATCTCTGCCTTATCACTTAAACCATTGTGATGATATGTTTCTAGACATTGTTTTCAATATAAAAATACAGCAAAATAGACCTAAACTTTACTTTTTTATTTTTAATACTTAATTATGCATTACTACAAGGGTCTATTTTATTTTATTAGCTTATCCTGTCTGTTACTTCAACAGGAGGGTATATCCTTGTAATTTAATGAGTTTCTCTTAGACCTAATGAATGTACTTGCAGCTTCTTAAGCTTTCAGGTCTTATTCCACCTCAGGAAGTTGATCAGCAGAAAATAAATTAGTATATCTCATAACAGCATCATTTCATATAAAAGGTAATATATTCAAATATATTTCCTTTTCCATTCTGAAAGCATTTTGCATATATTCCAGTGTAGTTCTACAGAGTAGTATATTTTAAATATATTACCACAGCAGCTTTTATTTCTGATTATTATGATCCTATATGACAGTTGTCATTGCTGATTGTATTATCTATCCACCTATATCTGACACCTATCATTTCCATTTAGCTGCTGTGGGACTCTGTTACATATAAGCAGGAACCCAGCAGAAAGACTGACAGCAAGGGCGACCAAGGGATTTCCCATGCACACACAAATCTAGAGGATTCTGGATCTGCTCGTATACATATACAAATACTGTTTGCTACATGAAACAAATTAACACAGTAACAGATGTAGACTTAAACATGCACACACGATATCACTGACACAGCACTATAGCTAGATGCTGCAGTTTCAGTCCTGTGCCTGTGTGTGCCCACGAGCGGGGCTTCCCCGCATATCCACCCACATAATGTCAGGGATCCCCTACCCACAGGACACGCAGCTATCTCTCAGACACTGCCCCCTCAGCATTGCTCTTCCTCCCACACTGCCTGGGACTCCTCTCTTTATTTGCTGATTTTCTGTGTCTGTCTTGCTCTTTTTTTATTCCTTATCTCTTTAATTTAAGTTATGCCTTTCCTTTAAACTGTGTTTCTTCTTCCATGAGTCACAAGCTTTCTCTATACTGCTTTCATTCATTTCATTAAACCATGTGTTTCTTTCTTTTCTGTCTCATATTCTCATTCATTCTGCTCTCTCTATTTTGCCTCTTTTTGCTATCTGTAACCTATGCATAACTTGTTTTCCACAAACTAACAACCACACATATATGTACATATCAATGTTTTTATCTCTTTCACTCTCCTTTCCAACTATATCGATTTATTTTGTATTTGCCACTGTACCATGTCATTTTGTAAAATGTGTTTGCACACAGCAAACAATAAGGTTCCACTTATTTATCTCGCAACTGATTAGCAATAAAATCTGTAGTTGAAGAAAATTTATTCTGGGTAGATTTTAAAACTTACATTTGAACATAGCATTATAACTTCAAACATATTGAAGTACAAGTACCCGTATATACTCGAGTATAAGCCAACCCGAGTATAAGCCGAGGCACCTATATTACCACAAAATACTGGGAAAACTTAGTGACTTGAGTATAAGCCAAGGGTGGGAAATGTGCTGCCCCCTGTGTCCCTCTTGTGCCCTCGGTGTCCCCCTCTTATGTGCCCTCTATGCCCCTTTCTTGTGTCCCCCCTCTCTCTCCTCTGTGTCTCTTCCCCCCTCTCCCTCAGCTGTGTCTCTTCCCCCCTCTCCCTCCCCTGTGTCTCTTCCCCCCTCTCCCTCCCCTGTGTCTCCCCCCCCTCTCCCTCCCCTGTGTCTCCCCCCCTCTCCCTCCCCTGTGTCTCTTTCTCTCCTCTCCCTTCCCTGTGTCTCTTCCCCCTCTCCCTTCCCTGTGTCTCTTTCCCTCCCCTCCCTTCCCTATGTCTCTTTCCCTCCCTTATCACCCTCCTCATCCTCCCTCCTCAAACTCCCTCCTCAACCCCCCTCCCCAACCTTTCTCCTCAACCCCCCTCCTCAATCTCAACCCTGCATCCTCATCCTCAACCCCTCCATTCTCATCCTCAGCCCCCTCATCCTAAAGCCCCCTCCTCATCCTCAACCCCCTCCTCGACCCCCCTCCTCAACCACTCTCCTCAACCCCCCCTCCACATCTTCAACCTCCCTCCTCATCTTCAACCTCCCTCCTCATCTTCAACCTCCCTCCTCATCCTCAACCTCCCTCCTCAACCTTCCTCCTCAACCCCCCTCCTCAACCCCTCTCCTCAACCTCAACCCCCCCATGCTCAACCCCCCTCCTCGTCCTCACCCCCCCATCCTTAACCCCCTTCCTCACTTTACCCCTCTAATTACCTCCCCCTCTCCCTTTCCCCTCACTTACCTTCCATCTGCAGCTGCTCCTCCGCTCGTCCGACCCTCCTTCCGGCTGCGTCTTGGCCTGGCCAATGCTAATGACGTGACATGCATGTGACATCACGTCATTAGCACATGCCGGGTCCCGACGCAAAGGGGTAAAGTGAGGGGGGGGGTTTAGGGTGAGGAGGGGGGTTTAGGGTGAGGAGGGGGGGTTTAGGGTGAGGAGGGGGGGTTTAAGATGAGGATGGGGGGTTTAAGATGAGGATGGGGGGTTTAGGATGAGGATGGGGGGTTGAGGATGATAAGGGAGGGGGAGGGAAAAAGCCAAGGGGGGGAAAGAGAGACACAGGGGGGAAAGAGAGACACAGGGGGGGAAAGAGAGGCACAGGGGGGGAAAGAGAGGCACAGGGGAAAGAGAGACACAGGGGTTGGTGACTCGAGTATAAGCCGAGGGGGACCTTTTCAGCCTTAAAAAAAGGGCTGAAAAATGTGGCTTATACTTGAGTATATACGGTAATAACTTCTGAAGTGTGCCCCTCTCCACCCCCTTATGATAAAGGATCTGCCTAGAAGCCTGTCCCTAAAATAATCTGAGCAGTGTAGGCTTGCCTGCATTAGCCACTGCAGGGATATAAACAATTACGTATAGCAGGACAACAGATAGCCCCATTTCAGGCTCCCTCCAACCCTTTGGACACCTGATTGGGGTGGAGAGAAGCTTATCATCAGAAATCTAAAACACTAAACTTCAAATGCTAACTAGTTATTTGTTAAACAAATGAAAATCTATTGTAGGAGAACCACTGTGGCCTTGTCCCACTGTCTTTTATACAGCAGAGGAGCATATATAATCATATGAACATTATATATTTCACATTATTCTTTGTCAGTGCCAGAAACATCATAGTGATTTGGAGGTCTCAGTCTTAAAATGATTACCCAGCACCCTACATTGTATCAGTTTGTCGTCAGTGGGACATAACTTTATAACTCTCTTGGAGGAGGAAGGTTAAAAATATAATTGTGTGCATGTCTGTGTGAGGTGCCCACACATAGGAAGTGCAACGGAAGGAAGCAAAGTCCTGTGGGATGTGGGGGCCCCTCTTTTCCGGGGTTTCAGGCCAACCTTTACTACATCACTGCATACATAGTGTTGTGTTGTTTTCTCACTCTTTCACTCTCTTGCTCTTTTTACTGTATACTTCACACAAATAATGTTCTACTTTCACTGCGTCTGTCCAAACAGAAGCATGCACAGTATTTTTCCATTACTCATGATATTTTATTTTCCTTCTGCTTTCCATGCACAAGTCTCTTTCACTTCTATGTACTATGTGTATCTCCCTAGGTATTTTCTCTGCCTCTAAGTCCCTCTGGCAGTTTTTTTCTAAAAAATGTTCTGCGTATCTGCATCTATGTATCTCTCTTGTTCCCTCAGACATTGTGTGTCTGTGTTTGTGTGTGTGTCTGTCCTTTCAGTCTTAGTGTGTGCCTTTCTCTCTGACTGTGTGTGTCCCTGCTATGCCCAGACACTGAGTATGCTACTTCGGGTGGAAAGGTGTTCGAAAAACCCTCCTATGAATATAGAACAAGGAAAGAGAATATCATTCTGATTATTTCTACATGTCTCAAATATGGCATAAATCCTGTTTCCCTACAAAATGTCTCGGTGATAAATATTCATACTGCTACTAAGGATTCTGTGTAGTGGCATGCACATGAGACTCAAAATGTACCACATTTTTGTCTCCACATTTTGGTACTGCAATTTGTGAGTGAGTCTCTGGCAACTGTACCATCGAAGGCTATGCCCAATAGGTTGTCTTAGAGTAGTGAACTCCTAAAGCATCCCATGTAAAGCAGGTTAAGCCAAAAAGGTGATACATTTTGAGCCTCATTTGCACCTCATTACTACAATCCTTAGAAGTAGTGAAAATACTGTTCATTTAAACAATCTGTGGGAAAAGAGGTCTTGCATCCTAAATGAAAAATGTAGATCTACTCAGAATGATTTTTTTCTTTCCTAGATGTGGATACAGCAGAGGATTTTCCAATACTCTTTTGACCCAATATAGCATGTTTGGTCTGTGTACTCTCTTTTTATATTCTGAAGACTGTCCGAGAGCAGAATGCATAGACCTAAATGGATCCCATGTGGATTGAGACACAAAATTGGTGTATTTTGAGCCTTGTTTCCATGTCACTACCCAGAATTATTAACATACCATTAGGAAAGCACATATCTGTACTCAGAATAGCTTTTTCTGTTCTTATCTCTGTAAGCAATTATCTGTGTATCTTTATTTTCTGCCATTTGTAATCCTATTGCATATGCATGCAATCTTTCTCAGGTTTCTAAGATTTATCTAACTAATTAGGTGTATAGTATAAATGTCTAACTTGATCTGCACTGTATATTTTCCTTATTATTTCTGTGTGTGTTTCACCAGCTTGCACATTTTCTTAACTACTACTGATTATTCCTCTTTCTCTTCATTATTGTGTTCATCTTATCCCATCACACTCTATATCTGTTCTTCATCTTTTTAACTAGAGATTTTGTTCTATCTCTATTTAGGGTCAAGGTCTCCTAACCGGAGGTATATTAAACGGAAAGATTGAATCAGGTAAAATAAAGAAATCGGATACTGTCATACTGAACATAATGATCAAATGCTTTATCATAACTTGAGGAAGCTCTGATGCCTCTTATTTTTATACTAATACAAGTCTTAAACAACTGCATTTAAAGGGCCTTCAAAAATGTTATATATGTTCTTTCAACTAACATATATGTTTTGAGAAGAATGAGCATGTGAAGACTCTAGATAGTAACTAGGAGGATTAGGCTAATTACTTCCCAGGTTCCACAACCAGTCATTCTTCTGTATTTTATATAGCGCTGCACAGAAAACAATTCAGCCATAACACAGGGGAAATAATTGCCAGTAAGGATTAAATAAGAGGCTGAATGGTGGGTAAAAATTGCAAATTTCAAGGTAAATTTACTATAAGAAAATGTTTTTTTCAATTGATTATGTAGTGTTACGTACAGTTTTTAAATTGTACCACAATAGGAGCTTCAGCTCTGTCCATTTGATTTTAAACATCACATGCTGTTTCTTTTTTAGAATGTTTTATTTTGGGCAAGTCTAAAATTTGTTTAATATATATAAGAAGAAGGAACTCAGATGATGTAGTTTATTTGGATGTAGGTTATTTTGATGTCAAATTCAGAGCCAATGGAAGAATCTTATAGCTCTGTCACAGCTCAAAAAAAGAACAGTAAGTGCTTACCGGTCTGTCTTTGTTTCCCCAGAATACCGTCGGCCAAATCCCCCTCCACAAACAGGATATCACCGATACCAGTTTCTGCTTTACTTGCAACCTCCAGGATCCTCTCCCTCCCTTCTCCCTAAAGAGAAACATTCTTTTGGTACGTTCTCTATCAATCCCCACCTCTCACATATTTAATAGTTTGGTCAGTTTTAAGTTTGTTAGGTTCTGTAACACAGCAGTGATAAGCACATGGCAGTTATATAGTGAGGGATACTATAAAAATAAAAGTTGGGATGAGTACAAGACATGTGTGAACAGTGCTCACAATGCCACTATGAATTTTGAGTAGTGACATGCATGTAAGGTTAAAAATGTACACCCTTTGGTTCTCTAGCTCACTTAATAATAGGGAATTGATAGATGGGAGAGTGAGAGGTCGCGTAATAAAGCAGCTATAACTATAGGACAGTTATGAGTTGATGGTTAGTGTAATAAAGCAGTGTTAGATACAAGACAGTAGTGAGAGAAACAGCAATAAAAGGTGATTAGTTCAGGACAGTTGAGTAAGGAATTATTAGAGGTAGTAGCAAGAATAAAACAATACCAGCTTTAATAGCTTTCACCCACTAGTCTACTATGTCATTAATCTTACAGCTCGCTGGCTTTATATTAATTAAACTTTCTGCCATCACTGCAATTCTGAACAGTTCCAGGGACCCTATAGCAAGCAAACCCACCACAGTTTGTCTGAGTAAACCTTAACTTTCAGGCATGGTTAACCCTTTATGCCATAATGTTTGTCTATATCCCATAATGGCTGATACATTCCCAAAATTGAATGTATCTCTTTTGCTGGCTCCTAAGTTTTAGATTTTCTAGAAACCGGTCAGGCTGTTTTCTAGGAGATTGTAAGGAAGCCCTTCATAGAGATGCATTATATTTCCGAAAAGTAGATAAAATTAGCCAGTAAAAAAAACCATTGTGTCTGTGTGTGCGTGTATATATGTATGTATGTATATATATATATCACCTATAATATTTAACAAGCTGTCTGTAACATCTGTGCAGTGTCTTCTCTGCAGGCGTGAGACTGGTTGTATCACTGTGTAGTCAACTAGGTGATAGTGCATGAGCGGTCGCCGCCGCCATTACGCAACACATCGATGGGAGGGAAAGACGGCGCAGAGAGAGAGCAAGGACAGAGAGACAGCAAGAAGAGAGAGGGAGGTACAGAGAGAGAGACACACAGGACAGAGAGAGAGAGATACACAGGACATAGAGAGAGAGAAACACACACAGGACTGAGAGAGAGATAGAGAGAGACAGAGCGCACAGAGAGAGAGCGCAGAGACAGACAGCACAGACAATTCAAGATAACATTCCATTATGCCGTCATTTATAATGGGCAAGTTATTAGTGTGTGTGTGTGTATGTATGTATGTACAGTGGATATAAAAAGTCTACACACCCCTGTTAAAATGTCGGGTTTCTGTGCTGTAAAAAAATGAGACAAAGATAAATAATTTCAGAACATTTTCCACCTTTAAATAAACTGTACAACTCAATTGAAAAACAAACAGAAATCTTTTAGGTAGAGGGAAGAAAAAATATAAAAATAAAATAATATGGTTGCATAAGTATGCACACCCTTAAACTAATACTTTGTTGAAGCACCTTTTGATTTTATTACAGCACTCAGTCTTTTTGGGTATGAGTCTATCAGCATGGCACATTTTGACTTGGCAAGATTTGCCCACTCTTCTTTGCAAAAACACTCCAAATCTGTCAGTTTGCGAGGGCATCTCCTGTTCACAGCCCTCTTCAGATCACCCCACAGATTTTCAATCGGATTCAGGTCTTGGCTCTGGCTGGGCCATTCCAAAACTTTAATCTTCTTCTGGTGAAGCCATTCCTTTGTTAATTTGGATGTATGCTTTGGGTCGTGGTCATGCTGAAAGATGAAGTTCCTCTTCATGTTCAGCTTTCTAGTAGAAGCCTGAAGGTTTTGTGCCAATATTGACTGGTATTTGGAACTGTTCATAATTCCCTCTATCTTAACTAAGGCCCCAGTTCCAGCTGAAGAAAAACAGCCCCAAAGCATGATGCTTCCACCACCATGCTTCACTGTGGGTATGGTGTTCTTTTGGCGATGTGCAGTGTTGTTTTTTCCCCAAACATATCTTTTGGAATTATGGCCAAAAAGTTCAACCTTGGTTTCATCAGACCATAACACCTTTTCCCACATGCTTTTGGTAGACTTCAGATGTGTTTCTGCAAAATGTAGCCTGGCTTGGATGTTTTTCTTCGTAAGAAAAGGCTTTCGTCTTCCCTTTGTCTCATTTTTTTACAGCACAAAAACCTGACATTTTAACAGGGGTGTGTAGACTTTGTATATCCACTGTATGTATATGTATGTATATATATACAGTCAGGTCCATAAATATTGGGACATCGACACAAAACTAATCTTTTTGGTTCTATACACCACCACAATGGATTTGAAATGAAACGAACAAGATGTGCTTAAACTGCAGACTTTCAGCTTTAACTTGAGGGTATTTACATCCAAATCAGGTGAACGGTGTAGGAATTACAACAGTTTGTATATGTGCCTCCCACTTTTTAAGGGACTAAAAGTAATGGGACAATTGGCTGCTCAGCTGTTCAATGGCCAGGTGTTTGATATTCCCTCATTATTCCATTTACAAAGAGCAGATACAAGCTCCAGTGTTCATTTCAAGTGTGCTATTTGCATTTGTTGCTGTTAACTCTCAATATGAGATCCAAAGAGCTGTCACTATCAGTAAAGCAAGCTATCATTAGGCTGAAAAAGCAAAACAAACCCATCAGAAAGATAGCAAAAACATTAGGTGTGGCCAAATCAACTGTTTGGAACATCCTTAAAAAGAAAGAATGCACCGGTGAGCTCAGCAACACCAAAAGACCCGGAAGACCACTGAAAACAACTGTGGTGGATGACCGAAGAATTCTTTCCCTGGTGAAGAAAACACCCTTCACAACAGTTGTCCAGATCAAGAACATTCTCCAGGAGGTAGGTGTATGTGTGTCAAAGTCAACAATCAAGAGAATACTTCACCAGAGTGAATACAGAGGGTTCACCACAAGATGTAAACCATTGGTGAGCCTCAAAAATAGGAAGGCAAGATTAGAGTTTGCCAAACAACATCTAAAAAAGCCTTCACAGTTCTGGAACAACGTCCTATGGATAGATGAGACTAAGATCAACTTGTACCAGAGTGATGGGAAGAGAAGAGTATGGTGAAGGAAAAGAACTGCTCATGATCCAAAGCATACCACCTCATCAGTGAAGCATGGTGGTGGTAGTGTCATCTCGTGGGCATGTATGGCTGCCAATGTAACTGGTTCTCTTGTATTTATTGATGATGTGACTGCTGACAATAGCAGCAGGATGAATTCTGAAGTGTTTCGGGCAATATTATCTGCTCATATTCAGCCAATTGCTTCAGAACTCACTGGACGGTGCTTCACAGTGCAGATGGACAATGACCCGAAGCATACTGCAAAAGCAACCAAATAGTTTTTTAAGGGAAAGAAGTGGAAATCTCCTGACCTGAATCCGATTGAGCATGCATTTCACTTGCTGAAGACAAAACTGAAGGGAAAATGCCCCAAGAATAAGCAGGAACTGAAGACAGTTGCAATAGAGGTTTGGCAGAGCATCACCAGGGATGAAACCCAGCGCCTGGTGATGTCTATGCGTTCCAGACTTCAGGCTGTAATTGACTGCAAAGGATTTGCAACCAAGTATTACAAAGTGAAAATTTTATTTATGACTGATAATCTGTCCCATTACTTTTGGTCCCTTAAAAAGTGGGAGGCACATATACAAACTGTTGTAATTCCTACACCGTTCACCTGATTTTGATGTAAATACCCTCAAATTAAAGCTGAAAGTCGGCAGTTAAAGCACATCTTGTTCGTTTCATTTCAAATCCATTGTGGCGGTGTATAGAGCCAAAAAGATTAAAATTATGTCGATGTCCCAATATTTATGGACCTGACTGTATATATATATATATATGTGTCTCACAAAAGTAATATTTTATTATATTTATTCATGTGACAACACTCAAGAAATTACACTCTGCTACAATGTAAAGTAGTAAGTGTACAGCCTGTATAACTGTCTAAATTTGCTGTCCCCTCAAAATAACTCAACACACAGCCATTAATGTCTAAATCGTTGGCAACAAAAGTACACCCCTAAGTGGAAATCTCCCAATTGGGCCCAAACTGTCGATATTTTGTGTGGCCATTGTTATTTTCCAGCACTGCCTTAACCCTCATGGGCATGGAGTTCACCAGAGCTCCACAGGTTGCCACGGGAGTCCTCTTCCACTCCTCCATGATGACATCCAGACCTGGTGGATGTTAGAGACCTTGCACTCCCCCATCTTCAGTTTGAGGATGCCACACAGATGCTCAATAGGGTTTAGGTCTGGAGATATGCTTGGCCAGTCCATCACCTTTACCTTCAGCTTCTTTAGCAAGGCAGTGGTCATCTTGGACGTGTGTTTGGGGTCGTTATCATGTTGAAATACTGCCCTGCGGCCCAGTCTCCGAAGGGAGGGGATCATGCTCTGCTTCACTATTCCACAGTACATGTTGGCATGCATGGTTTTATCATTGAACTGTAGCTCCCCAGTGCCGGCAGGACTCATACAGGCCCAGACCAAACATATATACACATATGTCTATATGTGTATATATGTTTTCTATAATATGTTGTGATGATTTCTTGCATTTGCAAAGAGTTTTCTCTCAATGTTGACACCTACTGAAATTCCCAGGGATAATTAGCATAACTTATACATTTTTTCTTTTTGGCGGAGGTGGAGGCTCTATGGTGCCTCACAAACGGTTACAAACGCCCACACAACCGAGACTTTGAAAAAAACACATAAACACACAATGACTAACTACGGACTTACACAAAAATATATGAGCCAGTATGGACTTGCAAAAATACGACCTAAAAAAAACAAAAACGAGGCTACACGACCCCTAAAGCCGCTAAATTACACAAAGCAAATACAGCTTTTACAAAAACCTGTACGACCTACAACATACACCATTAGCAAGGACACTTCATCATACAAACCTGCCTACCACATACACAATTGCCGCCATTTTACAACACTAACTTACATAATGCGGAAGTATGCAGCTAAACTAACGGCTTCCCCTCGCGCACACAGCCTATTTACACTACACACTTCACACATTGCTGACACACCTCAGCTCCACAACACTGCAAACCTACATTGTATGCTGCAGGAACATGAAAACAGATTGTCAGCTTTTCAGCACAATGCTTCCTGCATGTATTGCTTACAAATAGGTAAAGTATATAAATTTATTAATTTACTACTTATTTAATTAGCATCACAACATACATATACACACAAAAAAAAAACACTATCGCAATAAACGCAAAAGACATTCACTGCGCGCCTCACAACGAGTGCCAACGCTGCTCATAGCAAACAAACTACACCAGGGGACAGTCTTGCAATAAGCGCAAAAAGTAGATCAGCGCCAACCTTACAATGACAGCAAAAGCGCCTCTGATAACAAAAAAACAAGAGGCTCGCAATGAGCACCACCAAAGGCGCGAGGCTCACAATCAGCGCCGAGATCTCAGACCACCATAAAAAATAATGTCTGGCCCAAACAACATTCCTTGACTTACAATTCTATTGTCGTCATTTTTTGACGGGCAATTCGCTAGTATTTATATAAGTTTTAAATATTATATTACTTTATATCACATATATAGTTGTGGATCTTGCGATGTTGGTGCGTTTGCGATGTTGGTCACGCAGTTGCGACCTCTGCGACATCAAACATGCGAGCCTCGCGAAGCAGCCGCGCAGCACCAAGGCTGCAATGAGCGACAAAGCCAAAGGCGCTCATTGCAGCCAGCAGTGCTGTCACACATGCGAGCCTCGCGAGGTGCAGCATTGTTCAAGCCTGTAACTAAAAATCCACCAAAAAATTATAACACACTCACACACAGCACAAGGGGAGACAAAGGAAGCATGGGAGTGAGGTTGCAACCAAATTACACCCATATTTGGCGTTTTTCGTCACTCCAAAATCGCCTAAGCAAGGAAAAAAATGTTGGAAAACGCTAATTTTCAGAAACAGCATGAAAACGAGGCTCAGCAACGCCAGGCGCACAACACTTACAAAATAGACGACGCTTACGACTAACACTTGCACAAACAACGCCAGGCACGCAGGACTTAGAAATTACACCACACCAAACAAACTGACACTTACACCAACAACGCCAAGCACGCAGGGCTTTGAAAATAAAACCAACGGCGGTTACTGTGCGCCACGCAAACATTCGCAATGAGGCTCACAAAGAGCGCCAAAGGTGCTCAAAGGACCAAAAGCATCACATTGTGTGGCAAACAGCATTGCCAGCCTTACAATTTTAATTCCATCATTTTTTACGGGCAAGTTCCTAGTATTAAATAAATATTATACATGAATATTTTTCTTCTTACTTAAGAAAAGCAGATAGTTAGAAGAGCTTCAAACGAAAAAGTATTTATTCATTGTTTTATGATTTTTTAAATTCTTCTGTCTTTGTTTTTACAGCATTCAAACTGTTTTTTTACTTTGAGTTTCATTGATTTAGTTTATTTACCGTATGTGGACAAACCAGCAGTTCCTGAAAGGACCACAAATGACAAGCTTCTTCTATATGCTCTCTCTCCACTGCAATAATAAATGTCACTTATTTTCCTTTGGATTTCGAATGTCTAAAGAACCCAAAAGAAATACCATGACATTTAGTTGCAGAGGAAACAAATGTTTCCCAATTTGAGTGTGCTTGTGATGTATGGTCCTTGCAAACACACCAACAGCCCGATTAAATTCCCCCAACGTGTAAAACCGTAGCCCGCAAGACTTACGGCTACTAAAATTAGCCTCTTAAAGCTACCCGCAAACAAACTACAGGGATAAAAACCCTACGGGATGTTGAAATGTGAACTCCATTGCCGCAAATACTTTGCTCTATCAAGCCAGTAACTGTTACGTTCCAATATCGCTATTAAATTGTAACAAATTCCTAAAGACGCCCTGACGTTCAAGCCTGTAACCCGCAAATGGAGGCAAAAATATTACGGCCTCCAAATAGGACCCACAAAGGGTTTATAGACAATTTCACTCTAAAAGACAATATAAACACACCAGTGGACTTTAAAATAATGGGGAAAGCATGGAAAGGCATTACAATTACTTGCACAATAATCCCCAAATAGAAAATAGGCATTAAAAAAATATTTTATTTCATCATATGTTGGAATGGTCATGCATATGCCAATATGAAAAGCCATACTGCAACATGCAGAAAGCAATTAAAGACACACTACCAGATTAAATATTCCTTTAAAAATTATGTTATTTTATCATATGTTGGAATGGTCATGCATATGCCAATATGAAAAGCCTTGCTGCGAGATGCATAAAGCAATTAATACCAGATTAAATAGCAACACAAAAAACTGAAACTGATGCCATAACCCTTCCTCACTCGCAGAGGCTCTAATGTGGACCCTGGAATATATATATGATTGCATATACATCTCGCTCATTCAATCTATATTGGGAAAACAAATAGTGGCCAAATTACACCGCCACACCGCATCTATCAAGTACCAGGGGAACATTTATTATGTGTTGTTCAGTCATTCAGGTGTGTCTGACTCCCTGTGACCCTATGGAATGCAGCACATTTAGGTAGGTCTCTGCCAAAGATACTGGAGTGGGTTGCCAGTTTATTCTCTAGTGGACTGTGATTTGTCTGACCTCTCTGCTATGACCTGCCCACCGACAGTGGCCCTACATGGTATAGCTCACAGCTTCATTTAGGTACACAAGCCCCTTCACGACCACCACTTAGCAATCCACAAGGGGACTAGGGGAACATATACCACACTAAACTACTCTGAAACTTCAGGAAGAGCTGCAAAAACACATGGAGGCTGTGCAGAGGCACATGGATCAGCAGCCAACTCACCTCCATCAGGGGTAATCTCCGCTATACCCATCCTGGAAAGCCCCACGCAATTGCAGGTGGCCATGTGTCAAGATGTATACCCATTCCCATTTGGTGACCTCCCATTATGTTTTGCTATTCATCAATTTACATTAGTGTGGCGTATGTTCCCCTTGACCCCTTCTGGATTACTAAGTGGTGGTGGTGAAGGGGCTTATGTACCTGAATGAAGCTGTGAGCTATACTATGTAGGGCCACGGTAGGTGGGCACGTCATAGCAGAGACGTCAGCCAAATCACAGTCCACTAGAGAAGGAACTGTCAATTTACTTCAGTCATATTCCTATCAGTCCCTCAGGGGAATATTGATACTCCACAGTATCACTAATTGGACATTTGCATGTGTATTAGCTCTTTATTTTGATTGCATGGCCTCTACGGTGACTCCCTGGAATGCGCTCTGGTCCGCCCCAATCCTGAGCAGCACGGCCAGGTAGGACTCAGTCATTAGGTGGTGCCTCCTCTCCTCCCTATTGCTCCTTGCCAGGCTGTGCATGACCTCCGCATGATTGGCGGAGATGCTACCTGGACCCCAAGGTTGAATCACGGCGGTCCTGCCTGTGGTCCTGATGGTGACCCCACTAGCCATATGACATTCTTCTCTGAGCCAGGGTCCTCTTCTTTCCTCCTCCCCCTGCGCCAGTTCCTTCTGGGCAGGGGCTTGCTCCTCCACTTCCTGTTCCGATGGAGCCAACGCCACCGCCTTTGGCTCGCCACTGGACCCAGACCGACTTGATGCTGAAAGAGAGAAAAGAGAGGTATATGTCATTAGTATGATAAATAATACATTGTTTTGTGTGAATTCCTAACTATCTGACATCTAGGCTTGAACCTGGATGAATCTCCTAATTGCAACTCAGATTAGCTATCATTTGCTAGATGTGATCTATTCTTCGGCTCTTGGTCTTGATCGTTCTTTTCTCCTAACGCTATCTTGATTCCGGCTGTGGTCTGTAACTGCATAGGCTGCAGTGGGCACACCAATACATGGACTCTATTGCTCGATTACTGTTGTTGTGCCCAGAAATTACAGTGATTTGACAGCTTCATGGATTTAATGACACATCTATCTATCCCTTGTTAATTCCATAGACCTGAAATGTCAGTGTCCTTGTTGGTCAGCATGTACATGTGTAATGTGTGTGATGTACATGTGGTGCCATGTTGTTGTATGTGATATTCACCTGAGATGGAGGCTGGGTCCTGCTCGGCCACCAGGCCTGAAGCTCCAGCGGCAGGCACCTGTCTCAGAAGGTCCTTGGCGACCCTCTCCCACTCATTATAGGTCACAGTCTGGCCCTTGTCCATCCTCCTCACCTTGGCCCTGATGTCGTCAAACCGGTGCTTGATAGATCTCCCATCCCTTGGCACTGTGCCTACTGCTGCAACCTCAACCTCCTTCTAGGCCTGAGCCCTAGGCCCTAGCCTAACTTCCCTCCCCCTGCAAGAATCATGGAGCGGCCACGGATAGCACAGAGGATAACCACATTCTCCTGGTGAGTGTAATTGTGGGCCCTGTGCTTGCCCTCCTGACTGTGGACAGGGATCCTTGCCTCCCTGACCTGTCCCTGAGGCCTGTCCCTCCCCCAAACTACCACCCCACTCTGAGATCAGGCCCCTTCCCCTCTTTCCCTCTCCTACGTAAGCCTGCTGCTCGGGCCACCCTGACACCACCCACCTCCTTGTCTACACTCCCCTCCTTCTCCTTCTCTCCGACACTCTTCTCCTCCTCCCCCACTCCACTCCTCCTCTCCACCACTCCTGTCCTCCTCCCCACCACTCCTCTCCTCCACACCCTCTCCTCTTCCCCACCACTCCTCTCCTCCTCCTCCCCTCCGCTCCTATCCTCCTCTCCACCACTCCTCTACTTCCCATGGCCACCTCTCTCTCCTCCTGGCTTCTCCTCTGCCCTCCTCTCTCCTCCCTCCATCTCAGTCCCAAAAATAATATAATGATAAATAAAATGTGTAACTGTTAATATATGATGGGGGAATAAAATGTGTGTATTATGTGTAAATAATAAATGTTGATGGATGGGGTGTGGGGCATAGGATGGGGGAGAATGACCTAACTCTATATGACTCTATGTATGTTCTTTAAATGAAGTGTATTGCAATTATGTGTAATTTGTAAATATTTGTAATCAAGGATTAAGTATAAAATATTAAATAGTAGAAGATAAATTAACAAAACCGCCAATTACTGCTCTTGAATAACTCCTGCTCTCTCACACTCTCAAAAATCAGCAACTCCGGGACGTGCATGCTACTTCAAAAGAAGATACAACACCATCAACGCATGGGCAGGTGGAACGCAAATGTATAATCTCCCTCTGTCAGTCATCTGCAGCTAGACCACTTTCTATTGGCTGAGAGGCCTGTGTCGCACTACATTATATATACTGCGATTGGATAGTAACAGTCGATCGCGGCTCGGCCAGCCCATTAACAGCTTGCGAGCACAGAAAGTGTTTACGTCTATAGTCAGTAGCTCGCGGCATGGTTCAGTTTAATAGCTCTGTAATGCAGCAGAATTTCAAGCCTGCAGGCTTTGTAGGTGTGCCGTTGCCGCTACGGGCTTGGAAGTTAATGGGGTTGCAAGTCTAGGAATCTCCACAGCCAATAGTTAGGTCTCTTTGAGAATTTAGTTATATTATTCAATTTTGCCCTTTTTGAGGAACTATACTTGAAAATTGGCATTTATATGTTGTAAAAAGCTACAAACTCTAATTTATTACCTTTTTATATGAAAATAGTAATATTGATTCAGCCATTTTGGTTTCTGACTAAATGGAAGCTTATTAGTTTAAAAAAGTAACAGCTGCAGACAGGAAGTCTACAGTAAAGAATAATTGCATCTAAAAATTGCAAAATGTAAAGGTTTGTTTTCTAAAAACATGTTTACCTGTTTAGTTATCAAGTTTAGTTATTCAAAAGGCCATATCGAAAAACACTGATCACATTGGAGTCAATGGAGTCGAGTAAGCAAGTTGTGAGATGATAGAATGACAAGAGTTTGATCTGTAGCTTTTTTCTTAGATTTTTTTCTCCTTACCAGTTGTTTCTTTTTGCTATCATAGGTGCCTGGGATGTGAATGCATTTGTCTCACGCACCGACTTGGGTTCACCTTTAGCCACCACACAACTCATGACGAAGAATCCTAAGCAGTAAGGTTAAGGACACCAGTTTTGGGATCGAAGTTATCACAATTCACTGCCTTTGCTGTTGTGTTACGTTGTAATTCTGCATTGAATATTGTGTTATGCTATCTATACTTTTGCAGTTTGTTACAAATTGTACACCTATACATTTCTTTATGAATGCTTCAAAATTAATTTATATTCATAAAACTTATTCATTCAAGAATGGACATCAAAACTTTGTAATTACTAATTACAATTTTAGGTAGTTCACAAGATTTAATAACCATATACAGTTTATCCATGCATACCCAACTTGGTGTACATAGATTGAACTTTCCTTGTGAATTGCTAATATATGTTGTAAAATATTAAATAATAATATGCACCACAGAGCTTTTTGATGGATTTTTTGCATTATACATGAACTGATAAGTGTCCACACAACTTGTAAACTGTTCGTTTAATCTTGTTCTTTTTCAATCATTAAAATTATATTTGTCCAACTGCTCCATGAGTAAATTCTTAATGTATCTTTTGGTGCCTCCAGTATGTTTTACACAGTGACCTATAACTTTATATTAATATTGTTTATAGGTTTTTAAGCTATAGCAGAGTAATGTGTTAAATTCTGCCTGTTTTCCTTTTTTGCCTATTTTTGGTTTTTGAATTTCTGCTGTCTGCTTTTTCACCTCAGACTGTCTACAGTACCTGATAAGCAAATTGGGTTCAGATTCTGAGTATATAATGTCTCTTTTGCTAACACACTGGCATAAAGATGAAGATAACAGTTAAAAGCAAGTTGGAAATACACTGTCTGATTGTGTCTGTTTTGTTTTTTTAACTGGGTGTCAAAGTAGTGTGTTGTGCAGCTGGTGATGGTGGTGTTGGGGTTCAGAAGGGAGATTAAAGTGGAATTGGATGACAACATTGCAGTGAGCAGGGAGAAATGTACTTGTTTTGAAATGTTAAAAAGCTGAGGTGTAAGAGCCTAAGCATGAATTTATAGTGCAGGAAGTTTAGAGTGAATACAGCATTTGTCCATGGCTGTGGGTGAACAAGTGGGGCATAACCATGGGTGGTAGGGGCAGACTAGTTTAGGGCTGTAGATAATGTGTTGTAGTATTCTAGAGCAAGCTTGTAGTGAGTTGGCAAGATAATGTGAGTCTATTTCATGGTTACAAGTACTCTAGAGGTCATCATAGGATGTCTCAACATCATGCAAAACCAGTGTACTACAGCTTTAGCATCTGCTTCTCTAATGGAAAATTCAGCAGCTACACAACCATCCACTGCTTGTGAATCCAATATATCAGCCCCTCTGCATTACAGTGGCAACCTTGCCACTTAAAAAAAAATGTAACCAAAGCTTTGTGCCACTCAGTCGTCAACCTTTTTATTATCTAACATCAGAGTCACAGACAAAGCACTGCATTGGATATGAACCCTGTGGAAATAAAATTATTTGGCTGATGGCACTGTTGCTTTCCTTGGCACCCTTAAGAAAGTATTTGACGCCCATGAAGAAAATCTTAGATCCCCCATAAATAGTTCCTGAATTCAGAACAATGAAGCTCTAGTCACCGGCTTCTGGCAAAGTCTCTCTGACCAACAGAAAAATTAGATGGCCTGTCTAAATAATGCTGATGAACCTTAGGCATTGATCAGTTTATATAAATGTCTGGAGCCTCCCATCCATGGAAGAGTTATATAAAAATAAAAAAAACACTATGATAGCCTCACATTTTAGAATTAGAATACCTTTTAACAGTTCCCCTGTTCATAATGTTTAGTCAGTCTCAAAGAGCCCAATTCAATTGAGCTATCGCAAGTTACTATAGCCCATAAGTGAGGCCATAACTTAATTTGCTATTCAATTAGCGTCTTTTTGCGAGCTCCAAACGGGTTACAGGTTACAGCCCTGAATACTTTGCAATGGTTAAACCCGGAACTTACAGCATCCCGAAGCCTCTGATCTTTCAATTCCGCAAGAGCTACGATGGCTAAAATCGCAATTCACTATTCAATTGCTCCAATTCCTCAAGGCCGAAAATGGTTTCACACCTGTAAATGGCAAATGAAGGCGAAAATCCTACGAGTGCTAGAGAGGACCCGCAAGGGGGTTTTACCCCTGTTTGTAGCACTGTAAATGCAAATAAAAAATCAATACTGCACTGTAAATAACAGGGAAAGTGATGAAAGACATTAGAATTAATTGCACAACAGTCTCAAGCCCGCAAATCGGCAGTAAATCAAATTTATTTTTATATTTCATTCCGGGGGTTATATTGATCTCAGCAATCAATGAGCTAATACATATCAGGTCACCTATATGGACTAGAACAGTATTGGCAATAATTTTTAGCATTCTGAATTTTGCGGTTTTACGAGTCTGATAGCATATCGGACCCCCAAAGCTAATTGATTGACATGTAACCTCCATGTTTTACTGTCTCTTTTTCTGTTGGCCGATTCGAAATGTGAGGTTACGGTCTTGCTTAATTGATTATGTTCCCGCCTTGAACTGCTACGAACTAGTGCATGGTTTACAGAGTCGACTTTGGGCTAGTAACTTGCGAGTTTGATCAATTAAATAGCTCCGGAATCGGAGACGAACGGAAGCCCGCAGCACACCCGCAGACATATGGCCTGGATATTTCAAACATATTTTTAATCAGTGGTCATTTAAGCAGAGCCCTTGGGATTAGCCTTTTTGACCTTGAAAGACTTGACATTAAGCCTGAAAGACTTAACATTAAGCAGGACTCCTCATGAAGTGCTGTGAATATTGTCAGATAGTTCACACCCTGCCTAATGAGTCAGGAAAGGACACTTCTTAGAGTATCATCAGGCACTCACTACCTTTTTCAGAATATGACATTTAGAATCTTTGAATCTAGTATTTTCCTAGGCTTGGTTGGAAAGTCTAATTGTAACCAGGGGAAAGAGATTTAGTATTCACCTTCAAATGCTATGCATACTTCTCAAAGAAGTGTTATCTGGCTGAGCAGAACTAGACATATGTAATATTGCATAACTTGGAGTAGCCTAGTGGGGTATGGCTCACATCTAAGAGAATATTCTATAACAAAAGAAGCCTTTATCTCCCACATTGGAATATGTTTAATTATATGTCAGTGACAAAACTACACAGTTCCCTATCAGGGATAATTGATTTGTCACAAGAGTGCTCTCTCAACAAAAGAGCTTTAATCATGGAAGCAATTTCTATTTTTTTCCTTATGTTCCTCTTCAGATGGGAGAGTACCAAAATCCCAATTGCCCCTACTGGGTTTAACACTAACCATTATTGGAACTAAAGTACACTGCAGCATGAGTTCGGTTGTCTTACAATAGGTCAACAAGACTCTTGCACTACATTTGCCACATCAGATGGCATAACTATACTGCTCCCACAGAAATTACCCCCACTCCCCCAGAGGATTACCATTGGGTACACTATACACCTTTAGTGGCATATTAAGTAAGCTATGGATAACACAGTAAACTGCATATTGCAAAAAAAATGTGTACCAGCTCTGGCATCACAATTAATAGTGGTGACCTTGGAAAATTGTTGTACTAAGAGTCTGTGTTTCTCTGGGCTGTAATTTTTGTTCTTATTCCTACTAGTGATGCTTTAGAACTCTCTTCATCACAAGAAAGAAAAAACTCCCATACATAAGTTTAAGTCATAGCTCAGTGAGAGGCTACTGAGGACCCTAAATACAGTGAGTCCACTTCTTCTTTTTCTTCCTTGTATCAATACTGAATCCCTCTCTGAACTGATGGCCAAGATCAGCATGAGGTTCAGAAAATCTTGTTTTTCATTTCTTTTAATTGATCTTTTAGTGGAAGAAGTACATTTCTGATATCTAAAAGTAAAATAGTAAGGTACCAGAATGAAGAGGAATCAGGCAATGCTAGAGCTCAGAACCATAGAATAGAATAATCCTTATGGCAAGTCAGGGGTCAGGATTCCAGAAAATAGTCAGAAACAAGTCACAAAAATCAATCCAAATATTATAATTATAATTTATAACACCTCAATATAGTACAGGGCAAAATAAACGGAGCACTGTTGCTCAATTGTTTACACCTTAAATAAACTCCAATTGACAAGCAGGTCGTGTCACACGGGCGCAGAGAGTTTGGGGTGTATGCCGGTGACATACATGTCAAAAGTAGTACCTGAGCACAGCAAAAGAAAGACAGACATGTTCACTAGAGCAGACATAGAAATGAATTCTGTGACATAGCAACAATGTACTCAAGGTAAGGCCTAGAGAGAGACTAAACCCAGGGTAGATTGTCTGACAGATGGGAGACCAGTCCTGAAACACAGATGGTACTGTGAGGAGCCAACAAAACCTTACCTTAAATATAAAGAGCTCTCAGTGGTCATATAAAGGGCTCTCTAAAGAATAGGTAGGGACACAGGAGGCTGAGGGGGAACACAGGGGGCCGAGGGAAGGCACAGAGGTCCATTGGGGGCAACACATGGGATCATGGAGGCCCCTTGGGCCTGTGGGGGGTCCACAGTGGGCCATTAGGGTCCTCAGGGAATCCACAGGACGTCTGTGGGGACCATAAGGGGCTATGGGGGCCACAGGGCCTGCAGTTGGCACAAAGAGTGCCTGGGGCCTGTGGGGGGCCACAGTGGGTCATGAGGGACCATAGGGGACCCACGGGAAGTACGCAGGGGCCATAGGGACACCAGGGGGGTACAGGGTATTACAGGGGTCACGAAAGGGCCGTGGGGGTCACAAAGGACCCGCGGTAGGTCTGCAGGGGCCCCTCAGAGGCAAGGGGCCTCGGTGCCTTGCACCGTCTGTACAAGCGGTAGCTCTGCCTCTGTTTGGCGGGTTGAGAGATAAAAAGCTCATGCTGCTTGGGGCAAAATGCACAGTAAATGTTTAATAGAGGATTTTTTCTTCATAGACCCTACCTAACTATTCTTTAGAGAGCCCTTTATAAAAACACTTACTGTAATGGGCCCTTTAAGAAGAAATTGATTTTCTATATTAACAGGATTCTTCAGCCATCTTATAACAATACATATTAATAGGTAGATGGCTTTTTGAAAGCTAAAATAGTGTGTCACTGAAACATAACAATTTTGAAATAATTTGCATAATTATATTTTGTTAAAAATCAAGCTGCCTGTGATAATTCAGAACAACGCATTTAGCTTCTTCCTATTAATCATGTAGTTTGTAATCTACCTCTTATATTACAAGTGCTCAAGATTTACATATTGGGTGCTTAGGTGATTAAACAAAGAAGAACAAAAAACTATTTTTGTTGCACTAACCATTAACAAATAACCTTTATTATAATCCTTCAAAATGTAGAAAAAGAGTAGTGAATAAAACATTGTTATCTTTTACTTTGGCGGTAGATAATCACTATTTGTCACCATCAATCTTTTTGAGCCAGGCTAAGGCATCTCTGACTACCCAATCTGTCAACACTTCAGGCCCTGACCATCCCCCTAGCAATGGGAAAAGTTCCTTATGCAAAGCCTCATAGGAGGTAGGCCCCTCACAGATTGGACAGTTCAAATGTCCCAGGCAGGTAGGCAGGGCCCTAATTAGTCCAGGCCACCCAGGCAGCGACCAATCATGAAACCACGGCCTAGTAAGCCACAGGCTTGGCCCAAAACACCCAGAAAGGAAATTACAATTTGTAGCTACCCTTCCCTCTCATTGGCTGACCATCAGCCAATAGAGAGAACATCTACCAGCCTCAGTCCTGATTGACTGACCAGCTACTGGAGCACTCCAAAGGAAGAAGGGCGCACTCAGTCACCAATGCTGCCACTATCTGCGTCAAGGCTCTGACACAAGCTTCAGACAAGCAGAAAATGCATAGCCAGCCCAGAAAGAAACCAGGAATTAAGCACCAACCAAGCTCCAGGAGGAGCCGCAACTCTGGAGCAACCTACTGTTGTGTGCATGGGTCGTCAGAATTAATACGTTGAAAGAACTATAAGCAGACATTGTAACTGATTATTTCCCCATGGTTTAAAGGACCCAAGCTAGATGGCTTATATTAAGGACTCTACAGCACCCATATTACTGTGTACCATCCTCCCAAAATATGGTCAGGATTATATTTAGTGTAGTAAGCCCTATTCCTACTGATAGTTCCCCATTCATGCACGGAATTTGAAGTTGCTAAATCACTGGTTTTAGTTAATGTTTTACAATTACAATGTGTCAGCCCCTATACATGTTCCAACCTTTCCAATAAAGGCACACTTTCAGGGAACATATTTAAGTTGTTCTAACTTTTATTAAAGTTGTTATTTTTAATCGCTGTTAGGCATACTGATGATCGCTTAATAGTCATGGGGCACCAAGTAGACCATCTACTCCACAATGCAAGTGAGGTTTCCTTTAGCTATTATTGCAGGAGGGTTCAGAAGCTCACTTGATGACATCTCCCCTACTGATTCAAGGATGAATATCAAAAGATTCAAATACTGGTGAATAAACTTATATACAAAATGTATTAAGTGCTTCATAAAGACTGGGCTATAATGTATAGCTTATATACCAATGACTTTATGCTGAATCATTGCTAAAGTATACCATATTAGTTGTAAAAATATAAGGTAAGCTTGAATACATGGCTCCCATAGAAAGTCCTACTTGGCTCTACTGGACTTTTTTACCATTAAGTTTTCAGAGCTCCAGAAAAAAATTGATCCCTAAAGTCCCTAGCCCCTGTGTGGAAAGTAAGGGCCATATCTCCTACTATGTCACTAAATAGCCCCATACCTCTATATATAATCTACCACTTAGGGTTCTCTATAAATAGATTATTTTTTTATTCAATAGAGAAGCAAAGATAAGTATATTCTACTGATAGATGAGTACTGTACTTGAGTGTCAATTTCAATATACTAAGATGTCAATATTAATGTATAAAACAATATATATGTATAATGTAATTATATATAATAATACTAATATTGTTTTTGCCTTGTACTTATCCCCTACATAGCGCTATGGAAAATGTTGGCATGTTACAAGTAAAGGATAATTATATATTCCTATTAGTATAAGTGTTAATCTGTAGAGCATTTTTTTAAGAATAAATGTTAAATATATCTATATCTGTTTATCTGATATATGCATATTTACAACTATATATTTTGAACACTAATATACTTATGGTGGACCATGAATATAAATATAAAAATGACTCTTTGCTTTTTTATGAAAATGCTTTTTGCCAAGGAGATACAGAGAAAATGCTAATTCCTAGGGACAGATTTATGTAAGGGGCAGATTCTCGCTAAAATGGTCTCTATCAATGTTGTTATGGTCCTCCACTCCAAGAATGCAAATCAAATACTGATTAGATTTGGAAGCTATTATCAATGAAAACAAGATGGGAGGTACACATCAGAGATCAGGCACCTCCTAACTCGCTTGTCCTATGTGATAGTGCCCACTCACTTTTAGTTTCAGCATGCTTGTATCTTTACAGAGAAGAAATCCCCTAAAATATATCAGACTATACCCGCCATTAAGGGCAGGCCAGAATCTTAAAGGCATCATCGCACAAGAGAAACAGCAGACACTCCAAATGTACATTTTCAGCTATCCAGCTTTTGTCAGTGAGGTACCACTGATCCCCTAGAACAAGGTGCCCACACCTGTATTATCCTATAACCATTAAGCTATTATAAATCAGTTTATAAAAGTACAACTGGACTCTGCAAGATAAAGCTGTATTCTTATGGCTGAGGAAAGCCTTCCACACTAAACATTGCACAAAGTTTCTGTTATTATTTGGAATGTGGTGTACACTATCTATCTATGACTGTTCTTCAGCATACCATCCTCAGACTTCTTGACACAGAGTGTCTGAATCAATCCATGGAGCAATAGCTGAGATGCTACACTTCCCAGCAGCACCAGAGATGGGTTGAGTAGCTTCCCCTAAGTTTGCTCTCAACAAGTTCTCTCGGTTTTTCTACAACTATGGATGCCATCCTACCATAATTTCTATGTTTTAACTTTCACAGGAATATCAGCTGCATATCTTAAAGATCAAGACATAAGATTTGTACATTGTAAGTCAGCAAAAGAAATGTTCTGATAAAGGATGTAGCTTACTGTATACCTTGGATGAAAAACACGAAACATTTTTTTTTGTAAAAAAAATTGATATGGTTCACAGTAAAATATAGCACCCTATGTGAAATCCAATACATTACTATAATAAATGTTACATTTTAAAATGAACTATCAATTCAGCTTTTAGTGTTAAGCACTTAACTAATTTCACTATGCAAACTAAATTACTCTATTAGAAGTCTATTAGTTACTCCAACCCATAATTTTGGCTGCGTTTTTTTTTTCCAATGAATGTCTAGATGTTTTCTATTGACTCAAGCCCGCAATTTACATCTTACAGCCTCCACACACAAACCCTGCCTTTGTAAGCAGGATTTCAGGGGGCGTGATCATATGATCTGACAATATTAAAGCAGGCCCGTAATTTACTTCTTAGACACAGCCAATAATAAATGAGACCGTCATCATGACATCAGTAAAACATGGAAGTTATACATAATCTGTATTTGGAGGCTATAAATTAATTAGTGCCAATAAGTAATATTTGCTGATCGGGTTCACAATCTAGCACTCTATAAAATGCATTAGATCATCTGTTCTAGTACAAGTGGGTTTCATGATCTGTATTAACCCCCTTGAGCGATCGATATTACACATAAATAATAGTTAAAAATAATAATTTTTAATTTCATATTTGTGGATTTGAGACTTGTGCAATTAATTCTAATGTGTTTCCATTCCTTCCCATGCTTTTAAAGTACAGTATTGTGTGTTTATTGATGTAACAACTATAATAAGTGTTTATAATATTTTTGATCGAAACGTGATATTTTTTTTTAATGGTTGGTTAAACTTTATTTGCGACCTAGCCCTAAGGGTCTAGTAGAATATTGATTTTGTGTAAGTTTAATTAATTATCACTCATAATATTCAAACTGTTCTAAAACCAATGGAGTTCTAAGGCCGGTTTTGTGCCTTTGGCTGGCCCATAGTTATTGTGGGCAGGGAACTTGTAACTTGGAATTGCATTGAGAGTAGCTAATAGAATCTGTGGCAGAGTGATTTGAATTGTGTATAAATGTATAATTTGGGCAACACAATAGGGCCCTAAAAAGCAGACAGTCACACGTAAAGTTACACATCCTGCTTTCCCTGCTTCCTTAGCCCTTATATACTAGAAGTTTGCCAAAACTAAGATCTTTTTATGCTCTTGTACTACACAGCTACTAATGTTTTTATCTACAGTCTGGACCTCTTTTGGAGCGCTAGGAATGCTACTTTAATCTCCCTTGAGGTGGTTTAGCAACCTTAAAAGCAATTCTAGTGCTTACTTAAAAGCATACATAATTAGACCAGGTAAGTCCCCTGTCCCCTCATAATAGCACTTACTTCCCTGGCCTCACTACCAAAAGGATCTCAGAGGAGCTTGACAGAAACTGAAATAGTCCTAATTTGGAAAGGGGCTGCAACATGCAGAATATTAAAAATGAGAAACAAAGCCTTTAAAACTACTGTTAGGGAGCTAGTGAACTCCAGCGCCATCATAAACAGCAGTAACTCCCAACTAAACCAACAGTACTCACTCTAGAATAGGGATAGCCAATAATATGTTTATACATTTGCAACTGTCCAAATGTGGTTGTAAAAATGAAGGTCCAGCAACCATATTTTTGTAAAGATACACACAAATATTTTATTATAATGGCATTTCACAGGGTGCAGCGTTTAAAATGACATACATAAGAGGGCCCTTGAATGGAACACCATAATACGAAGGAGATCCAGAAGTAAGAAGCCAAGATCAGTGAGTTCAGTACACCATTTCTACAACAGCTGTGATTAACACTAAACCTCTGCAGGTCCCTGAAGATTCTGGACTTTAAAGAGTAGATCATTTGACACCCTTTGACAATATGGCTAATGGAGTTGAGTTTCAAACTTCTTGACTTTTAATGTCCAACTAATGTCACTTTTTATGTTTAGTAACTACTGCTATGCAGGTGCTCCACTTGTAAGAACACACCTTGATGATGACTCTGGGAAATGGCTGAGAGGTAGGTGACTGTTCCATGACTATTCTAAGGCTCATCAGTCATACTGGAACCTTGAGTTTACCCATACCTATTCCAAAAAACATCTGATTGTTCTCCAAAAACACTTAAGCAATAAGAGACTTTGTATGAGTTCTGTTATACTCTCAACCTTCTATTTACCCTAGGTTTGTGTTCTCCTGAAGCCTTCTGCAGAGGGAATTTACGCTTATGAGCCTCAACTAACTAATAACAATTAATAATACGTTTATTTTGCATTTTACTTGTTTTTGAATCCAAAAAATGCACACTGTGGTTTCTAACTTGTGTAAAAGTGAATTGAAGTTCAGTAAATAATGGTGTGCAAACATTATTTATCTACTAGCTACTTGCCCGTCAAAAATTATGGGAATTAAATTAGAAGCCTGCAAATGCTGTTTGCCACCCAATGTGAGTCTGTTTCTCTTGTTACCTTGATTTTTTTTATTATTTATTGTTTTTGCATGTAATAATCCGTATGTATGGAAATGGGCAAGAAATTATTGTTTTAGTACTTAATGTGTTTATTGTTGTAACATGCAACTTCTGTATAGTAATATATTTTATCAACTCTGAAAGCATTTTTTTTAAACTTTTTAAAATGTTTTTATTGTAAGGGATACATCAATAGTATAAGACAGGTGATATTTTTTTGCAAACCATTGTAAAACATTACATGTTATTTAACACATATAGCATTTTTTTATTGAATCCAGAGGAAGGCAAACAGAAAAAAAACAAGTGAAATTTAGCCAGTTGTCTCAAATTGGGAAAAAAATAGATTCCTTCCTGACCCCAGATAATGGCGATCAGATTACTCCCTGGATCAATAGTCTGTGTGTAATTATACATTCAAACTTCAAACCCCCCCAACTGCATACATTAAAACTCATAAGTTAATACAATGTAGGTACCTTAAAACTAAATATAATCCAAGTTGTAATTCACCTGAATATTATATTATATTACATTGTAAACTTTTTTTAAAACATATCTATATGTAAACCATTACATGTTAATTATCCCATTTGAAAATGATACTGGTGATGGGACTACTCCCTGGATGAATACACAATCTGTAATTATTCATGAAGAGCTTCAAATTGCGAAAGACATAAAGGAAACATCATAACTGAAAACAATAGGAAATTTAAAATGTAAAAAAAAGTACATGCCTGATATGTAAACCATTACATGTTATTTAACACATTTCAAATTGATACTGGCCATTGGACTACTCCCTTGATCAATACAGAGTCTGTAACTATACATGAAGAGGTCCCAATTTCAAAATTCAGAAAGTAAACATCTTAACTAATTACAATTAAAGTAATAATTGAATGACCGGAAACTGAGAACAACAGGAATTTTAAAATGCAAGTCGGAAACCTGGTAAGTACATACAATGAGAGTACTAACTATGTTCCAATAGAACAATAAGTATATTACATAATGGGAAATTGTAAAAGGCAAGCTAGTCTCACTTGGAGCCAAATCTATTTTTGGTATGAAAACTGCTTCAGCTTTATGGGTCCCATTCAGAATTTCTGCATGGATTTAAAAGTCTCTTAAATCCTGAACAATTAATCTGGTCCCATTACAAAATCCTTTTTTTGGGTTCATATTTTTCAGTAACATGACAATGGCTCATTTTTTGAGCTGCAAAACGTGGGTGCATTCCAGAGTGAGTTAATGAATTGCTAAATGCAGTGGTGAAATCAGATTCACTCTCTTTGTCATTAGCTATAACAGAATCAGTACTGTGATCATTTTATTTGCGGTGCATCAATGAATTTCAACATTTTGTTATTCAGCTCCAAAACATCTTTATTTTTTGATGTTAAGATTACTTTCTGTGCAAGCTCTGGTGAGTGTTCTGGGGTTATTCCATTTGGGAATATTGTTTATATGAGTGAATCTCTGCAAATCATTTCTGCTGGTATTTCCATAGTATTGTGAGGTAAATTGGCTACTACGTCTGTTTTTCCTTCCGCAATTTGAATTAGCCAATCATTGAATTCATGTTGGCCTTCAGATCTCATATTTTTCTCTAATCTAAGGTGTATAAATTCTTTCCATAGTTGACTTGACTTTATACATGTTTCCACAATGTCTGCGCGATTGCCACGTACAACCACAGGTAATGTTTGTCTGAAATCTCCTCCTAATAACATGACTTTGCCACCAAAAGGCAACTCATTACTCATGACTTCACGTAGTAAACGATCAATACATTTATAAAATGGCAGGACATCATAGTGGACTCATCTATTATAATTAATTTAGATTTTTTTAACTTAATGGCTTGAGGTGATTTTATTCTAATATTGGACACTGATGTTTCCAATATTGGAACTGGAAGCTTAAATCCACTATGTACTGTTCTACCTTCTAACAGTAGTGCAGCAATTCCAGTGGTTGCAAAGGGAAGTGCAATTTCACATTTAGCTCTAATTGAACTAATCAAGATAAGTTTTTCCACTCTTTGAGCAAGTCATCATCTACTGCTTGTTGTATTGCATTGAAAGCGTTCAATTGTAAATCATTTAAAGTGGCAATTTTTTCTTCAGTTTTTTGTTTGTCAACATCCGCGTCATAGTCGTCTAAGTTGATATCATTTATAATGCCTGGATCTGGGAGATTAAACGTTGCACAACTTAATCCATGACATAGAAACACTTCTTGAATTTCCATTAATGCTTTTAATTCAGCTATGGAGTCGTTGTACTTTTGCAAGAAATCTTCATTCACATGTGTTTTGAATGTTTCCCACAAAGCCAGTGCATTTGGAACATTGCAAAATATGCAGATGTACGCAAACTGTTCCCTCATCTGGTATGGCATTTTAGATAGAGCTGCTTCTTCTAGACATCTCTCCTATTCTGTGTCATCAGCCAGAAAGTTTCTATGCCGTGCAGCTAATTGAAAGGTGTCATAAACTGTGTCATTAACAGTTCTCAAGTCTTCAAAACTTTGTGCACCCGGACATTTAAAAGTAGTAAATGTAAGCAGAAACATTCAACGTTCTCTGGGACTTACTGTATACATTCTGGTAATAATTTTATTACCACTCTTTTGTCTACGTTTCCATTTGCCATTGACGAAAACATAATGATATGGAATCTCATTGTATAAGTATTCCCTTGCCTCAATATCTTTGAAATTTAGGATAAACCAAGCAGTAAGTGTGGTTTGTCAATGTTCACTTTGTGCGAGAACATTTTCTTCATTGCCAGTATGAAAGTAAACTAATTGTCTTTGTGGCAAATGTACAGCTAATCGATGTACTGCATGTGATCGATCATGCATTTTAAATTTCAATAGCCGCCACATTGCTTCTGGCGCACTGACATAGCGAGCATCTACATGAGATGCCAGTTCATCATGTATTTTCTTGTTCATTTGGGCCACTTTTTATCACGACAGTTGCGGCATCATAGCCTTTATAAGTATATTTGTACACATATTTAATTGATTTAATGGAAGTGCAAGCTTCCACATTAATGTGTCAATTATACTTCTTCGCGAAAAGCTACATTTTATATTTAGTAGGTGTCACAATCTGCTTCTTCAAGGGGCCTTGATATGAACCTAGTTCAAACCTATCCCAGCAGAATCGTGCAGTTCCTGTTCTCTGTGGCACAAAAGATGGCTTCTGAAAAGGTACAGGCAGAGAATACTGCCTACAGGTTACAAGTGGTCCATGGCAAGACCACTCCCCAAGTCAGGATACAACACACAGAAATAGTCTCACAACTTGTATATGTGAAAACTATCTTTCAACCTTTATTGAATGATCAAAACAACATAATTATACTCTCCAATACCACATCCTTGTGTACATTTGTGTTTGTGTGATGTCAGCCCACCTGGCTTGCAACCTTGGGCTATCAGCTCAGCTAAGGGGAGCAGGTTCTTGAGTACACTCAGGGATCATTATCTAGCCCAGGTAATACAAGAACCTACTAGAAATGGGGCCATCTTGGATTTAGTCATCACAAGTAATATTGATACAATATCAAATGTAAAAATAGGGGAACCCTTGGGGAACAGTGATCACAACACAGTCTCATTTGAGATTGAATACAAAAAACAGAGTTGTAAGGGGCCAACATAATTTTTAAAAGGGCTACCTTTAATTGGCTACGGGCAGCAATACAACATATAGACTGGGACAAAGAACTTACAGGGAAGAATACTGAAAATAAATGGACAACATTCAAATCCTTACTAAATAAACATACTCATCAGCATGTACCATGTGGAAATAAAATGAATAGGAGTAAGACACATCCCATGTGGCTTAACAATGACTTAAAGATCATGATGAGGAAAAAGAAATATGCATTTAAATTATACAAGAAGGAGGGAACAGAGGCAGCTTTATGTGACTATAAGGAAATCAACAAGGCTTGCAAAAGGGCTATTAGACTGGCTAAAATAGAAAATGAGAAGTCAGTTGCAATGGAAAGTAAGACTAACCCTAAAATATTTTATAAATATATTAATGGGAAGAAGGCCAGGAAGGAATCGATAGGACCATTACAATGTGACACAGGCCATCTGATAATTAGTGACCAGGAAAAGGCAGATGAGCTAAATAGGTTCTTTTCGTCGGTTTACACAAGGGAGGTACCAGTGGTTGGGACACTGCAACATAATGGGGCTACACTACCTTTACTAAATAATTGGTTAACGCAGGAAGAAATACAAAAGAGGTTGGAGAAAATAAATGTTAATAAAGCCCCAGGTCCTGATGGAATACATCCAAGGGTACTGAGGGAGCTGGGTTCTGTAATAGCCAAACCATTATATCTAATCTTTAAAGACTCACTCACTACAGGGTCTCTACCAGATGACTGGAGAAAAGCAGAGGTGATACCTATATTTAAGAAGGGATCTAGAGCAAATCCGGGGAATTATAGACCAGTGAGCCTCACTTCTGTAGTTGGGAAGCTTTTAGAAGGGTTAATAAGGGACAGAATACAAGAATATGTCTATTTGAACAGGATCATAGGTAGCAGTCAACATGGATTTATGAAGGAAAGGTCGTGTCAGACCAATCTAATTAGTTTTTATGAGGAGGTTAGTACGAACTTGGATCAGGGCAACTCAGTGGATGTAGTCTTTTTAGATTTTTCAAAGGCATTTGATACAGTGCCACATAGAAGACTAGCGAGCAAACTAAGGGATACAGGAATTGCAGTAAATATCTGCTCATGGATCGAGAGCTGGCTAAAAGACAGGAAGCAAAGGGTTGTTGTAAATGGAACATACTCCGATTGGTCTAATGTGATAAGTGGGGTTCCTCAGGGCTCAGTATTGGGTCCTCTCCTTTTTAACATATTTATTAATGACATTGAAGTAGGACTCGAATGTAGTGTCTCCATTTTTGCTGATGACACTAAGTTGTGCAAGGTAATAAAATCAGATAATGATGTACTTTCCCTACAAAAGGATTTGCATAAATTAGAGAAATGGGCGGCTAAATGGCAAAAAAGATTTCACCTTAAACAAAGAAAAGGGTTCTTCACAGTTAGGGTGGTTAAACTGTGGAATTCTCTACCAAAGGAGGTGGTGACAGCGAATTCGATAGACAACTTCAAAAAGGGGTTAGATATATTTCTGAATAAAGAGGGCATTCAAGGCTATCCTAGATAACTAGCAAGGAATATTGATCCAGGGAGAAATTTGATCGCCAGTTTCTGGGGTCAGGAAGGAATTTTGCTTTTTTTTCCCCTTATGAGACAATTGGCAAAGTTTCAATGTTTTTTTTTTTTATGTTTGCCTTCCTCTGGATCAATTAACAATAATAATAAATAGTCCAAATTAAAAAGATCAATAGAGATCTAAAAAGGTTGAACTTGATGGACTAACTCTTTATTCATCCTCCAATACTATACTATTAATAATTATTTAATCAATAATTTAATTAATAACTAATCCGCATATTGCAGATCAGAGGAGATCTTAACAGGTTGAACTTGATGGACTGAAAGTCTTTTTTCAACCTTAATTACTATGTAACTATGTAACTATCAAAGCTCTTGAGATCAAATTCACCAAATATCTATAGCTGGCTAGTGAAAAAAACGTGCTTGTTTAGGACTACTTGAAGTACATACATCTGTCTGGACCCAAGTCTGTATGTGTGAGTGTGCAATGATCTGCAGCTACCTTCTACGCAGAGCATTTTTACCAATTCCACATATGTTCTATTTAACATTTTCCCTCTTATAATATATTATAACTAGGATACATAATAACCATGTACTGGAAACATATACCCACACAATAACACATAATCCCAATGCAACAATGTCATCTCCCTTGGCCATATTCATAAATTACTGTCAAAATGAGTCCTTAAACAACTAAATCATGACAGAAGGTTTTATATGTTTATTAGTGTACTTAGTTTATGAAAGTTTATTTTAATATGTTGTGTTTATTTTTGATTATTTTTATGTTTCTTTTTTTCCTAGGGGTGCGACCTGCGGCAGGAACACCGTCGTTGCTGAAGGGACATCTGGCCAAGGTAAGTGGTCTTATTTATTCTATTTTAGGTTAGATTTAGGGTTTGAAATGCATTTAGATAGGGTTTAATGTATTTAAATAGAGTGTAATGTATGTAGACAGGGTTTAATGTATGTAGATAGGGTTTAATGCATTTAGATAGGATTTTCCATGTATTTAGAAAGGGTGTAATGTATGTAGATAGGGTTTATTGTATTTAGATAGGTTGTAATGTATTTAGATAGTGTGTATTGTATGTAGTTAGGTTAATACTGTATTTAGATAAGGGTTAATTTATGTAGTTAAGTTAATACTGTATGTAGATGGGGGATATTTGAACTGTATTTATTGATGTACTGTAATGTTATGTTTGTGCATATATTTTCTTTTTTAGATGAGTAATTCTTTTTTTTTATTTTCTGTAGTGGTGGGGTGTTTTTATTTTTGGGGGTAAATTAGGTTTTATTATTGTTTTTGTAAATTAGGTTTTATTATTTTTTGTATTTTTCTTTATTTTCAGTAATGTGTTTGTTTTTTATTTTATGTAGTGTTCTTTTTTTTTTCCTATAGTGTTCTTTTTTATTTTATATAATGTTCTGTTTTCTATTTTCAGTAATGTATTTTTTTTATTTTCAGTAATTAGGCAGTTTTTTTTTTAGTAATTAGGTGTTTTTTGTATTTTTTGTAATTATTGTTGGGTAGGTAGTGAAGGTGTTAATAGGGTAGGATGGGAGGGGGTTTATAGGATAGGGGTTTACTGGGTACATTGGGGGTTAAATGGTCCTAGTTAGGGTTAAATAGGCCCAGTTAGGGTTAGATAGGCCCAGTTAGGGGTAAATAGGCCCAGTTTGGGCTAGATAGGCCTAGTTAGGGTTAAATCAACCCAATTGGGGTTAGATAGGCCCAGTTAGGGTTAGATAGGCCCAGTTAGGGTTAAGTAGGACTAGATAGGCTTACATAGGACTAGGGGTAAATATGTCTAGATAGGGTGAAATAGGTACAGTTAGGGTTAAATAGGCCCAGTTAGTGTTAGATAGGCCCAGTTCAGGTTAGATAGCCCCAGTTAGGGTTAAATAGGCCCAGTTAGGGTTAGATAGCCCCAGTTAGGGTTACATAGGTACTGTTAGGGTTAAATAGGACTAGATAGGGTTATTGGGTTAAGATAGGGTTAACAGGGCTTAGTATGGGTTAATGGGATATAGTTAGGGTTAATAGTGTGGTGCTTAGACTTTGTGTCATGAGGGTCCTGGAGGACCCTCATGGCACTTATAGTGTTATTATAGGTGCTAATTAGTGTCCTATAAGGGTCTATATAGACCCCTATTGGACTGATGGGGTTAAATAGAGGCTTATGTGGGTCTGTATAGACCACATAAGTGACAGGGTTAATTAGAGGCTCATGGGGCTCTGTATAGAGCCCCATGAGTGACAGGGTTAATTAGGGGCTCTGTATCGAGCCCCATGAGTGACAGGGTTAATTAAGGGCTCATGTGAGGACATTGTGGCGGTCCCCGATGGGGACCCCCAGCATTGTGGGGTTCATTTTAGGTGCCAGCCTTAACTATTAGTGTGCCGTGGAGCCTTTAAGGACTTGCGGCGGGGAATGTAAACCTTTTAAATGCAGTGGGGGTCCCGATCGAGAAGTGTTTATGAAAGGACATTGTAGGGCTCCCTGATGGACACCCAGCATGGGGTTCATGTGGGGACCACTGGGGGGTCTGATCAGGACCCCTGCATCATTGGGGTTCGGTCTCAACTCCCATTGGCTATTGGTAAGCAGAAGCTCCGTGCTTGCAGTCGCAAGCCCAGCTCTGCTTACGTCGGAAACATTGGTTTCCGATTTCGGATGTCAGGCGCAGTGTCTTGACCTTGAATAGCCTTGGAAACGGAGGGGAAACGCAGTTCGCAGCTCAGTCAGAGACATGCGACCCTCTGCGAGTGAACTGCGACCTTGCAATTGAATGAGGCTAATTATTTTCTTGGTCCCTGAAAAGTGACAAACAGTCTATTTGATCTCATAAATTGTTCTGATCTCTGCAAGTAACTACACAAATACACATCAAGTGTATTAATAATTCTCTCTATTTTTTTGGGTGAAGAATAAAACTGGCAATACAATCACTTGGTGCATATGGAAGTCAGAAAAACACCTTTGGTCTGAATTCTGGAGGACGTCTCATCCTCATCACCTGTCCCTCCATTATTAAAAAGGTTGTAAACTTTATAGCACTTGTATCTCTCCAATCCTGTGTGGTGAATTGATTGCTACTAAAAACACTGTCTTGGTAGTCAACAATCTAATTTTGCACTCCTCCAGTGGGTTATTCTGGGCATTGTCGTTAATGCTTTAAAAATCCAAGTGAGGTTCCATGTTGGAAAAACTATGCTAACTGAAGGTTTGAGATTCAAAGTGGTCTGATTAAATCTCTTCATACACATCTATTTGGCCAGTTGTTCAAAAAATGAACCTAATGCAGCTACTTAAATTCTTAAAGTAGCTGGGCGTAGACCTCTATTGAAACCAGCCTGGAGCAATCCTAAAATGTTCAGAATGTTGGCTGATACATAGTGCCTGCTGTTATCATCAGCACTGTATAAATCCCTTCCAAATATTTAAGCAAATATGATTATACTGTTTTCTTACTCCTTATAAGAGTCTCTACAACTATGGTAGATAATCATCTGCTAATTAGCCACATCCTTTCTTCCTCCAGATACCTCTATTAACAGGTCTGTTCTGTGTGGAAGGTTGATCTGTTCCGCTATCAACATTCCTTTACCTTCAAAAATCACAGTTGTCTTGGCCAATAAGGAGGTATTATAATGACATACACCCATTCCTTTCAAACCATCTGTAACGGAGTTGGAACACGAAGTCCAGTATCTCCGCTGGTATACGGTAAAATATCCAAGAAGCACTGCAGTCTCACAAGCCCAAACCTCCCATATTGGACGACACTCAATTGGGAGTCAAAGAATACTGTCTTTATTTTGTTATGCAGAAATATATATACACATCTCTTTCCACAGGCAATACACATCCCCCATATTTGGCCACACAATACACATAGAGAGACAATAGGTGTGGTCACACCTCCCTGAGGCTACCTGGCTACTTTGATACAATTAAACATTGATCAGATTATACTTCTCTTTGTTCTTATGTCTCATAATGAAAACACTTTATACAATAGACTTCCTTATCTTATGCGGAGTCTCTGTAATAGGATTATCTATTAGACTAGTAGCTATAATATTCTGAGCCAATATATTCTGTAGAACATAAAACAACATATCTACAGTACAGCAATGTGATCATATTTTAACCATAAAACAGGGTAAAACAGTGATGGGTTCCGTTACACCATCTGTAACACTATTGTTATCAGAGGACAAATGTAGCTTCGAGTGAAGGTTCAAATTCTTTGCCATATAGTCCAGTGTTAGGGGACTGCCTTGAGCCTGTAGTGACATGAAATCTCTTCCCTTTCCTACCTGTGGTATCCTCCACAGATGAACTACCCAATCGAACACCTCCTGATTGATCTCCTGGAATCTCTGGCTGAGAAAATCTGCTGCCACATTTATCCTGCTCTTATACTGTATGAACAGCTGATATGTCTGATTTTTTATTTCTCTAACCATTTCATTATTCTTGCTGTTAGCTTCTACAATGTGTGGCTTATTTTTCCTCCTTGTCTGTTTGTGGAAGCTACTACTGTAACATTGGTTACATCCTTACTGTTTGTTGATGAACTTTGCCTTGGAACACCGGCAAAGCTAGGCACACCATTTACAAATTGCCACTGTTGTCCTTGAACCGCTATGAGCAGATACTTATGTGCAGACTCTGTCATGTGAATGTGTAGATTTGCATCCTTCAGATTTATAGAACACATAAGAACTCCTCTTCTTAGAAGTGCTACTGTTGATGTTTTGATTCCATCTTGAAATGCCTTTCTCTTAGAAATATGTTGGTCTGTAACCTGCTGTAATTCTAAACTAAAAAGCATATTAGAATATAACCATTGATATCTGCTTCCATGGAACTGGCAGTAAGACTCTTGATCCTACTAACTCCTCTAACAAAATCTTTCTAATTTCTGGCTGCCTGAGAATGCAAAACTTTGGAGATGTCTTCTAATTTTCTAAACTGTAACCTCTCTAAACAACCTGAAGAACTCAATGATTGGTTGTAAATTTTGGCCACTTTTCTTTCCTTTGCTGGAAAAGCCTATCCTTAGGTAATTTAGATTTTTCTCTTCCCAAGTTTCCACCAGAACATACAGTTCTGTTCCAAGTAAATAATTTCCTTCAAAGTGACTGTTGCATAATGTACTCTTAGATGCTGTGTCTGCCTGCCAGGCCCTGAGCCAAACAGTCCTTCTAACCACTGTGGATAATGCTGTACCTCAAGCTCCCATGAAATGTCACACAGGACATCTGATGCCAACCGAAGGACTGGCAACATCTTGCAAATCTTTTCTCTGGCCACTCTTTCCAACAAAGCATCCTCTACTTTTCTCAACCAAGGTCGCAAGAACTATTCTTTTATTGCTGTATCTGCAGCTTAGAAACTCCTTCTCAAGGCTGCTTCAGCTCATTTCTCCATAGAATCTCTTAGAGCTGACACATCCTTCTGAGGTAAAAATATATCACATTATCAACAAAGGTCCTTATATTTAGCACTATGGTATTCCCAGTAGTAACATACGGATGTGAGAGCTGAACCATAAAGAAGGCTGAGTGTTGTAGAATTGATGCTTTTGAATTGTGGTGTTGGAGAAAACTACTTAGAATCCCTTGGACTGCAAGAAGATCCAATAAATCAGTACTTCAGGAAATCAAGACAACCTGTTCACTGGAAGGTATGCTCACAAGGCAGAAGCTCAAATATTTGTGGCCGTATCATGAAAATACAAGGATCCCTGGATAAGTCTGACGCTGAGAAATATCAAAGTCACTAAAAGAAGAGGGCAGCAGAGGCAAAGATGGATAGATGAGATCACTGACGCAATGAACAGAAGCTTGATGGAGCTGAGAGAGGCAATGGCTGCCAGATGTGCCTGGCATGCTGCAGACCATTTTGGTCCAGCTATTTGTATTCCTGTTTAATTCATTTTGTAAAAGCTTCATGAACCAGAAACCTTTTGTTGTCTTTTCTGCACCAAAAAAAGACTTTATGCTGCATACAACATTACTCTGACTTGTCTTCTAAATGTAATACTGACTTGACCTCTATAATTAAGTGATTAAGATTTTCTTTCATAAAAAATACATTCCCTTTCTTAAAGCTCTGATCTTCTTTGTCAGAATCAGAATATACACTCCTCTTCTTCACAATCCTCCCCTCAGGAAGATACCTTTGAATCTAGATCCAGAAAATAATCAAACCGTTCTTCGGAGATCTCTCATGTTTCCTTTTCTGATTGATTTCCAATGGTATCTGATGCTTGGGCTACCTGTTGTTTCATGTTTGCTAGCATCTCCTGAATTGCAATGAACTGGTACTTTTCAGGGGGACAAAAGCACTAGTTGTGTAGGGTTTTCTGTCACAGCAATATATTAGTACTTTCAATAGATAGTATTCAGGCAACATAATCTAAATCCAGTGTATAGAGGGTCTGTTATTCTACAACTTCACAATCAGAGTTGTCCAAGCATTTTAGTATTTAATCTTGAAATCCATACTTCTTATTTTCCCTGGGTAACATAGAACTGAGATAGGACAGTGAAAATACTGAAGGAGGCTCTAGTGGCAGGGAGGTTTTAGTGGATACCTATC
Organism: Discoglossus pictus; assembly: GCA_027410445.1. NCBI lineage: Eukaryota > Metazoa > Chordata > Amphibia > Anura > Alytidae > Discoglossus > Discoglossus pictus. Next base: position 129,774,920 of record CM050167.1, on the reverse strand, counting down.
CTACTGAGGAGGAGTGGTTTCGCTCTCTCTCATGTCTGTGCTGCCTAGTGTTAAGGAAGATACCTTTCAAACTTCAGATTTTAGATGTGACTGCTGTGACTCCTAGAACTCCCATGTGCCAAGGAAGAAGACCTGCGTGGAGCTAGGCTATCTATTGGGGGTTCTGAACCTTGTTAGATCCTGTGGCCTGGCTCTGTGACAGATGTTGAAGGCCGTTTCTTTATGAACAGCTCATTCGGATTGTGGTATGGATGTTGATTTTGTTATTCCAGAATCCTGATTATCTCTTTCTCAACCACTCAGTCACTAGATATATTGATGTGTTTTGTATCAGATGTAGGAATGTAATGAAGAGACCGTGACTCTCCCCAATGATTATCGGCAATGTGCAAGACTTTACTTATAACCTATTCCCACCCTTTGATGACACTAACTCGCTCAGCCCCCTACTGGGATGCTCCATGTGCCAGAATAAAAAATATTATTAGAATGCAATGTATTTTTGGCTTAAACTGTTTATGCTTATATTTTTAATGTGACAAGAGAAGTGTGGGCCTTATTCAATTGCACAGTTACAGAGCAATTCAATTGATCAATGCTGCAACTACCTGGCCTAAAGCCTAAACCTTAAACTAAACTCGTAAGTAGCATTTCAGAGCATGATCATGATCAAATAAGCTGTAACATTTTATGTATGTAATGTTTATTTATTTTTATTTATTTATTTATTTTTAATAATTTTATTTGCAAAGATTGTATATTGTGATGTATTTATTTGTATATAAAAAAAATAAAAAACGTAATAAAAAAAAAAAAAAAAAAAAACAATGATCAAATAAGCAAGGTTGTAACTACCAATTTAGAAACAGCCAATAGTAAATGACGGCAGTAAAACATGGAGGCTAAAGACTCGCTATCCGGCAATGTACAAAATAATAAAAATGAATGACGATACTGTTCTAGTCCATGTGGGTGGCCTGATAACTCATTGATTCGTAATATTGTTAAAACACGAAAATTAAACTTGAAAAATATTAAAAAAAATTGCTATCTCCCAGATCACTGTATCCCATGAGTGGGGTTTCATCTGCCAATTTTCAATAAAGGTCCATAGCGGTTGTAGTTTACTAGAGTGGATTACAGGGATGCACGCCAGCCGTGCTGCTTGTAAATAAAGCCTCAGGTTGGGACAAGAAAGTCACCCTTTTTGCCTATTCCTGTACATTGTTTTCCTCGCGATACGTGGTGGTTTATTACGCCAAATAAATCTAAATATTGTATTCTGGAATTGATCTATTTCCCTCATACACAGATTAATTGGTAAAGTTCAGGAGAGATACACAATTTTTGGGAGCACTGTCATTTTTATTGATGTTATACGTCCCGACCATGATATTTGGTATTTAGACCAGGTCCTCAAGTCCTCAGTCAACTGTCTAATTAATGGTGGGAAGTTCGCTTTATATAGACCCGCTAAATTTTTGGTAAGCTTAATTCCAAGGTACTTGATTGAATTTTTAGGCCATTGAAAATTGTATGCCGCCTTTAACGTTTCTATTATAGGCCCTGGAACCCCTACCCCCAAGGCCTCAGTTTTTTCTTCATTAATTTATAGCCCTGACATGGCCCCGAATTCCCTTAGAGTAGACAATAGTTTAGGTATAGAGTTTACTGGTTCCGTTAGAATGCATAAAAGATCATCTGAGAATAGTGAGCATTTCAGGTGGTGGTGACCTATCTGCAGACCCCCAATCTCCCCCTCGCCTCTTATTTTTTGAGCCAGAGGCTCAATAGCCAATGCAAATAGCAGTGGAGACAGGGGGCACCCTTGCCTGGTACCCCTTTGGATGTCTACCAATGCCTCTCCTATCCCAGGTAGTCTTATATGAGCTTCAGGATTTTTATATACTGTTCTGATAAGACGTATAAAGTTTCCTTTAATACCGAATTTAGCTAGTACTGCAAATAAATAGGGCCACTCTACTGTGTCAAATGCCTTCTCCATATCCAACGCCAATACACAGAGAGGCGTCTTACTCTGGGAGGCTAAGTGTATAACATTCATGGTCCTTCGGATATTATCCACCGTTTGTCTATGTTGTATGAACCCTGTCTGATCTTTGTGTATTAGGGTTGGGAGAAACTTTGCCATCCTATTTGCCATAATTTTGGTTAATAATTTAATGTCCCCGTTCATAAGGGATATGGGTCGATAATTTTTCGGCTCCAGGGGATCCCTCCCTCTTTAGGAAAAATCACTAAGTTCGCTTTATTGAGTTCCGGGGGCATAGATCCCCCATTTAGTATGGCATTAAATAGACAACTAAGATAAGGTGCTAAAAATTTTCCAAATACTTTGTAATAAGAGTTGGTGAAGCCATCCGGCCCTGGGGCCTTCCGTGATTTCAGACTTTTGATGGTTTCTAATATCTCCTCTACACCTACTTCCGCATTAAGATCCTCTATATTTTGCTCTGAGGCTTTAGGGAGATCGCAGGAATCCAGGTAAGATCTGAGGGCTTCCGGACTCGGGTTTATCTTTGTCGAATAGATCAAGTTATAAAAGACCCTAAATGTGTGTTTAATTTCACTTTGGCTCACTGTTGTCCTCCCAGCCTTAGTTTTAATCCTCAGAATTCTAGACAATGCTGTTTTAGTCCGAAGCTTCCGTGCTAGAAATGAGTTTGGTTTATTAGCCTTGGAATAAAACAGCTGATTCGTCCGTCTCAGGGCGCTCTCTGTCTTGTGTGAAAGCAAGGCATCAAGTTCTAGTCTAGCTTCATCTATTCTATGGCGTAGTCTGGTGGAGGGGTGTGTTTGATTCTGCAATTTTAAATCTTGTAACTTTGTATTGAGTTCCTGTTCCTGACGTATACTGTTTTTTTTTTATGGCAGATGCCATCTTGATACATGTCCCCCTGATATAGGCCTTGTGGGCCATCCACACCCATCCTATATTTGATCCCGGGGTATTATTTAGTTCAAAGTATTGTTGCATCTCTTTCTTTATCTGGCCTGTTAGCGCCGGATCTGCTAGCATGCGTTCATTTATTTTCCAGGAATATGGAGTCTTTGTGTCTCCACCAAGGTCCATATCCAAGGAAACTGCTGAGTGGTCCGACCACGGGCATACCAAAATTTCCGATCCCCTGGTTTGGTCAAAAAACTTTGAGGTCACTAATATCGTGTCTATCCGTGAATAGGTCCCGTGCGTATGTGAGTAGTAAGTATATTCGGGACTATCAGGATGGTGTCCCCTCCAGGCATCCACTAAACCCAATCTGTCTAATACCTTTTTAATCTGTTTTAGCTTCTGCGAGTATCTATTAGTGGCCTGGGAACTCGAGTGATCTAGCCCTTGCTCCAGAACAAGATTGAAGTCCCCCCCCCTATCACCACCAGACAATCTGAACAAGGTTCTACTTTTTTCAACATATGTAGTAGACTTTTATGGGGTGCCACCGTGTCCGCATAAAAGGATACCAGCGTTAGTTTGATTTCTTGAATTGTTCCCCGCAAAATGACATAATGCCCATCTTTATCTATCGTTTTGGAGTCTATCTGAAAGGGATATTTGCGGTGAATGAGGATGGTGGCTCCTGCTTTTTTGGACCTTTGGGTAGAAGAGTGGAATATGGGATATTCCTTGTTTAAATACGAAGGAATATGATTTTTTGCAAAATGCGTTTCCTGCATAAATATTATGGACGGTTTCTTTGTCTGGTAGTACAGGAAGGCTTTCCTTCTTTTAAATTGGGAATTAAAGCCCTTAACATTATGTGTTAAAAAACTATACTTATCCTTAAAAACCTTGTTTTAGTTTTAACCGGGATGGATGGGGCGACCGAAGAGGTGCTTGAGCCATGACGAAAGGCTCCTTGAAGCTGTTGTAGTGATGATAGTCGAGCGTGTAATTCTGGAAGTGAAAAACATAACAAGTAGTCAGGTTATCAATGGAGGAGTTCACAAGAAGATCATTGTCTTTGCAGTTATCAAGAAATACTATTATACATATTACTTTTAATACACATAGCTTCCTACGCCAGTCGTCTATCCTGGCTTCTAGGGGAGAGAGTAATGAACCTGCCATTCTCTAATACAGCCCCGTTCGGAAGGGGTAATAGGTTTCTTTGGGGTAAAGAAGTTCCAATTAAGGAGAGGGGGGATTCCCTCAACACAGCAGATTGTTTAACAAACATTATAACTAGCAACATATTAACTAGCTTAAAAGAATCCCAACTGTAAATAGCAACATTTTTTGAAGGTTAAGCAGTTCTCTGGACACCGGAATCCTGATAAATAAGTCCCGTGAATCAACAAGGTAATTTCCTGGGCCCCTCTAACTTGGAGCTCAGCTGATTTTCCTTTTTTTTTTTTTTTTAGAGTTTTTAATTGTTGATTATTAAGTTCCTTCCATTTCTGGACAGATCCTCAGTTCCTCCCCCCGAGACTTGGTGTGTCTTTCTGGAGGGTTTGTCATGGCATCTAATGTTTCAGCCTCTCCAAGTCTGCTTCTATTCCTGAGAGGGACCGTGGTCCACTGTCTCTTAGGAAGAGGATTCAGGTTCGCACGTTGACTTTCAGAGTCTCTATTTCCACCATCAGAAGTTATATGTAGCATTTGTAGCAATGCTTGCCAGTCCTCCAAACTGTGGGCAGTATGGGTTTTCCCCTTATATTGAAAGATCAGGGCAAAAGGGAAGCCCCATCGGTATTGGATGCCATGTTGGATGAGTATTCCCAATGTCGGGTTTCATTTCTCTTCTCCTGGTCAACGTGATAGGAGAAAGGTCTGCAAAAACCATAAGCTGAGCATCATCTGGTCCTCTAAGATCCGAGATCTCTCGAGTTGCTGTTAGAATTAAGTCCCTTGACTGTTGTCGGGAGAATCGAACAATTACATCTTTAGGGGTATCCACATTTCTAGAAGCTCCTAACGCCCTATGCGCTCTTTCTATATCAACGTCCGCTTCTGCCCCTTCTGGTAAGATCACAGTAAGCAAGTCCATAATATATCTTTTCAGGTTCATTATCGCTTTTGGTATACCCCTTATTCTTATGTTTTGTCTTCTAGATCGATTCTCTAGATCTTCATACTTGTCCTCTAGAGCTGCTATACGAGACGTGTTGTGACGTGTCTCTTTCCTATCTCTTTCCTGTGCTTCAACCATTTGGTCTACTTCTTCTAGTTGGTGGGTTCTTTGACCTAGGTCCTGGATGTCTTTCCTGATTGCGTCCACCGTTTTAGTCGTGTAAGCTTGAAACAGTTTTTCAATTTGTGCCATTGCACTCTTGGAGAGTTTTATATCCATCTGGGCTGTATTTTGTATGTCCTCCCTCTCCGATTCCTCAGAGGGGTCAGATCTCACCTCTCCAGGGGTTTCAGGGGGTTTGCAGTAGTCCGTAATTCTCTTAAGTGGGAGGGATTTTTTACTTTTTCCCATCTTGGGCTGCAGTGGACCCTCCACAGAATATGGTATACTAAGGTTCCTACGTAGATGTATGCCCAGTTCCGGGATGTGTTTTTGTTAGAGTAGGATTCCGGCTTATTTTACAAGTTGCGGCGTATTATGTTGCTATGCCATGATCTATCGAGGTCTCCCCCTGTGAATCATATTAGGCCTGCATTTCTCTCTTTTCACATGCAAGCAATGTTCAATAAACAATTAGAGTAGTCAAATTGTTTGTAGTGATTGGTGGTCTTGTTGGTTTTCAAGTGGAGCCTTAAAGCTGTAGCCCAAAATAGTAATGCCAAACTGCTTTGCCAATTATCACATTCGTCGTGTGTATCTGTCTTTACTTCCTGGGTATTGCTTATATACTGCTACTTGTAGGCTTTGAATAAGCTGTGATACTGAAAGAATTTGTTTTAATGTAGATGTGACATGTGTAGGAGCCTATGTTCCTGTAGTGCAGCTGGGTACTCACAGTTCAGTGTCAGGCTTTGTTTTTTTTTGTAACCATAAAGTCCCAGGAGTTGTAGTTGTAATGAGGCCTTAGCTTCTTCTCCTGGCCTGAATTCCAAAATGGCCGCCACCAATCTTCGCGGGCTTTTTCCCGCGTCTTGCTGCCCTTTGGACTCCAGTTCTGGGTTCAGGCTTCCCAGCACCCCTCCGGCCGGAACCAGCCGCCACCGGACGCTTCTGGGGAGCTGTTGCAAAGCTTTTGGGGTAAGTACAGTACCTGGGCCTGATCCGGAGCTCTCTCCACGTGGAGAGCTAAAATGGCCGCCGCCCGGTCTCCCCAGGCCTGTGCCGAGCCACCGACTGTTAGGGCCCTCTGTTCTGACCTCACCACTCTGCCCATTCGGGTCTCCGGAGCGCCGATCCACCGAGGCTCTCCCTAGCCTTCTCCTCCCAGTACTTCTCAGCAGGGGGGCAGCTGGAGACGCTTGTCTCCCTCTGTCTCCGCTGTGAAGCCGCTGTGCCTCCTGTAATGGACCCCAAAAGAGCCACGGAGGTCCCGATTCGTCTTCTCTGCTCCCCCAGCCACTTTTGAGAAGCTTTTGGGTCTTTATGGGCAATTAATAAGCCCAATTGTGCAATGTTCTGCAGGAGCTCTGCACAGACACGTCTGGTTCTTTGCAGGCACCCATAACTGGCAAAAATATAATTTTTAAAAGCAGATTTGCGAGCTTGAGACTGTTGTGCAATTAATTCTAATGTCTTTCATCGTTTCCCCTGTATTTTAAAGTGCAGTATTGATTTTTTATTTGCATTTACAATGCTGCGGACAGGGCTTAAACCCCCTTTTGAGTCCTATCTGGTACCCGTAGGATTTTCTTCTGCGTCTGTGAAAGCATTTGCGGTTTTGAGGAATTGTAGCAATTGTAGCAATTGAATAGCGATTTGCGATTTTAGCAATTGTAATTTTGGGGGCTTGAAAGATCAAAGACTTAGATTAGCTGTAAGTTACGATTTTGACAACCGCAGGGATTTTCAGCCTGTAAGCTGCAAATCGTTTGCGGGTAGCAAAAAGATGCCACTTAAATAGCAAATTAGTTTATGGGCTACATTACAAGCTCCAGTAAACAATAATTGCTCAATTGAATATGGGCATGTGTTTTTAAAAGTGAGTTTTGAATTTTTTACTTTTTTACTATTGAAGATCAGTATGATAGCCCATTGTTAAAGAGTTTGTTTTCATGGGGATAGAGGGAGAGTGGACTGAGGAGAAAAATAGGGGAGTAATGTGTGAAAGTATTACTCTACAGAAAGGGCAATTGATAACCTGAACAATCTTGCAGTAGATGTGGTTGAGATAAACACAGTTGAGAAATTCAAGCATGCTGCGGTAAGTATAAGGCTCCCTAAGGATTAAAAAAAGTTTTGGGGTAAATAGAATGGATTGAAACAGAGGCACAAGCAAGATAATAAGGTATTAGGTAAAAGAAGAGGGTGTGGAGCATAGGAAAATGGGCGGAGGAAGAGATAATAGAGGAATAGTTTTAAATTGAGCAATGGAAGAGGATTATGTTAGAGGAAATTAAGAAGGAGCTGTAGAAATGGAGCAGGTGATTGAGGAGGTCAAGAGATGGGGATAGGAAAAATGGATAAAAAAGAGAAAGAAGGAATGGAAAAGCAAAATAAATCTGGTAAGAAAAAGAAACACAATAGAGAACAGAAAACTGGACAGGGACAAAAACAGTGGAGAGGTAGAAAAGAGAACGTAGAAGAGGAAGATTAAATAAAGGACAATTGGGAGGAGATCTAATGGGGTGAATAAGAAAGTAAGTGATGATGACAGAATTAGGGGATTGGGGATAGTTCAGGAGAGGAAGATGGTATGTTGGAGGCGAAGTGTAAGAGAAAACATTTATACAAAGATAGAAAAGATACATGATTTTTTTTATTGTTATTTTTTTAAATTTTCTAAATATTAGATTATTATAACGCTATGAGATCTAACTGAATTAATATGTTTTAAAATGAAACTTACTTTTTCTATAATTACCTGTAGTCTTTTTTTGTTTAGCAAAGTGTGAAAAGTGACGCAGTTATTGCAGAACTGAAACATACACAAATAAATCATTCCAACTGTGGTTAGAAGTGTTAAATATTTGATGTCTTAAGTGTAAATGACCACTACAGTACCTCCCTCTATCTAGAATTTCTTATCAAGAATAATTAACAGGTGGACATGAAGAAGAGCAAAGCTTGTTGTGTCAATGATAATAGCCACAGTGACATTTATAAGGCCAGTGTAAGCACTTTTTCATGTTAAACCATTAATTAACATAACAATGCATGAAAAAATAGAAGCAAATCAAAGCTGAAGCAAGAAAATAAAATGTAAAAATATATATTTTTTCTTTCGGATGGTGCGTCCGGGATTTGAGTCAATTTCTAATTCAACCCCCTAACCGTAACTCTAACCCCTAACCGTAACACTAACACCTAACGCTAGGAAACTGAGGAATATCTTGGCTAAAATTCATTAAAATCTCGTCCGCACCACATAGTGGCCGCATGCAGCACTGCTGGCAGCCAACCAAAAGGAAAGGTCCTAATGGCCTTCCCTGTACCCCTCCTCATGCTTCTCATTGTCCTAAACATTCTTTAAAGAAAGTGAAAGATTTCAGCTGAAATTACATTATTCATTCCTTACCAAAACAGCCTAATGTTTTTTTATCTGAGTTGAAACATTCCTCACTATTGCACAGGACAATGTATTTTTAATTAATGGTGAACGAAGAAATAGGTTGAAAAAGTGGCCCTATAACTGTTAAAATCATACAAACTGGGCATGTTTATCTTCCATATCAACCCTCACTGTAACAGCTAATTAATTACCCCTGGTAAGGGAACTGGAATAGATAGATTTGGAGAGTATAGATAATATAAGCTTACATATCTCATCTTTCCAGCTTAGCATCCAGCACTTAATATCCACCATGTGCAGTTCTATTTAGTTGTGTGCTAGTTATGTGGATGTCACAACATAGCACTCTCTTCCAAAGGGGTCACTGTCTCATTCTCCATTAGCTCTCCCTCTGTCTCATTCTCCATATCTATCAGTGATCTCTCCCTTACCATGTCCCTGGCTTCACCTCCCAGTCTATGCCTGTGGTATGTGACGTCATGGACACTTTAAAGGGCACTGGATTCTCCCTTTCCACACGTGGGCTGTATGGAAACAAACCGGATCCTGGTGCCTTATTAGGGGGTGGGTGTGTCATGATGTCACCAAATCACGTCCAGACTCCTGCATGTCTTCCGCACTTGGACAGGATGCTTACAGTGTACTCACATAAAGAAGTAATAAGTATCTGAATGGCTGCACTGTACTGTGCAACAAGTAGCAGTTATTATCTAGAGCAGCTCTCTAAGGGATCCTGGACAATCTCACATTATTGTTATACACAGTGTTTGAATTAATACCAGTTATAGGTCAGATTCAGCCATTTAGCCTCATTACATGTTATATTAATGGACCGCTAAGGAAACTCTGCATACTTGTCTATACTTTCTTTATCTATATCTCTATCTGTCTCACACACACACACTTAAAAGTTCCTCTTTCTCTCTCTCTCTTTCCTTATCTCGCTCTGTGTGTGTGTGTGACACACACACTTAAAAGTTCCTCTTTCTCTCTCTCTCTCTTTCCTTATCTCTCGCTCTCTCTGTGTGTGTATCACACACACACACACTTAAAAGTTCGTCTTTCTCTCTCTCTCTTTCCTTATCTCTCTCTCTCTGTCTCACACACACACTTAAAAGTTCCTCTTTCTCTCTCTCTTTCCTTCTCTCTCTCGCTCTGTGTGTGTGTGTGTGTGTGGCACGCACTCTTAAAAGTTCATCTTTCTCTCTCTCTCTTTCCTTATCTCTCTCTGTCACACACACACACTTAAAAGTTCCTCTTTCTCTCTATCTCTCTCTTTGCTTCTCTCTCTCTCTCTCTGTCTCACACACAGACTTAAAAGTTCCTCTTTCTCTCTATCTCTCTCTTTGCTTATCTCTCTCTCTGTCTCACACACACACTTAAAAGTGCATCTTTCTTTCTATCTCTCTCTTTGCTTATCTCTCTCTCTGTCTCACACACACACTTAAAAGTGCATCTTTCTCTCTCTCTCTCTTTCCTTATCTCTCTGTCTCACACACACACTTAAAAGTTCCTCTTTCTCTCTATCTCTCTCTTTGCTTCTCTCTCTCTCTCTCTGTCACACACACACACTTAAAAGTTCCTCTTTCTCTCTATCTCTCTCTTTGCTTCTCTCTCTCTCTCTCTGTCTCACACACAGACTTAAAAGTTCCTCTTTCTCTCTCTCTTTCCTTATCTCTCTCTCTCGCTCTCTCTGTGTGTGTCACACACACACACCTAAAAGTTGCTCTTTCTCTCTATCTCTCCCTCTGTTTATCTCTCTCTCTGTCTCACACACACCTAAAAGTTCCTCTTTCTCTCTCTCTCTCTTTCCTTATCTCTCTCTCTCTCTCTCTCTCTCTGTCTCACACACACACTTAAAAGTTCCTCTTTCTCTCTTTCCTTATCTCTCTCTCTCTTGCTCTCTCTCTCTGTCTCACACACACACAGTTAAAAGTTCCTCTTTCTCTCTCTCTCTTTCCTTATCTCTCTCTCTCTCTCTGTGTCTCACACACTTAAAAGTTCCTCTTTCTCTCTTTCCTTATCTCTCTCTCTCTCTTGCTCTCTCTCTCTGTCTCACACACACACACACAGTTAAAAGTTACTCTCTCTCTCTCTCTTTCCTTATCTCTCTCTCTCTCTCACACACACACACACACACTTAAAAGTTCCTCTTTCTCTCTCTTCCTTTTTATTTCTCTTTAGCTCTCTCTCTCTCTCTGTGTCTCACACACACACTCAAAAGTTCCCCCTCTCTCTTTCTCTCTCTCTCTCTCTCTTTCTTTATTTCTCTGTCTCACACACACAGTTAAAAGTTCCCCTTTCTTTCTATTTATATTTCTTTCTTTCTCTCTCTCTCTCTCTCTCTCTCTCTCTCTCTCTCTCACACACACACTTAAATTTCATTCCTCTCTCTTTCTCTCTCTCTCTCTCACGCACACACACTTTCCACTTACATATCATGGATGGCATGGGCATGGGCAATGTATTTATTTATTTATTTTTATTTAGAGACTGGCTTTATTACTTTTTTTCACTGCATAATTATGAGCTTAGACTCAACATTTTCAAATATATATATATATATGTTCCATTGTACATTGGTTCTGTAATCCCAGGTATGTACAGACACAGTTGCATTGCACTAATCCAAATTCTTTACAAAGAATTCTGTATTCATCCCATATTTCAAATAATCCCAGCCACATTGCACATCAACCTGTAATATCCCATCCTCACCCCACATCATCCTATAATTAACTAGTCCATCTCACACAAACCTTTCTATAATAATGCCAGCCCCCCACATCATCGTATCCCAACTCCCACTAATCACCCTATAATATCAGTCTATCCACTCAATCCAAATCCCCCCCATACTTTAGGTTATTATAATCCCAGCACACATCCACCATCATACTATTATAATACTGAGCCAGTGGAGGACTCCCTCTCTATACAAGGCATCAATTAAAAAAAAAGATTTTTGTATATATTTTATTATATCTTTTCATGTGACAACACTGAAGACATGACCCTCTGGTACAATGTAAAGTAGTAAGTGTACACCCTGTATAACAGTGTAAATTTGCTGTCTCCTCAAAATAACTTAACACACAGCCATTAATGTCTAAACCGTTGGCAACAAAAGTGAGTACACCCCTAAGTGGAAATGTCCAAATTGGGTCCAAAGTTTCAATATTTTGTGTGGCCACCGTTATTTTCCAGCACTGCCTTAACCCTCATGGACATGGAGTTCACCAGAGCTTCACAGGTTGCCACTGTAGTCCTCTTCTACACCTCCATGTCAATGACATCATGGAGCTGTTGGATGTTAGAGACCTTGCACTCCCCCACCTTTCGTTTGAGGATGCCCCACAGATGCTCAATAGGGTTTAGGTCTGGTGACATGCTTGGCCAGTCCATCACCTTTACCTTCAGCTTCTTTAGCAAGGCAGTGGTAATCTTGGATGTGTGTTTGTGGTTGTTATCATGTTGGAATACTGCCCTGCAGGCCCAGTCTCCGAAGGGAGGGGATCATGCTCTGCTTCAGTATGTCACAGTAGATATTGGCATTCATGGTTCCCTCAATGAACTGTAGGCAGCACTCATGCAGGCCCAGACCAAACATATATACACGTATGCCTATATGTATATATGTTTTCTATAATATGTTGTGTTTATTCCCCCTATATGCATTTACCTGATGATGTCAGATGCTGCCTCCACTCTCTCATCACTGTTTACATTCAAACTGAGGGTTTCATCTCATATCAGTGTTTTTGTGTTCTTTTTGCCTTATCCGTTAATTTGTAATTCAGGGATTATTTCAACTACCTTTTCTCAGTATAGATGTATACTTTTGGTGGTGGGAGTGTCATGGTCTAGGCCTGCATGGGGAGCTACAGTTATTTGAGGGAACCATGAATGCCAACATGTACTGTGACATACTGAAGCAGAGCATGATCCCTCTCCCTTTGGAGACTGGGCCGCAGGGCAGTATTCCAACATGATAACAACCCCAAACACACCTCCAAGACGACCACTGCCTTGGTAAAGAAGCTGAAGGTAAAGGTGATGGACTGGCCAAGAGGACTCCAGTGGTAAGCTGTGAAGCTCTGGTGAACTCCATGCCAGGGTTAAGGCAGTGCTGGAAAATAATGGTGGCCACACAAAATATTGACACTTTGGGCCCAATTTGGACATTTCAACTTAGGGGTGTACTCACTTTTGTTGCCAATGGTTTGAAGCAAAATCCTCAACCTCAACCTCCCTCCTCATCCTCAACCCCCTCCTCAACCTCCCTCCTCAACCTCCCTCCTCATCCTCCCTCCTCAAACCCCCTCCTCCACCCCCCTCCTCAACCCCCCCATCCTCATCCTCCTTCCTCAACCCCCCTATCCTCAACCCCCTCCTCAACCCCCCTCCTCAACCTCAACCCCCCTCCTCAACCTCCCTCCTCATCCTGAACCCCCCTCCTCATCCTCAACCCCCCTCCTCATCCTCAACCCCCTCCTCAACCTCCCTCCTCATTCTCAACCTCCCTCCTCATCCTCAACCCCCTCCTCAACCTCCCTCCTCATCCTCCCTCATTCTAACCCCCCCTCCGCATTCTAACCCCCCCCTCCTCATTCTAAACCCTACCTCATCAACCCAAACCCCCCTAAATACCTCCCCTTCACGTACCTGCTTCTGCTCCGGCCTCTGCTCCCATCCTTGACCCGGCGCGCATGTGACATCACATGCGCGCCACGTCATTAGCATATACCGGGTGCCAGGTTTAGGTTGAGGAGGGGGGTTTAGGTTGAGGAGGGGAGGGTTTAGAATGCGGAGGGGGGTTTTAGAATGCGGAGGGGGGGTTAGAATGCGGAGGGGGGTTTAGAATGAGTAGGGGGGGTTGAGGATGAGGAGGGGGGAGGGAATATCGGCGTATAACACGCACACATCATTTGCCCTCTATTTTTTCAGGGAGAAAAAGTGAGGGTTATACGCCGATAAATACGATATATATATATATATATATATATATATATATATATATATATATACTGTATATGAGTGTGTGTAACTACCTGTAGGGTCATTAGTTAACATTTCAATAAACACACAATAATAATATAATAAACACATGCTGAAATATTACTATGTCTCAGTACATATATTGTATAATTTTGCACACTTGGAGCCTGATTCACTTGAGCAATTGCATGTTACTGTAACCCCGTAAGCGAGGCTGCAAGTTAATCTGCTATTCAATTAGCAACTGTTTGCGGGCTCCAAATTGGTTACAGCCTTGAAAACTTTGCAATGATTAAACCCGTAACTTAGAGCCTCCCGAAGTCTTTGATCTTTCCCGTCCGCAAGAGTTACGATGGTAAAAATCGCTATTCAATTGCTTTCGATTCCACAAGGCCACAAATGTTTTCACACCTGTAAACGGCAAATGTAGGAGAAAATCCTACAAGTTCTAGAGAGGACCCGCAAGGGGGTTTAACACCTATTCGTAGCACTGTAAATGCAAATAAAAAATCAATACTGCACTGTAAATAATGGGAAAAGCGATGAAAGACATTAGAATTAATTGTATAACAGTATCAAGCTCGCAAATCGGCAGTATATAAGATTTATTTTTGTGTGTCATTTCGGGGTTAGTCCACATGGACTAGAACAGTATAGGCAATCATTTTCATAATTCTGTATTTTGTGGTTTTGCGAGTCCCATTACATGTCGGACCCCCAAACCTAATTGACTGACATGTAACCTCCATGTTTTACTGCCGTAATAATGACAGTCTCATTTTCTATTGGCTGATTTGAAATGGGAAGTTATGGGCTTGCTTAAATGATCATGTTCCTACCCTGAACTGCTACGAACCAGTGCGTGGTTTACCTAGTCGGCTTTGGGACAGTAACTTGCGGCCTTGAGCAATTAAATATCTCCGGAATTGGAGACGAATGTGAGCCCTCGACACACCCACAGACATACGGCCTGGATCCCGTGAGATGCAGGCTTGCAATTGAATTGGGCTCTTGGTATGCGTTACTGGTGCCATTATACAATCCTTGAAGTGCACCCTTATCTCAGCTCTACTTTCACTTCATCCAGATCTAATATCACCCCTCCTTTCATACAACCTGATATAATCCTTGCTCTACCTGTAAAGACAGCAAACATAAAATTGTGAAGAAATCTGTATTCACTGGTGCAGAACATTTCCTTAGAGTGCCATTGGGTCATAATACCAGATATACACTCACAAAGGGTTTTGTGCTTTGGTAAATGTAGATTCTCTGGTGGTCCATTGGTTAGGACTTAATGCTTTCACCACTGCAACCTGGGAAGCAAGAGGTCACACCACCCTGAAGCCATGGTCAGTACTTAAATGGGAGACCCCATAGGAAAATGAACTGGCAACACACTCCATTATCTCTGCCATGAAAACCAAGTGGATGACCATGGACATAAAGATGTGCTAATATATTACCTTCTATATGCTGCTGTGGGATCTAACAGTTTGTTTTTTGCTGATAAACTTCCTGTAGTAAGAGGGGATTTCAAATAAACAGGGAGTTTCTATTTGCACAATGGAAATGTTCCATCTATAACTGCCAGAGCTTTCAGTAGCAGTAATGGAAATCGTATTAGTTTACAAGGACACACCCTTGTGACATGTAGAATCAGTTGACATAAAAAATGGATACCGTAGTAAAGAATAATTTAGTATATAAGATAAGAATACAGGAGGAAATCCAAAATCGCCTGTAAAAGATAATTGTTAATAAAACCTCAGATTCTGATGGAATATATCCGAGGGAACTGGGTTCTGTAATAGTCAAACGTTACATCTAATTTTAAAAGATTCACTCAACACAGATGACTGGAGAAAGGCAGATGTGATACATATATTTACAAAGGGAGGGAGGAAGAGCAAACGTAGGGAACTACAGACCTGTAAGCCTTGCTTTTGTACAGGGGAAACCTTTAGAAGGGTTAATAAGGGACATTATACAGGAATATATCCATGTTAAGAAGATAATTACTAGGTGTCAACATTGATTTATGATGGGTAGGACATAAAAAAATCTAATTAGTTTCTATGAGGGGGTTAGTAGGAACTTGAATTGAAGCAACCCAGTGGATGTAATCATTTTGGATTTTGTAAAAGCTTTTGATATGGACATGGAAGACTATTGTGCAAACTAAGAGATACGGGAATTGCAATAAATATCTGCTCATGGATTTAGAGCTGGCTAAAAGACAGAAAGCAAATGGTTGTGGTAAATGGAACATACTCCGATTGAACTAATGTGGTAAGTGAGGTTCCTCAGGGGTCAGTACTAGGTCCTCTCCTTTTTAACATATTTTTTAATGACTTAGAGGTGCGACTGGAAAGTAGTGTCTCCATTTTTGCTGATGACACTAAGTTGTGCAAGGTATTTAAATCAGATAATTATGTACTTTCCCTCCAATGGGATTTGCATAAATGAATGGAATGGGCATCTAAGTGGCAGATGAGATATAGTATGAATAAATGTAAAGTTATGCATCTGGGAAGGAAAAATAGCCATGCAATTTGTAATCTTAATGGACCAAATGTCGGGGTATCAGATATTGAAAGGGATTTGGGAGTACTTGTGGACCACCACCTAGGTAGCCGTGTTCAATGCCAAGCAGCATCTGCAAAGGCAAGTAAAATATTAGCATGTATAAAAGCAAGGGAAGAAAATATAATTCTGCCACTATACAAATCCCTAGTACGCCATAATTTGGAATATGGAGTACAATTTTGGGCACCATTTCATCAAAAGGACATTTTAGAGCTGGAAAAGGTACAGAGGAGTGCAACAAAACTAATAAGCGGAATGGAGGGGCTAAGTTATGAAGAATGACTAACCAAATTAAACTTATTTTTTCTAGAAAAAAAGTGTCTAAGAGGAGATATGATTACCTTATATAACTACATCCTGGGTCAGTATAAAGATTTGTCAAGGGAGCTTTTTGTGCCAAGTGGTGACAAGAGGACAACTGCCAAGGACATCCTTTGAGATTAGAAGTAAAAAGATTCCACCTTAAAGAAAGAAAAGGGTGTTTAAACTGTGTAATTCTCTACCAAAGCAGGTTATGAAAGCAGATTTCACAGATAACTTTAATAGGGGTATTCAGTGTTACCCTTGAATGCTACTGTATAGTACTAATGCCAGAAGGAGGAGTATTGATTTGGAGAGTAATTTAATTGCCAGTCTCTGGGGTCAGGAAAAAAATGTTTCCCCTATGAGACAATTGGCAAAATTTCAGTTAACAATTAGTACACATATTACAAATATCAGGGGAGATCTAAAAAGGTTGGACTTGATTCAACCTTTTTTTCAGTCTTCTTGTGGTTCAGTCGTGTCTGACTCTCTGTGATCCTATGGATCGCAACATGCCAGGCACAATGGTTATGTCTCTGGCTGTGCTTATTAATTAGGTATCAAAGATACTGGAGTGACTTGCCAGTTCCTTCTCCAGTGGATCAAAATGTATCTGACGTCTTTGCTATGACCTGCCCAACTTGGTATAACCAAGTCCTTCATTAAAGTACAGAAGCCCCTTCACCACAACAAGGTAGCAATCCAGAAGAGAGTTGTCATACGCCAATTCGTTCTGCTATCCAATGTAAAGAGATATAAAAGATATTTAATGGATTGCAAACACAAAAAAATTATCTCTCTTTCCAAGGTCCCTAGTTACAGTTGTGGGTGGCTTCTTCTCCCAACATATGTATATGTCATAGGTTTTCCCCTTCCTTGCAAGTCACAGTAAGCTTTGACCTCCCCCTTCCCTCACTTTTTTTACTTAGCTCATTCTACCACTTTGTAGATAGTTTTAACATTAGCATTCACATGTAATGTATATATGTATATGTAATTGTGTGTATGTTTAGTGAGAGGTAATCTGATGAACCTACAGGTGATCAGACTATATATATATATATATATATATATATATATATATATATATATATATATATATATATATATATATATATATATATATATATATATATATATATATAAAATTGGTGTTTCATTACATACCTATGGATATTAGTGCATGCCACTGTATAATACTAATGCCAGCTCTCTCCTAAAGTATCATTTTAAATACTAAATCCCATTTCTCCCTATACAGGGCACTTTATAATAGTGATCCCAACTATCTCTTTACATAATACGAGCCCCAGGTACCTCCTCCCCCATCACTCTTATCATTGCAAATCCTAGCTTCCTCTCCATTGTTAATCCCACTGTACCCACTCATGATCTCACTCTACACCCAGTATCGCGAATTACTAATCCAATTCCCCCCTACACACAGTATCCCAAAATGTATCCCAGCTATGCATCCACAAAGTGCTCATTAGAGATGTCCATCTCGTTATTCTGGGGATATAAACTTTCCACTGAATCATATGGCTTTTTGAGAAGTATATATGGAGAAGTACTGTATACATTGTGACTATAGAATTGTCTGTTAGATAGAGATCACTATGTTATGTTATCTATACCCTAATCTATGTCTCCCCAGCTCTGGATATCTATATTTACATATGTGTATATTTAATGTATAGATGCGTACATGTTAATATAGAAGATGCGTACATATCTGTAGCTGTGTGTATGTAGTATTCATAGATATACTATATAGATGTACATATATATACACACACACACACCCATATATTAGTTTGTGTATATACAGTGTGTGGGGTCCCAGGCTGCTGGCCGCTTCCTGCTTTCTCTCTAACGTTCCATTGTAAGGAGGTTCCATTGTGACGCTATTTGCTCTGTGTGTCCATATTTGGGCAGTTACGTCACTGGAGCTTCCCCGGGCGGAGATAAAAGGAGCCGGAGTCCCCGGGCAGGAGCATCTGGATCCAGAGAGAGAGGAGAAGACAGATAACGCCTCACCTACACCCAGGGGCAGATCCCACACCCTCTCCACCCACTTCCATCATTCATCCTTGGGTATATTTAATACCACCATCTATCTCCATCCACCTGCCCCTGTTATCACCCTGATTATACATCATCCAGCCCCCTGCCACAGTCTTATGGTAGATGTAATCCCACTTATCTGCCCCTATGCCACTGTCTGCTGCCCTATTTTACAGGTGCCCCACCACCTGATCTTTGCTATCCTTTTATTCAACTAGAATTTATTATTTTCCATCACCTGCGACTGCAAAATTACCCACCTGTCCCATCCAACTCCGGGGTTTTATTTCTTTTAGGACCTAATGCCCCCTATACTTGGGTATTTTACACCTGCTCTGTCCCTCCTACATAGGACAAAACCTTTCTGTACCATAACCGAAGTAATGGGGCATAATTAATCCCCAATGTCTAATCTACCCCCTGGCCAGTTACCCGGGCATCTTTACCGCACATCCATCAGACTTGGAGAAGATCTGCTCCCAGCTTCATTTGTTTGAGATTACTGCCCCTCACTGTACGGTGGGGCTGGGGAGGGGTAATTGTATTGCCCATTCTGCACCTTGCCTCCCTGGCCGGTGCTATGACCGGGAAGCTGTTGGATAAACTCCCGGTAAATATGACATCGTTGCTACCGGAATCCCTTTACCCGGAGGAGGGTCAGGACCTTCATGGACCCCTGTCCATATACCCCACAGGGGGCAACGAGCAGCACTACTCTGCCATGTCTGCAGGTGAGCTGGGGGCAGGAGGCTAATGAGTGTGGGTGGGTAATATATCTATTGTCTGGGCTGAGGGGGTAGATGGAGTGAGATCACTTGTAGAGTGTGGGGGTAATTTAGACGCTTTCTCACAGAATGGGGGTGTAATGGAGGAGTGAAGATATAGATCCTACTTTATCTGCCCAAATCTACCACCTTTGCCCTCATTATGTACACCATATAGTTCATGGCATTATATTATATGACTGTCTGGTATTGGCTCCATTCTTATTCTACATCTTAATATGTATTGTATTCCTAGGGGTTGCATCAGTGTGTCCTACATGTTACTATACTTGTGTGCATATTATATTGCTATATATATGGATCTGCCTGATATATTGCTTGGAATGTTAGTTATTCCATCGTATTGCTGGCATTATTATACCTATACATGATATACAGCCCTGCTTGGTATTATATTACTCTGTTTTAGTTCTTCTTGCATTATATTGTGCTTAGGGTTGGATTTTCTACATGTTCTTCTGTGCATGCTGTATGGTACTGCTTGGCATGTTATTCTCCTGTGCATACTGTATGGCACCGCTTGGCATGTTATTCTCCTTTGCATGCTGTATGGCACTGCTTGGCATGTTATTCTCCTGTGCATGCTGTATGGTACTGCTTGGCATGTTATTCTTCTGTGCATGCTGTATGGCACAGCTTGGCATGTTATTCTTCTGTGCATGCTGTATGGGCACCGCTTGGCATGTTATTCTTCTGTGCATGCTGTATGGCACCGCTTGGCATGTTATTCTCCTTTGCATGCTGTATGGCACTGCTTGGCATGTTATTCTCCTGTGCATGCTGTATGGTACTGCTTGGCATGTTATTCTTCTGTGCATGCTGTATGGCACAGCTTGGCATGTTATTCTTCTGTGCATGCTGTATGGGCACCGCTTGGCATGTTATTCTTCTGTGCATGCTGTATGGCACCGCTTGGCATGTTATTCTTCTGTGCATGCTGTATGGGCACCGCTTGGCATGTTATTCTTCTGTGCATGCTGTATGGGCACCGCTTGGCATGTTATTCTTCTGTGCATGCTGTATGGGCACCGCTTGGCATGTTATTCTTCTGTTCATGCTGTATGGGCTCCGCTTGGCATGTTATTCTTCTGTGCATGCTGTATGCTTCTGAATATTTATCTGTTTAAATTGCTCTATTCAGAGTTGTGTTTGTTATCACAGCCTTCTGTATATTATACTGCTTATGTTATATCATTCCTTTTTTGAATTAATAAGGACAATAACAGTTTATGTTGAGGTCACTGGACCCTAATGGGGATAACTCCCTGTAAGGCAGCTTGGCACCCACCAGCCCTCTTTATAAAACCCCTTATAAACCCAAGTCATGAGTTAGATATCACCCAGTTTATTACTTTCATCTACACCCAGCGAAGCCCCAGTGATTTATATGTGTGGAAGCCTATTTCCCAGGTGTCTTCTTTTCCCAACCATTGATCCTATACATCCTAATGTGTCATATTAATTGAGAGTAATTTGTGTCATAATAGCTGATAGTAAAGAAAATTCTGATTACCTTAATGTCCCATCCACTGAACCCTTAGTCTTTCAACTGAACTAGACAATTTCTCAAGTGTCTTACCCCTCTGACCATTACCCCATCTATCTGCCCTCTATCATGTTATGGATAACCTGTGACCTGAATGCCCTGGCCTTAAACTTCATGTTTTGTTTCTCCTCTGTGTGGTATCTGTTCCAGTCCATTTTCTCTTACAATTGACCCTGTACACCCCCTCAGTGTAAATAACATTGGTAATCCAGTTTTTGGTGATCTTATTGCTCACATTGTTTTCTAGATGTTCTCTGGATCATGTAATTGAATATAACCCATATCCTAAGTGCCTTATTACAACCGCCAATGTCCCTGTAAATACCTTCAATGCTATATCAACAGTATAATCCATCCAGTGAATTGTGATTGCTGTGCCAGTGACCCTGTATGTCCTAGTTCTTTCATAATACAAATCCTTGGTCTCCCCTCCCCTTAGTGTCTTATTGACATGCCTATAGACCTCTATGCATGCCCTCTTTATCAAATCACCTGAGTGTCACAAATGTTTTCTGAGCACTTCTTTGCTCTGGCAGTGACCCTTAGATTCTGTTTGTGAAATCCTCTATTGAGTGCCTTATAGCCTTGACCATTCAACTTGTACATCACTATATCACCTAAGGGTAACCCAACTCTAAAGTACCACATTGCAGTGACAGCTGTTCAGTTCCCCTCTTCAGACGTGATCAGCGTCATATTGTGGGGGAAGGAAGTCTTTAAATATGGTTGTGGAGGTGGGGGAGCTCCCAGCCCAATGTGTGGGGGAGGCAGGCAACTGAGCTGGGAGGTGAAATGTGGGGGCAGCTGGTGACAGATCACAGGATAGGGGGTGAGTAGGTGTACTGGGGGTTGGGGGATTTCCATAGTTAACATCTTCACAGCCAAAGTAGTTGCAATTATGGTCTCTCTTATACAAAGGTGTTCGTAGTAACCAAATCCTAAGTGCATAATGGTCCTGTAAGTAAGATGTATTGTCTTTAACTTTATATGAACTATAGAAACCTGGAGTGCCTTATTGCACACAGTGCTTTGGCTTCCATTGTGTCATGCTGTAAGACCAGTTTAGCTCCTGTGTGCCCTGCTTTGGATACACTGTTCCCTTATTGCATACCAGTTCCCTTGTGGGAATACCCCTCTATCTATCTATCTATCTATCTATCTATCTATCTATCTATCTATCTATCTATAGATCTCTATCTATCTATAGATCTCTATCTATCTATCTGTATCTATCTATTAATTTATCTGTCTATCTATCTATCTATCTATCTATCTATATATCTATCTATCTATCTATCTATGCATCTTTCTAACTATCTATCTGTCTATCTCTTTGTTTATCTATCTATCTGTCTATCTGTTTGTCTATCTAGTCGCATATATATATGTGTGTGAGTGTGTGTGTATATATAAATATATATATATATATATATATATATATATATACAACAGATATTTGTACCGTGGAGAGCTTCTCCTACTCTTGTGCTCACCATATAATAAATTGATGTTTTTTTTATATATATATATATATATATATATATATATATATATACACACACACACAAATAGAAGTATTTGCATATATAAATACACATGTGGATGGATGGTCAAATACACAGTAATTCAAATTTAAGAAACAACTAGAAAGTTTAAGATTTAAAGACGGGGAGTATTCATGGACATACTGGTTATAAGAAAAACGTATTTAGAATCAATATTTTAGTAGTTCAGGAACTTTGTATTTTTCCTAATCTTATAGGGATACAGGAAGCTTCCCAATATGATATAAATTAAAAATATAAGGAATAAGAAGAACAATTATTTTCTTACAGTAAACTTAATGTGGAAATATGTAATTCTTGCCTGGCAATCAGCTTTTCTTATCCTCCCATGAGGCTTGACAACTTATATTTGCGTTAGCCTATAAATCATTATTTACTATTGCTAATTGTACTACCTGAGGACTGGGCATGATCAGACTGATTGAACTGGCAATTAAAATGCTGGACGCATGCTCTCAGCATTTAATAAAATCCATCTGAATACATAGAAATGTCCAATGTATAATATCTATATAGTTTTAAATGATAAAGAAGGTTGTACAACTGTGGGCCATTTCCTCGCTGTGCCTATGAATATCAGAGGCACCTCACTAACAAAGGGTACGAAGTGAGCTAAAACATGGGAGCTTTCTCAGGTGTGCCCCTCTGCCCTTCCACAGTTAATCTTGCCTACACTTAATTTGAGAATTCATTTGCGAAAGAAACTGTAGTACAGTTTCATCTTTTTACTTAATAACTGATTAGCAATAAAAACAGTATTTCAAGAAAAACTATCAATGTAGCTTTGAAACACTAAAGCTCAAATACAGGTTTTATAACTCCAGAAGATATCAGTTGTCCGGGGGTCCTGCTCAGGAGGATGTCCCCACAGGAGACATTATCTGCCTCCTTGCCTGTAGTGTTAACTGCAGGCAAATCTAGACTAGTTAGAAAAAAATAGTATAGCATCCTGGGCAGATCCATTCTCACCACAAGCTTACATTTTATGGCTGCAGCACGGAAAGTTTATTGCTATTTGTTTCTGATTTTTTTGTCCTTGTTGAATTTGCTGAGTGAAGGAAGTTGAATACAGCTGTTAGAACAGTTCAATAATTACCTGGGTGATATAAACATTAATTTCACATGCCAGCAAGGTAATGCTTAAGATTCTACAAGCTCGGCTCCAACAATATATGGACCAGGAACTACCAGATGTGCAAGCCAGGTTCTACAGAGGAAAAGGCAGAGAGAAAGCAAGAGAGTTAAAAAAAAACATTTACTTCCGCTTCATAGACTGTTCTAAAGCCTTTGACTGTGTGGATCGCAACAAAATGTGGAAAGTTCATAAAGAGATGGGAGTACCAGATCATCTCATCCTCCTCCTAAAAAAATGTATGTGGACCAAGAAGCCACGGTCAGAACCAAACATGGGACAACAGAATGGTTCAAGATCGGAAAGGTTATATATTGTCACCTTATTTCTTCAACTTATATGCAGAGTACATCATGCGTAAGGCTGGACTGGATAAATCCAAAGCCGGAATCAATATTGCTGAAAGGAATATCAACAACCTCAGATACACCGATGATACTACTCTGATGGCTGAAAGTGAGGAGGAACTAAAGGATTTATTGGTGAGGGTAAAAGAAGAGAGTGCAAAATTTGGCATGCTGCTCAATGTTAAAAAGATGAAGATCATGGCAAACGGCAATCTTACTTTCTGGCAAATAGACGGGGAAAAAGTGGAGGCAGTGATAGTCGTTTTTTCCTGGGCTCCAAGATCTCTGCAGATGGTGGCAGCCATGAAATTAAAGATATTTGCTTCTGGGGAGGAAAGCTATGGCAAGCTTCGACAAGCTAGTAAAATATATAGATATTAAACTATCAACAAACGTCCGCATAGTTAGATCTTTGGTATTCCCAGTAGTAACATATGGATGGGAGAGCTGGACCATAAAGATTTGTCTGAGCGCCATAGAACTGACGCCTTGGAATTGTGGTGTTGGAAAAGACTGCTTAGAGTCCCTTGGACTGCGAGAAGATCCAATAAATAAACACTTCAGGATATCAAGACAAACTGTTCACTGGAAGGTATCATCATGAGGCTGAAACGGAAATATTTTGATCATTTCATGAGAAGGCAGAATTCCCTAGAGAAGACTTTGATTCTGGGAAAGATTGAAGGCACACAAAGAAGGGGGTGACAGAAGAGGGGATGGGTAGATAAAGCCAATTACATAATGAACATGAGCTTGAGGGAGCTCCAAGGGGCAGTGGATGACAGATGTGCCTGGCATTCCGCAGTCCATAGGGTCACAGATAATCAGATGCAACTGAACAACTAAAAAACAACAATAAAAACTTTTATAAAAACTGTGAAATATACATGTTTAAAAAATGTAAAAAAAAAAATTTTCACTTGGTTTTTAGTACTCTGTTTAATGTTGGAAGCATAGTATTCATGAATTCCATGCCCCTTTAATAAAACTTTCCCTGCTTCAAAACTGGAAAAAAACATTGCTCAAGCTATGAAGCAAAAACAACTCAGGATTTTTTTCCACTTTGATGTGTATAGTGTGACTTTTGATACATACTGCTAATAGTATATATATATATATATATATATATATATATATATAGTACATCTGTGTTCACATTTTAATGTCTAAAACAAGTTGAAAAACTTGTTTCATGCCCAGAATTCCGAGAAATACAGTTATTACACTGCATTCTGGGAACCTTGGCAGGGACATGCAAATGTGCCTACAAAGGCTCTTGCAATCCAGAACCATATGAGACTTGTCTTTTAGCCTGCTGTATTTTGCTGGAGTGCAAGATATTTTACTCTTTGTTGAGGAAAGGAAGAAAGGCAGTAAAAGAGTAGATAGTAAAGGCTAGAATGGAGAGATGAACAGCTATGGAATAAGAGACAAGCATAGAAGAAGAAAAAAGCACCAACCAGTGGCCGAGCTACTACTGGTGAAGCAGGCAAAGCACCAGGGCCCACAAAAGGGTTGTGGATTTCTGATACTGATAGTTACATGGAGTAAATGGGGACTATTCATTTATTAAGGGAAGAGAGGCAGATACAATTTTTATCGAAAAAAGTGATCTGACCACCCTAGGGATTTTATGACCACATATTTATATTCACATATATAGTTGTCGTAATTACATCCCGTTGGTAACGCTCAGGAATGTTGCTCATCGCGAGGTCCACAGAACTTAGGCAGCAATGAGCTCAAAAGGAGCTCATTGCAGGGCTTGCGATCAGCACCGCAGGCGCTCATCGCGAGATCCGTAGGAATTAGGACCAAAGGCTGTAGATGCAACTGCGGGCCTCGCAAACCGAATTTAACGGCCGAACCACAGAACTGGAAAGACCAAAAAAACATACAAAATATGCCTCAAATTAACTTACACACTCACACACAGCATATGGGGAGAGCCAGGGAGTGAGTTTGCAAGTTAATTTTTCACAATAGAAAATCGCCTCAGCGAGAGAAAAAATGGCGCCCCAAAAAAACCTAACAGGATGAAAAAGAGCCCAAAGCCAGTAACACTTAACCCAAGCCAGTAACACTTAACCCAAGCCAGTAATACTTAACCCAAGCCAGTAACATTTAACCCAAGCCAGTAACACTTAACCCAAGCCACTAACACAAGGCAGTAACACTCATCCCGAGACCCATAAACTACATATACAGGGGGGGGGGGAGGCTTGCAATCAGCCCCGAAGGCGCTAATCGCGGAGCTCACCATGAGCGCCGAAGGTGATCATTCCAAAGCACCAAAGTTGCGTGTTGGACGACGACTGCGATGAGCGCAAAAGCTAGCATATATATATATATATATATATATATATATATATATATATACTAGTAAATTGCCCCTTCGAAAATCATGGTATATTTTACATTTTTCTCTCCCTCCCTTGTGTTTCATCCCCCTTCGCTGTGTCTCTCCCCCCTTCCCTCCCCTGTGTCTCCCCCGTTCCCCTGTGTCTCTTCCCCCCTTTCCCTCCACTGTGTCTCCCCCACTCCCCTGTGTCTCATCCACCCCTTCCCTCCACTGTGTCTCTCACCCCTTCCCTCCCCTGTGTCCCTGTGTCTTTCTCCCTTTCCCCCGTATCTCTCCCCCTTTCCCTCCCCTGTATCTCTCCCCCTTCCCTCCCCTGTGTCTCCCCCCCCCCTTCTCTCCTTTGTGTCTCTTCCCCACCCTCCGCTGTGTCTTTCCTGGGCATACCATGTACATGCGCAGCTCTGTACGGACCTAGGAAGTGGTACGTTTCTACGCTCACATGGAGCATTACACACTTACCACAATTGATATAGTTGATATATATATATATATATATATATATATATTTATGTATATATATATATATATATATATATATATATACCGTATATATTTATATAGTAGTTACATAGTAATTAAGATTGAAAAAAAATTGATTTCAAGGCTTACAATTAATGAATCTGTTTTTAGTAATACTTGTCCTTGTTTGGCGATTTGAACTGTTGAGAGGTATGGATAAGTAAACAATAGTTATGGTTATACCGCCTGGGTTGATAATGGGGATGATTTGTTAGTGTGGGTATTAATCTATATGGATTAGGTTATGTGCGAGTATATGCATTTTAGTGCTGTACAAATATCTTTAGGACCATGGCATTGCCAGTTCAATAAAGCATATACTACGGTAGGTATTTCCATTTTACGGAAACACAACTCATGGGTGTTTTAATGCTCTATGCTGCTCTCTGTGATAACCATTCAGAACCAATTGCAGATTTTCTGACTTCTGGTGCTATGGAGATACATTAAAGGGAAAAAAAACAACTTAGTAACACTGTGCTTGCTGGAGAGATCCGCGCAGTGCCCAAACAAAAGCTGGCTAATTCCAGCTTGAATATCTCTGTGCAATGACAATTAATAGGTGGTTGTCTATAATGTAAACCGCCACTGTAGTATTATTTTTAAAATATACTCTTTTGAAGAACTACACTAGTCTAAATATTTTTAGAATGTAAAAAACAAAATCCTCTGATTTATTACATTTTATATTTTATTACGTTAAAGTGTAATCTACCATTTTGTTTTCTGCTGATCAGATGGGAGGAGCCTTTAGTGCACAGGATGCTTTTATCTTTACAATGGTAATGTGGCATTTAAAAATGAGTAATGAAAAATGAACATACCGGTATATAATCAGCTGAGAAAAGAACATTGAACCATGCATATGAAAGTTATATAGCTACATATTTACATAGTAATTGAGGTTGAAAAAATACTTTTAGTCCGTCAAGTTCAACCTTTTTAGATCTCCTCTGATCTGCAATATGCAGATTAATTGTTAATAGTTAATGGATCCAGAGGAAGGCAAACAGAAAAAAAAAAAAAAACAGTGAAACTTTGCAAATTGTCTCAAAAGGGGAAAAGAAATATAAAATTCCTTCCTGGCCCCAGATACTGGTGATCGGTTCCTCCCTGGATCAATAATCCC
Source organism: Discoglossus pictus (assembly GCA_027410445.1). Classification (NCBI taxonomy): domain Eukaryota; kingdom Metazoa; phylum Chordata; class Amphibia; order Anura; family Alytidae; genus Discoglossus; species Discoglossus pictus. Next base: position 129,746,977 of record CM050167.1, on the reverse strand, counting down.
TCTCTAATTAACCAGGATAGCCCTGAATGTCCTTTTTATTTAAAAACTAGCGACTTGCCCGTCAAAAATGACGGGGCAATAAAATTTTAAGCCACGGGAATGCTGACAGACAATGTAAACCGTTTTGTACTCTGAGGTCCTTCAGCGCTCATCATTGCAAGCCTCTCCTGTCATGTCCTTTTGGTCCTCTGAGCACCTTCATGCGTCATGATAAAGAGAGATATATATTTCTATGTATATGTAGTTAAGTAATAATTAATTATTTATTCAATAAATTAATATACTTTATTTATAATTGATATATGCAGTGAGCAATAGGCTGAAAAGCTAACAATCTGTTTGTATTTTGCGTCTGCATAGAATATACATTGTGAGTGTTAGTGCCCTGCTTATAAAGTGTAATGAATGTTTGACGTGTGCATTATAAATAGGCTGAGTGCGCGAGGTAAAGCGGCATTGTATATTCGTAATGTTATTAATGTGTTACGCGTCTCGTGATCATTTTCCAGCTTTTGTAATAGTGTATTTTGTAGTTTGTAATTTGATGTGCTACAGGTTTGACAGTGTTTTGCGCGGTCCGGTTGTAGCCTCGTTTTCATTTTTTTCGGCTGCCATTTTTTTCCTCATTTAGGTTATTTTTTCGAGTGTTACATTCGTGTTCCACCTCACTCCCAGACATCCTGGTTTTTGCCCCGTGCTGTCTGTGATGTTTTTGTAATTTTTGGGGGTGTATTTATTGTTTTTTCATTCTCGCTGTTCGTTCGTTAATCTCGTAAAAAAAATGTTTTCTAAGTCCCGCATCTCGTAAATGTTTTATTTTTTGCATGCCAAGGCGATCCCGCGTTTAGGAAGTGTTTTGCAGCTAAGTTCCGCATGTTTCATTGCCTCTTCGTGTTTGTGCTGATAGTTGTAGTGCCTTAATGGCTCGCCTCGCTATGCAAGGCTTGCAAGTGATGATGCCGCCTTACTCGTACGCACCACGCAAAGTGTGACAACGTCTCGCAGTTTGACAACTATTATATGTGATATAGCTAATCCCTTTTTAAAGTTATCTATCAAACCCGCTGTCACCACCTCCTTTGGTAGAGAATTCCACAGATTAACCACCCTTACTGTGAAGAACCCTTTTCTTTCTTTAAGGTGGATTCTTTTTACTTCTAACCTCAAAGGATGTCCTCTTGTCAGTTGAAAACCTCTTAGCACAAAAAGTTCCCTTTACAAAGCCTTGTATTGACCATGGATGTATTTATATAAGGTAATCATATCCCCTCTTAGATGCATTTTTTCTAGAGAAAATAAGTTTAATTTTGTTAGTCTTTCTTCATAACTTAGCCCCTCCATTCCCCTTATTAGTTTTGTTGCCCTCCTCTGTACCTTTCCCAGCTCTAAAATGTCCTTTTTATGTAGTGGTGCCCAAAATTGTACTCCATATTCCAAATGAGGATGTACTAGGGATTTATATAGTGGCAGAATTATATTTGCTTCCCCTTCTTAATACATGCTAATATTTTACTTGCCTTTGCAGATGCTGCTTGGCTTTGAGCACGGCTACCTAGGTGGTTGTCCACAAGTACTCCCAAATCCCTTTCAATATCTGATACCCCTAGATTTGCTCCATTAAGAATGTAAATTGCATGGCTATTTTTCCTTCCCAAATGCATAACTTTACATTTATTCATATTAAACCTCATCTGCCATTTAGTCGCCCATTTCTCTAATTTATGCAAATCCCTTTGGAGAAAGCACATCATTATCAGATTTAATTACCTTGCACAACTTAGTGTCATCAGCAAAAATGGAGACTATGCTTTCCAATCCTACTTCTAAGTCATAATAAATAGATTAAAAAGGAGGGGACCTAATGGTGAACCCCACTTACCACATTAGTCCAATCTGAGTATGTTCCATTTGCAACAACCCTTTGCTTCCTGTCTTTTAGCCAGCTCTCGATACATGAGCAGATATTAACTGCAATTCCTGTATCCCTTAGTTTGCTCAATAGCCTCCCAAGTGGCACTGTATAAAAAGCCTTTGCAAAATCCAAAACTACTACATCCACTGAGTTGCCTTGATCCAAATTCCTACTAACCTCTTTATATAAACTAATTTATTTGACATGACCTATCCCTCATAAATCCATGTTGATTCCTACATATAATCTTGTTTAAATAGACAGCCATATTCTTGTATAATATTCCTTATTGTTTAGTTGTTTAGTCGCGCCTGACTCTTTGACTCTATGGACCACAGCACGCCAGCTGCATCTCTCAGTTACTGCCCCTCTGAGCTTCATCAAGTTCATGTTCATTGCTTCAGTGACCTCATCTATTCATCTCCTTTTCTGTCGTCCCCTTCTTCTTGTGCCTTCAATCTTTTCCAGCAGTAGAGTATTTTCTAGGGAATCCTGCCGTCTCATGATGTGCCCAAAATAATTGAGCTTCAGCCTCATGATCATGCCTTCTAGTGAACAGTTTGTCTTGATTTCCTGAAGTATTGATTTATTGGATCTTCTTGCAGTCCAAGGGACTCTAAGCAGTTTTCTCTAACACCACAATTCCAAGGCGTCAATTCTATGGCGCTCAGACTTCTTTATTGTCCAGCTCTCACATCCGTATGTTACTACTGGGCATACCATAGTTCGAACTATGTGGACCTTTGTTGATAGTTTAATATCTTCACTTTTTACTAGCTTGTCCAAGCTTGCCATAACATTCCTCCCCAGAAGCAAACATATTTTAATTTCATGACTACAGTCACCATCTGCAGAGATCTTGGATCCAAGGAAAATAAAATCTGTCACTGCTTCTACTTCTTCCCCGTCTATTTGCCAGGAAGTGACATTGCTGTTTGCCATGATCTACGTCTTTTTAACGTTGAGCAACAGGCCAACTTTTGCACTCCCTCCTTTTACCCTCATCAAAAGGTCCTTTAGTTCCTCCTCACTTTCAGCCATCAGAGTAGTATCATCTGCGTATCTGAGGTTGTTGATATTCCTTCCAGCAATATTGATTCTGGCTTTGGATTCATCCAGTCCAGCCTTACACATGATATACTCTGCATATAAGTTGAATAAATAAGGTGACAATATACAACCTTGTCGCACTCCTTTTCCTATCTATAACCATTCTGTTGCCCCATGATCGGTTCTGACCGTGGCTTCTTGGTCGACATACAGATTATTTAGGAGGAGGATGAGATGATCTGGTACTCCCATCTCTTTACAAACATTCCACATTTTGTTGTGATCCACACAGTCAAAGGCTTTAGAATAGTCTATGAAGCAGAAGTAAATGGTTTTTTTTAACTCTCTTGCTTTCTCTATTATCCAGCGGACATTGGCAATTTGATCTCTTGTGCCTCTTCCTCTGCGGAACCGGGCTTGCACATCTGGTAGTTCCTTGTCCATATATTGTTGGAGTCAAGCTTGTAGAATCTTAAGCATTATCCCTTATTAACATTTCTAAAAGCTTTACCACTACAGAAGTGAGGCTCACTCGTCTATAATTTCCCGGGTTTGCTCTTGCTCCCTTCTTAAATATAGGTATCACCTCTGCCTTTCTCCATTCATCTTGTAGAGACTCTGTGTTGAGTGAATCTTGAAAAATTAGATATAATGGTTTTGCTTTTACAGAGCCCAGTTCCCTCAATACCCTTATGTAAGAAAGGGAACAGTTTGTGTTATTGCAAAGATCATTTAATAATTTGTCCATGAAGAAGTTTACTTATTCAAAATATCATAAAGAAACAAACTGACCCAGTGGCCATGTCTATTTATACATACTAAACTGTACAAAGATTAGCAGTTTTACAATGCAATAGTTGTACTAAGCTTCTACATACAACACAGTGATACCATGACATGTTAACTTTTGGGTTGAGTATATATTGAATTCAAAGGGCATATATTGAATTAAAAAAAATACAAGGTTATGTCCGCTAACTAAAATAGGTAGGATGTTGATCCAGGGAATAATCTGAATGCCAGTGTTTTAAAATCAGGAAGGATTTTTTTCCTAATATGATAATCAGTACTGTTTTGGTTGGGTTATTTTTTTGTCTTCTGGATCAATTTGCTTAATACAAGGATCAGAAATCTAAGAAGACTGAGCTTGATGAGCCAATAGTTTTTTCAACCTCAGTTACTAAGTTTTGTATTGGCACAAATAATGTATTCTTTATCATGAATAATAGCCTGACATAACTGATAGTATATCACCATCTGTAGTATAACAAATATATACACTGAGAACTGTACAATGATGACTATATATCAGTCATGTACACCCAGGATACCTCCCAATGTTTCAAGTAGCCAATGAGTGACACACGTTCTTGAATAATGACAGATTATTTCCACTATTCGCTGTCAGTGGAAACTCCTGGAGCAATATGTCTGGACACATATTTGTGACTAGCATGTAAACACAAAGACCTTAGAGAAATGGACCAGTGGAGATTCAGATAAAGAAATAGAGACTGAAATAGAGGATTTGTCCCAAATATGGGACTGTCCCTCAAAAGAGAAAGGTTTGGCCGGTAAGAAGGGACAGAAGGGTTTTCTCTTAAAAGAGGGACTGCCCCACCAGAAGAGGAAAAGTTGGGACGTACACATCCAGTACAGCATGATAATGTAGAGCAACTTTTCCAAAATGTTGCGTATCTCTTTAAACTTACTTTTGCATGTATGATGAAGAGTATCTCTATACTGTTTATGCCCATCCAACACAATAAAGGACCACTGTAGTTTGATAAAACTTCACATGCTTTTGAAGATGTAACACAATACCAGAATTAGCAGGTATGCAAAACAGTACCACATTTTTTTATATTTAGTTCACTCTGATTTCATATTAGTCTGTTAGTCAGTCAGTAGCCTGAGGTGGGGGATTAATCTATGGGCACATAATCTACCACTGAGTTCTATTGTCAACTGTTCTATTTAGAGACATTATCAATTCAAGTTCTTTAAAAGGACATTATATGAACATGACATTTGGTCTTTTAAAATACTGATTAACTGATTATGTTTCCAGCACCAAATGGTAACATAAATAATCTCTATACATTGCTGGTGTACACCCAGCTCCAATTAGCAATCTAAAGTACCATTACACATAGATATAGCACATCTAACACTGTATGGTGATGTAAAGCATAACCATGGACTGATGGTAAATACCCATCTTAGTATTATTATGATTTCAGTATTCCCAGCGGTTGAGATTTTTATTGTCTTAATGACTTCTCAGAGTTACCAGTTGGTATTAGAATAACCAACTCGTAAATAACCAATGAGTGCCTCATTACTTGTCTGTTTTTCTCTCCAGATAATGTGATGGATCTAGGTTTGACAAATGACAAAACATCACAAGATCTCTCCTACACTGGCACCTTTCAACCCGGCAACAAGACTGTCACCTATTTGGGCAAATTCTCTTTTGACTCACCCTCTAACTGGTGCCAGGAAAACATCATTAGCCTTATGAGTGCTGGCATCCTTGGAGTGCCAACCTCACAAGCTTCAAATGGCAGTGGAGGAGGGAGTGGTGGAGGAGGTGGCGTTCTCATGGGACAGAGTCAAGGAGAGGTAGAATCAATGTTCCACAGTTTGCCACCCTATGCTAGTTGTGGAGACATATACCATGAGCAAGTGAACTTCCAAGGAGGTGGAATGTCATCATACACATCTCAGGATTACCCATCTGCCAAGCAGAGCCTGGACTCTAGTGTTTTTCCAATGATACCAGACTATAACTTGTTCCACCACAACTCAGAGATGCCAACTGTAGACCAGAAGCCCTTTCAAAACATGGAGGCAATGCGAGTAAATCCCCCACCAATTACTCCTCTAGAAACCATAAAGGCATTCAAAGAAAAGCAAGTGTTACCTAGCTTTGGTGGTATGAGCCACCAACCCCCTCTTACTCTTAAACCCATCCGCCCAAGGAAATATCCCAATCGTCCTAGTAAGACCCCTCTCCATGAGCGGCCCCATGCCTGCCCTGCCGAGGGTTGTGACCGACGATTCTCACGCTCAGATGAGCTAACTCGCCACCTACGCATACACACAGGACACAAGCCCTTCCAGTGCCGCATCTGCATGAGAAGCTTCAGTCGCTCTGACCATCTCACCACCCATATCCGTACTCACACAGGAGAAAAGCCCTTTGCCTGTGACTTCTGTGGACGCAAATTTGCTCGAAGTGATGAGCGAAAACGGCATGCCAAGATACACCTCAAGCAGAAGGACAAGAAAGGAGGGGACAAGGCCATCTGCTCTCCCTCTGTAAGTGTGGCACCAGCTGTCACCACCTGTGCTTGAGTACTTGTTCCAAAATCTGGCTTTTATGGGAGGAGAGAATTCATTGTGTCATATCTTCTCCAACTTTGTGAAAGCCTTCTCTGCAGAACATCACTCCTGTATGCATTCCCTACCAGATGTGTTTACAGAGTAATGCAAGGCCTGCAGAGTGTTGCTCTATCACTTCCCTTTCTAGTTAATTGTGCAGAGCATTACAATATCCTTCCTCATCTAGTTATATTTGCAGGGCATCACCACTTCCCTCTTTTTTCTTTTACTTCTATCAGCTCCAGACTATCTTCAAATCAAATCTTTTCTCTCCTGTACCTGCAGACATCGCTCCATCCCTCCATCCACCTGCAGAGAGCCTCTCAATACTTCTTTCATCTCTTGTTGAACATTACTGCATGAGTTCTTTCACACCTAGAGAGCATCTCATACCCTGTACATTATGATCTGACTTGCAGAATATCTTTGTCCCAGAAAGATATTCAGATTACCAATGGCAGCCCAATTGTGCAGTTATCCCTGGGAGATGAGGTGTGGTGTCTTTATGTTTGAAAAGTCCATAATGTGCTCCATGGCTAACATACCTCTTCTGCTATCTCTACCTGTTACACTTTAGAGTGTCTGCTGCCCTGACCCTGATCATTTCCCAGCACACTGACCATTCATATTCCTCAGTTTTACTTTTACTTGTATTCTTCCCTATGTTCTATTCTCTCATTCCACATTCCCCCTCTTTGTTTCTCTATTTTTCTATTCCTTTTTATCTAGATCTATAATGTTTCCTATATCACAAGCTATTATGCTTTGTCTTTTTCAACCCCTCAATGTTTGTCTGTTCATTCTCTTCTATCTCTATTTAAACTACTGGTTGTTTTGTGTCTTTTTAGTATTTTTCTTTCTTCCTCTTTTCATTTCCATTCCTTTCTCTTTTCACACCTCACTCTCTTACTCAATGTCTCTCTTCTGTTTTTCTCTCTCTCTTCTATATGCTCCCCCCTTCTTTTCTGTTCAACGTCTGTCACACAATTTTATTAGCAAAAAAAAAACAGCTACAGCTTGAGTCACTGTGTGTATGCATGCATATGTGTGTGTATATATATATATATATATATATATATATATATATATATATATATATATGTATGTATATGTGCGTGTATATATATATATATATAAAAATACATGTGCGCGTGTGTATATATATATTTATATTTATATATATATATATATATATATATATATATATATATATATATATATATATATATATAATGTGTATAATATATATAGCTGTTTATCTATATTGATAGATATTGATAGATATATAGACAAACAGAAGGGTGAATAGATGGTTGATGAATATATGGATAGATATTAATATATACATGCACATAGCATAAATGCACACAAATACACATCATGCAGCTTGCAAACAAAAGTCTTCATTGACAATCATTTTAATCAAACGACGGTTAAAATTCATATGGTCACATTTATAAATATTATCTTCATGAAGAGCTCTGGGTGCAGGCACTCTACATCTATGGATTAAAGACATAAATAGATAGATAGATAGATAGATAGATAGATAGATAGATAGATAGATATGCATTTCTCTGCATCAATAATTCTACATTTGCATTGTCCTGTATCACTGCTTTTCTTACTTGTTACTCTTCCCCATGCTTTTTCAATGTCTATTTTCCACTTCTCTTCCTATAATTCTGTCTGTGTTGCATTTTACTCCTTTCTCTCCCTGTCTCCTATTCTTTTTCTCGTTCCCCCTATCAATCCCTCCTGTCATTTACTCTCATTCTCTCTTGTTTCTCCTGTCACTTTCTCCTATTATTTGCTCCTGTCTCTTTCTCTCCCTGCACTTATCTTTTATTCACGCTCTCTTCTATCTCCCTGAGATTCTCCTGTCATTTTCTCTATCTATATATATTCACTCCATCTCTCTCCTCCCTTCTTCTCTCCCTGTTATTTCATTCTCACCTCTCTCCCCCTCTCCTCTGATATTCTGCCTGTGCTTCTGCCTTTCTTTTTTTATTAAATGACATGTGTTTGTCAGTTTGAGATGAGGGGAGTGGGGGCAGGTTTGGGGGTGAGTTCCCCCTACACCCCCACCTTTCTCTCTTGCATGTCGTCTCTGCATGACAGTTAGGACTAAAAAATGAACTCTTGTCTTTTTCTAATAAATCTTTTTGCTGCTATGTTTAAAAAATACCCTATTGCAAAAAAAAAAAAGAAACCTGATTAACTCCTCCTTTGCTAACATCAAAATGCAGATTTTTTAAACACTGCTCTGTATACCTCTATAGACTGCACTACCTTTGCGTTAGTTTGCTGTTTTTGTAGACTGCACTTTATTAGTTATATATACCATTCTGTATATACTGCACTATATATATATATATATATATATATATATATATATATATATATAGTGTGTGTGTATAGATAGATAGATAGATAGATATAAACACACACACACACGGTTCAAAACATCCTATGGAGCCTATGGCTCCTAAATATTTTGTATAAAGGTAATCTCTATGAATGCACTCCCTTCCCGGCTCCTTAAAAAATACTTCCTTGCTCTTAGAAATGTCTCTCCATATATATATATATGTATATATCTACCTATATATGTTTATTCGTGTATATATGTATATGTATTTATGGAGGGTTGGATATCTTAACACTTAGGAGCCAATAAGATTTTATTACAATCCAGAATGTTTTCAAGAGCCTGGAAAAAAGCCCTTCATAAAGATACAATATACATTAGAAAATAGTTAGAAGCCAGAAGCAAACATTTTAGGAGCCCTGGCTTCAAGGATATTTCCATTTCTCTCTCTTTATTTTTTTTTCTCTCTCTCTCTCTATCTATCCCTCTCTCTTTCTCTCTCTTACACACACACACACATACATTTCTGTACGGTACAGAACTATATGCATTGCTCTCAGTTATGTATTTTTTTTCTTCTTCAGAATGAGTGTGACTATAAACCCACAGAAATAGTATATATAAATGCATATGCATACACTCACAGCTTGCTCTTGCAGTAAAGGGGTTAATAACACTGTATAGTTTCCCTTTTTCTATGTCCGCATGTAACAGTCTATGAGATGGTTGTTACCCTCTTCCATGGGAGAGGCTGGTACTTATGGTACACAGGGGACCGGCAGTTCCATTCCTTTGTCACGTTGTATGATGATATAGAGTATCTAAATACTTACAATGGACATGTTCCTGTGTATAATGATGCTGAGCTTTTCTATACACTAACATACCTCCCAACATTTCAAGTGACCAAGTAGGGACAATTTATTTTCTTGATAATTTATGCACTATTAGGTATTGTTACCGCCATTTTGTTCAATGTGTTAACTAGATTTTAGAGATATGCACATGGTTAGGGCTGGAAAATATGGGTTTTGCCCTTTAATGTGAGGCTTTCTGTTAAAAGAGGGGCATTTGGCAGACTAATAGGGATAGAGATATTTCCTGTAAAAAAGAGGGACCATCCCACCAAAAGAGGGACAGTTGGGAGGTATGCACTAATAATGAACATGATGCACTGTATAATAATGCTGGGCATATGTATACACTTATATGGTACATTTATATTAAGGACCGCTTTACATTGTAGTACCAAAGGGGGAACTGCTGATTTTCTGGTGAAGGGGGAAGATTTTTCAAAATGGCGGTTGTTTTAAAATGCTTATTTTTTGTACAAAGTTGTAAAAAAGTGAAAGCAGATGTCTTATATATTTTGTGGCTGTTTATATTCCCAGAGAGATTTTTATGTACCTTATAATAAGGTAAAATATATATATATATTTGCAGTACCCATGACTTAACCATTTCTTTGGCAGTGGTGCCAGCATATCATGGCCATAACAAAGAAAAGGTTAATGTTGTGTGGAAGAGTCTGTCAGAACCCACGTTTTTTCCCCTTTGTAACGTGGGCTCGTCAAGCTGATATATAAAAGCATTTTAACCGGGAACCAGTAAAGATGGTGTCCGTGCATTTGTGTCGCTGATTTATTTAGTGTGACTGGTGGTTAGGGTGCTGTATGGGTAAGTGCTTTTTGTGTGCTTGCTGTTGCACATGCTTCTGTTTGATGATTAAAGGACACTGTAGTCCCAGAGTTCTATTATTCATATATTTTAAAACATGTGTGAAAAAAATAATTTCAATTTTATAAAAATAAGATCTGAGGACCACTGAATTGTTAAATGATTTTAGAAAAAATTAAATAAATAAACACAGACTTCATTTTTTACAATTATACTCAATTTTGCTGTTAAGGGCAATAGACATCTGACTTTCTTCTAAACAGGACTATACACTTTTATGAGAAATGGGAACCTTGGATGCAGATAACATGTCTTTTTATTGCTATTGAAATACTGTGACTATAAAGTGCTTTTTGACAATAGGACTAAATGGAAAAGTGAACTGCAGTCAAGCCAATTAGCTGTCCAAGAGCATTAGGCCTCATGCTAACCCTACGTTTTTCAAACTATTCTATTTGCGGCTTCCGGCAGCGTTTACGGCCATGAAGCTGCGATCCCTTGCGATTTGCTTAATCGCAGCTTACTTCCATCAAACCTTTGATCTAACACGGCTTCGGGAATTGCGGGTGCAAAAAAGCCAAAATTGCTTCTAATGCTACGCTCATCCTCCCGTCAAGCCCGTAAATCGCTTTAGCCGCAGTTTACTTACACCAAAGAGGTCTCACAACACTTTCACTTACAAAACGTAGCGTCAATAAAGCAAAATATAAAAGCTATCTTGTACTTTTATTAGAAGTGAAAGTGATTTTAGGTCTTAGAACTAATTGCACAACACCCCCCTACTTTCAAATTGGAAAATAAAAATAGTTTATTTCATATAAAATTTTTGTCATAAAACATCCAAGCCCCTAAGATGTTTGAATCCGACCTCTGGCCTTGGAGGTTGAAGACTTCATGACGGAAATGTAACATACAATAAAGTGGTTATTCATGACGATTTGAGAGATTGTGAATGTTGTACTTCTAAGACCTAGCATCACTTTCTCTTTTAATAAAAGTACAGGATGGCTTTTTTATTTGCTTATGAAGTGCTACGTTTTGACCATAAGACCTACGGCCTTGAATGACCTCCAAGCCCTTAGCTCGTTATTCGCAGCCACAAGACCGTAACTGGCGGTTCAAGCCCACAAATTCGGAGCACTGAAAATGCAAATATAAATTCAAGACAGTACTGTAAAGCACTGTAAATGATGGGGAACACAATGGGTGACATGAGGATTAAAGGGACAACATTCTCAAGCTGGCACATCGCCACAATACAATACATGATTTCACTTTTAATTTATGTCAAAGTCAGACGGGCATGAATAATCGCCAAGCCCGTAACTCGTTATTCAAGTTCGTCAGACTTTGGACATAAATTAAACGTGAAATCAAGTATTGTTTTGTGGCGATGTGCGAGCTTGAGAATGTTGTGCCTTTAATCCTCATGTCACCCATTGTGTACCCCATCATTTACAGTGTTGTCTTGAATTTATATTTGCATTTCTCAGATATTGCAGTGTTGAAAACATGAGTTACGGCCTTGCGGCCGCGATCCTGTTGTGGCCCCGCACATGTAAATACTGACGTAGCTCTACGCTGGGCCGTATGCCCATCGCAAAGAATCGCAGAGTTGCAGCCGTTTTGCGGCCTCGATTAGAATGAGGCCCATTGTCTGCTACATTTAAGATTATCTCAAAATACTTTTATTCTCACATAGCTGCTAATGCTGATGTTTTTCCAAAGCTACAGTAATACATAAATAGCTTTGCATTTACATGTTAAATTATACAGAGTTTAAAGGAAGCCTGGTGACGTAAGGCCATTTAAAGTACCAATGTAGTTACATGTTAAAATATACACTTTTGTAGAATTATTCTTCATAATAATAGGCATAATTATATCAATTTATTACATTTGATATACCTGCTACAGTGTAATTTACCATTTGTTTTCTGTTGATCAAATACTTAAGGTGAGAGAAGTCTTTGAATTTACATGAACTTTCTATCAGCACAAAAGGTACATGGCAGCTACAGTTGGCAATGTTTTCAACAAGGCAGTTGTAAAGCTCCTTAGTTTACAATGACCTATCCTCCTTGGAAAGTAAAGGACACGGACCCCCATTTCATTCCAAGCCCGTAATTACTTTCATACAGCCCGTATGTCTGTGGGTTCGAAATTGGGTACAGTTACACATGTATTTATAATTGACTCAAGCTCGCAAGTAAAGGCTCACAGGCACCACTCGCAAACCATGAACCCATATGTAGCATTTCAGGGCATGATCATGATCAATTAAGTAAGCCCGTAAATTACAGTTTAGACAGAGCCAATAGTAAATGAGACCGTCATCACGACATCAGTAAAACATGGAGTTTAGACTTCAATTAATTAGTGTTTAGAAGTCTGATCTGCAATCGCAAACCAGAAAGGTAGAAAGCAGTAAAAACCCAGAAATAAACTCTTCCAGTCCATGTGGGTGGCCTAATACGTATTAACTCCTTGATTCCCGGGAGCGATATAACAGAGAAATAAAATATAAAAAAGATCATTTTTGATTGCAGATTTTGGAGCTTGAGACTGTTGTGCAATTAATTATAATGCCTTTCATTGCATTCCCAATATTTTTAAGTACAGTAGTGTGTTTTTATTTGCCTTTGCAGTGTTAAGAACAGGTTTAACCCACTTGCAAGTCCTATCTAGAACTTGTATAATATTTTAATACATTTGCCATTTACGGGTTTGAAGGCAATTGCGGGCTTGTTGAATTGGTGTAATTGAATATGGATTTTGTGTCAAATGGATTGCGAGTAGCAAAATATAGGCAATTAAATATCAGTAACATTTACGGGCTCCATTACGGGCTCCAGTAATTGCGATTTTGACAATTAAATAGGGGTCATGGTCAGCACAGAAGGGAAAATGGAACCCTGCAGTAAAGAACAAATACATATAAAACTTAAAAATGTAAAGGTTGTGTTTGTTTTTGCTTTTTAAAATTTTTTGCCAATTATTATGTTTAGTTATTTAAAAAGACCTTACAGAATAAACTTGAGCACAATGGTTGTTTAAGAGTGTTTGCTTAGCCACCATGAACATTCACATGGATGGCAATAATACAGCTGATTTTACCAGGCTTTCTGTCACTGTGACAGAGGAGGATCAAACAGTTTTCATCAGAAGTAACTAATATATATATTTTCCAGACTTCAGCTTACTCAGTTTCATAGGAAAAATGTTTCTTAAGCCTAGTTTAAATGCAAGAAACTGTATGAGTTCAGTGTTCCTTTTAAAGTGATTCTGAAAAGCAGGAACAGATTGCTTAATTTACAGAGATGTTTGGTATTAATGCATGGGCCAACAAGAAATCAGGCTTAGAAACGCAAATTTAAAGAGGCAGCAGCTAGTCAGGATCTATGCTTAAAGGGACTTTTCAGGCAAACAATGTTGTTTTATATTCACACTAGTAGTACAGTATAGCTGCATGGAGACACATAGCATATTGCTGTCTGATCTATCTATGTATCTATCTATGTATCTATCTATCTATCTATCTATCTATCTATCTATCTATCTATCTATCTAGATAGATAGATAGATAGATAGATAGCTATCAGACAGCAATATGCTATGTGTCTCCATGCGGCTACACTACAACATGTCAGCACCCATGAGAGGTAAAGCAGAAAAGGAGGAGAATGCAGAAGGTGCGAATCTATTACTTTGGGAGCTTCTTAAAAGTAAGTGAAATGTATATTTTATATCATCGTTACATTGAGGAGTATGAGGGTAATTAGTTAACATAGATAAAACTTGCCTGTCCCCCTGTGTCTCTTCCCCCTCTTCTCCCTCCCCTTTGTCTCTCCCCCACTTCCTCCCCTGTGTCTCTTTCCCCCTCTCCCTCTTCTTTGTTTCTCCCCCTCCCTCCCTTCTCTTTCCCCCTCCCTCCCCTGTGTCTCCTTTCCCCCTCTCCCTCTCCTTTTCCCCCTCCCTCCTCTGTGTCTCTTCCCCCCTCTCCCTCCCCTGTGTCTTTCCCCCCTCTCCCTCCCCTGTGTCTCCTCCCCTGTGTCTCCTTCCCCCTCCCCTGTGTCTCATTCCCCCCTCTCCCTCCCCTGTGTATATTTCCCCCCTCTCCCTTCCCCCCTCTCCCTCCCCTGTGTCTCCATCCCCATCTCCCTTTTCTGTGCCTCCTTTCCCCTCTCCCTCCCCGTGTCTCCTTTCTCCCTCTCCATTTCCCACATAACCCCCCCTGAATCTCCTTTCCCTCCTCCTTCCCCTGTGTCTCCTTCCCCCCTCCCTCCCCTGTGCCTCCTTCCCCATCTCCCTCCCTTGTGTCTTCTTCCCCATCCTCTCCCTCCCCTGTGTCTCCTTCCCCCTCTCCCATGTCTCTTCCCCCCTCTCCCACTCCTGTTCCTCCTTTCCCACTCTACCTTCCCTGCGTCTCCTTTCCCCCTCTCTCTTTCCCCCTCTCTCTCCCCTGTGTCTCCTTCCCCCTTTCCCTCGCTTGTGTCTCCTTCCCCATTCCCCTCCCTCCTCTGTGTCTCCTCCCCCCTCCAATGTCTCTTCCCCCCTCTCCCACTCCTGTGCCTCCTTTCCCCCTCTCCTTTCCCACCGCTACCTCCCCTGTGTCTCCTTTCCCCCTCTCTCTCCCCTATGTCTCTTTCCCTCCCCCGTTTCACCTTTTCTCCCCTCTCCCTCCCTTGTGCCTCCTCCCCCTCCTCGCCATCTCTTGTGTCTCCTTTCCCCATTCCTCTCTATCCCTTGTGTCTCCTTTCCCACTTCTCTCTCTCCCTTGTGTCTTCTTTTCCCCTCCTCTCCATCCCTTGTGTTTTCTTTCCCGCTCCTCTCCCTTTTGTCTTCTTACCCCCTCTCCCTCCCTTGTGTCTCCTTTCCCCCTCTCCCTTTCCCCCCTCACCCTCCCCTGTGTCTCCTTTCCCCCTCTCCATTTCTCCCTCTCTCCTCCCCTGTATCCCCTTTCCCCCCCTCTCCCTCCCGTGTCTCCTTTCCCTCCCTTGTGTCTTCTTCCCCATCCTCTCCTTCCTCTGTGTCTCCTTTACCCCCTCTCCCTCCACTTTGTCTCCTCCCCCTCCCATGTCTCTTCCCCCCTCCCCCACTCCTGTGCCTCCTTTCCACCTCTCCTTTTCCCCCTCTAACTCCCCTGTGTCTCCTTTGCCCCTCTCTCTTTCCCCCTCTCTCTCCTTTGTGTCTCTTTCCCTCCCCTGTTTCTCTTTTTTCCCCCTCTCCCTCCCATGTGTCTCCTTCCACCCCCCTCTCCCTCCCCTGTGTATCATTCCCCCTCTCCCTCCCCTGTGTCACATCCCCCCTCCTCTCCTTCCCCTGTGTCTCCTTCCCCCTCCTCTCTCTCATGTCTCCTTCCCCCTCCTCTCCCTCCCTTGTGTCTCCTTTCCCCCTTCTCTCCCTCCCTTGTGTCTTCTTTTCCCCTCCTCTCCATCCCTTGTGTTTTCTTTCCCCTCTCCTCTCCCTCCCTTGTGTTTTCTTTCCCCCTCTTCACCCTCCCTTGTGTTTTCTTTCCTCTTCCTCACCCTCCCTTGTGTGTTCTTTCCCTGTCCTCTCCCTCCCTTGTGTCTTCTTTCCCCCTCACCCTCTCCTGTCACGCCGCATTGAGCATTGCGCATCCCACAGCACATAGTTGTCGGAATTGCAAGTTTGACGGTTACGCTATTGCGCATGCGCAAACCCGTAATTTTTAACATAGCGTGACCAAAAAACTTGCAATTACGACAACTATATATGTGATTATTATTATTATTATGTTTAATTTGTGGAGCTCCAAATGATTCAATAGCACCCTGGGGTAAAATGAACACATGATTAAAATTTCACAAACATTTGACAACAGGAAAATAAAACAAGACAGAACATTTGTAAATACACATTGGTACAGTAAGAGAGAAAGGCCCTGTCAAACTGATATATAAAAACATTTCAGCTAGGGGAAAGTAAAAATGGCATCCATGTGTTTGTGTTGCCGGCTTCACCTTTCTCTCCTCCTCAAGATCCCTTACTAAGGCATCTCACTTCCCGCCAAAAACCTCCTCCCCAAGCCACTGACCCTTTTTAATACCCTGCAATACCCATTCCCAAAGCGTCTACCCATCCTTCTTAATACCTGCCCACTACCCCTTCAAAGATACACACTAATATCCATATGAGCCTGGGATAACATCAAGGACCCCCATAAATCCTGTGGAGCCCATGCAATCCCCGTGGTTCCTCTTTAATCTCATTGTTGCCCATCAATACCCTTTTGGATCCCCACTAGGTCCACAGGGTCCATCAATATCACCGGGGATCCCCACTAGGACTGCTAGGCCCATAAGTACCCCCAGGGATCCCCACTCAGCCTGCATGGCCCCTTAAGACCCCTGGGGATCAGCACTAGGCCACGGGGATGACCATGGGGTAACTACATTTAACCCCTACATTATGGGGGTCTCCCAACAACAAACAATTCAGCGAGCTCAACATATTTTAAAATTGGACAGCTCAGGGCTCCCCCAGATGTGGGCCCCTGGGCATTGCACTTCACCAGCAGTAGCTCTGCACCAAGTTTGATGACTAAAGTACACTGTAAAGTCACAGCTTTTCTAATATGCATATATTTGAAAACATGCTGAAAAAAAAACAATATTAAAGGACCACAGGATTATTTAGTATGCTGCATTTGAAAATAGATAATATCTATAGTGCTGTATTTGATAAAAGGCAAAATGTTGTAACACAGGTGAGAGGGAGATAGCAAAATTTTCTTCCAAATTGTTGCACTATCTAAGATGAGATATTGGTGTAAAGAAATAAAGGGATGGGGGACATAAAAATAAATGGAACATGGGTGTCAAGGACAATTAGGAAAAGAGACATTAGAAGAAGTGTGTAAAGGAGGAGCACAGTGAGCTGATGAGAAAGATGGAGACAGATAAGAGAATATGAGAATTAAATGGAAGATGGAGAAAAACTAGAGACAGGGAAGAGTGGGAGGAGGGATAAAATAATTAGTTGATGTTCAAGAGAGCTGGTAAAAATGAAGCGCAAAAAAGAGGAACAGATTTAAAAAAGAAGAGAGAGAGAAGGAACGATAATGTGCAGGAAGGTTAGGTGTGAGGAAGAATGCAACCTAAATACTGTATATCTGTGTATAAGTTTCAAGGAAGTCATGCACAGAGGCTTTGGTGTAAGACAGGACTCCCTCTCCAAAGACCTTGAGCCTCATTCAATTCGGGGCTCGCAACTCGATTGCAGACAGCCAAATGCCTGCAAATGAGTTGCGGGCTCCATTTGGTCTCCGATTGCGATGCTATTCAATTGGCCGGGCCCGCAAGTTAGGTGACGGACCCGAAAATTGGAACACCATGCCGTCGGACGTAGCATTTCCAGGCTTGAACATGTTACGGGAGCAAGCCCGTAACTCCAGATGCAGAAACAGCCAATGGAAACAGAGATTGTCATCATGACCAACCTCAAAGCCCGTAACTCGTAGGTGAAGCCCTCCATTTTTCAAAGTCCTTCAACCTCCAAGCCCGTTGGACTTTGAAAAATAGAGGTTGGATTTCAAAGTCCTACGGGCTTGGAGGTTGAAGCCCATAAGACTTCACATTGATTGCTGTGATCGATATAACACCAAAATTGAACATTAAATAAACTATTGGAGAATGTTGTGATAATAATTCTAAGACCTGAGAATGATTTTAGAGAACTAGGTAATAAGCTGAAGGCAAGGACCTCCAAGGTAGTATTTGCTGAGATACTACCAGTGCCACGTGCTAGCCCAGGGAGGCAGAAGGAGCTTACGGAGGTTAATGTGTGGCTAAAGATGTGGTGCACTAAGGAGGGGTTTGGGTTTTTAGAGCACTGGGCTGAATTCTCACTTCGGTACAATCTCTACAGTAGGGATGGATTGCACCTTAATGATGAGGGAGCTTTTGTGCTAGGGGATAGGATGGTAGAAAGTTTTTAAACAAGTAGGTGGGGGGAGGGACTAGATATAAGTAATGGGGTAGAAAGTGTAGAGGGTATAAGGGATACATTAACAACTCATAGGGGAGGAGATGGGGGAGGGGTAGTATAGTCAATAGGGAGGTAGTACTGAGTAAATCAAGTACAGTGGCAGGCACTTCAGAACAACAGACGCACAACATAAGGTGTATGCTTGCTAATGCCAGAAGCTTGCCAGGAAAAATGGGAGAGTTAGAATTATTGGCAATTAATGAAAAATGGCATATAATAGGCATTACCGAAACGTGGTGGGATGAATCTCATGACTGGACTGTTAATCTGGATGGTTATAACCTATTTAGGAAAGATAGAGGCAATGGTAAAAGAGGAGGAGGGATTTGTCTGTATGTTAAGCCTGAATTTAAGCCTATAGTCAGAGGATATTTATGGTGGACCTAGTGATAAAGTTGAATGTTTGTGGGTAGAGTTAAATAGTGGAGCAGCAAATTCCAAAGGAATATTAGTAGGAGTATGCTATAAACCCCCAAATATAGCTGGAAGTGAGGAAATACAATAATTGTTACAGATTGGAAATGCAGCTATGCATGAACGAGTTCTAATAATGGGAGATTTTAATTACCCTGAAATAAACTGGATAAATGAGACCAGCAGTTCAGCTAAGGGGAGCAGGTTCTTGAGTACATTAAGGGATCATTATCTGGCCCAGGTTATACAAAAGCCTACTAGAAATGAAGCTATCTTAGATTTGGTCATCACAAATAATATTGATATAGTATCAAATGTTGGAATAGGGCAACCTTTGGGAAACAGTGATCACAACACAGTCTCATTTGAGATTGAATTAAAAAACTAAATTTTAAGTGGCCAACAAAAACTCTTAATTTTAAAAGGGCAGATTTTAACAGTCTAAGGGCAGCAATACAAAGTATAGACTGGGACAGAGAACTGATAGATAAAAACACTGAACATAAATGAACAACATTTAAAACCTTACTAAATATACATACACATCGGCATATACCATGTGGGAATAAAAGTAAAAGGAGTAAATCACATCTAATTTGGCTTAACAATGATTTAAAGATCAAGATACAGAGTTAAAAACAGGCATTTAAATTATACAAACAAGAGGGGGCAGAGACTGCTTTACGGGAGTACAAGGAAATCAACAAGGCTTGCAAAATGACTATTAGACTGGCTAAACTAGAAAGTGAAAAATGAATTGCAAAAGAGAGTAAGACTAACCCGAAAATATTTTGTAAGTATATTAATGGGAAGAAGGCGAGGAAGGAAGCTATAGGAACATTACAATGTGACACAGGCAATCTGACAATTAGTGACCAGGAAAAGGCAGATGAGCTAAATAGGTTATTTTCTTCGGTATACACAAGGGAGGTATCAGTGGTTGGGACACTGCAACATAATGGGGCTACACTACCTTTGCCAAATAATTGGTTAACACAGGAAGTAATCCAAGAGGTTGAAAAAAATAAATGTTAATAAAGCCCAGGGTCCGGATGGAATACATTCACGGGTACTGAGGGAACTGGGTTCTGTAATAGCCAAACCATTATATTTAATTTTTCAAGATTCGCTCAACAAGGGGTCTCTAGCAGATGACTGGAGAAAAGCAGATGTGATACCTATATTTAAAAAGGGAGCAAGAGCAAATCCGGGGAATTATAGACCAGTGATACTCACTTCTGTAGCGGGGAAGCTTTTAGAAGGGTTAATAAGGGATAATATACAAGAATATGTCTATCTGAACAGGATTATACGTAGGAGTCAACATGGGTTTATGAGGGATAGGTCATGTCAAACAAATCTAATTAGTTTCTGTGATGAGGTTAGTAGGAGCCTGGATCAAGGTAACTCAGTGGATGTAGTCTTTTTGGATTTTGCAAAGGCTTTTGATACAGTGCCACATGGGAGACTATTGTGCAAATTAAGAGACACAGGAATTGCAGTAAATATCTGCTCATGGATTGAGAGCTGGCTAAAAGACAGGAAGCAAAGTGTTGTTGTAAATGGAACATACTCCGATTGGGCTAATGTGGTAATTGGGGTTCCTCAGGGTTCAGTGTTAGGTCCTCTCCTTTTTAACATATTTATTAATGACTTAGAGGTGGGATTGGAGTGTGGTGTCTCCATTTTCGGTGATCACATGAAGTTGTGCAAGGTAATTAAATCAGATAATGATGTGCTTTCCCTCCAAATGGATTTACATAAAATTGAGGAATGGGCATTTAAATGGCAGATGAGATTTAATACGAATAAATTTAAAGTTATGCATCTGGGAAGGAAAATACCCTTGCAATTTATAATTTTAAAGGAGCAAATCTAGGTGTATCAGATATTGAAAGGGATTTGGGAGTTCTTGTGGACAACCACCTAGGTAACAGTGTTCAAAGCCAAGCAGCAGCTGCAAAGGCAAATAAAATATTATCATGTATTAAGAAGGGTATAGAAGCCAGGGAAGCAAATATAATTCTGCCACTATACAAATCTCTAGTACGCCCTCATTTGGAATATGGAGTACAATTTTGGGCACCACTTCATAAAAAGGACATTTTAGAGCTGGAAAAGGTACAGAGAAGGTACCTGCACCCGGTATATGCTAATGACGCGGCCTGCATGTGATGTCACATGCGCTCCGGGTCAAGAAGCAGGAGCAGGTAAATGAGGGGAGAGGGTAGGTATTTAGGGGGGGTTAGAATGAGGAGGGGGGTTTAGGTTAAGGAGGGGGGTTGAGGAGTGAGAATGAGGAGGGGATATTGAAAGGGATTTGGGAGTTCTTGTGGACAACCACCTAGGTAACAGTGTTCAAAGCCAAGCAGCAGCTGCAAAGGCAAATAAAATATTAGCATGTATTAAGAAGGGTATAGAAGCCAGGGAAGCAAATATAATTCTGCCACTATACAAATCTCTAGTACACCCTTATTTGGAATATGGAGTACAATTTTGGGCACCACTTCATAAAAAGGACATTTTAGAGCTGGAAAAGGTACAGAGAAGGGCAACAAAACTAATAAGGGGAATGGAGGGGCTAAGTTATGAAGAAAGACTAACCAAATTAAACTTATTTTCTCTAGAAAAAAGGTGTCTAAGAGGAGATATGATTACCTTATATAAATACATCCAGGGTCAGAACAAAGATTTGTCAAAGGAGCTTTTTGTGCCAAGAGGTTTTCGACTGACAAGAGGACATCCCTTGAGGTTAGAAGTAAAAAGATTCCACCTTAAAGAAAGAAAAGGGTTCTTCACAGTAAGGATGATTAATCTTTGGAAATCTCTACCAGAGGAGGTGGTGACAGCGGATTCAATAGATACCGTATATACTCGAGTATAAGCCGACCCGAGTATAAGCCGAGGCACCTATTTTACCACAAAATACCGGGTAAAATTAGTGACTCGAGTATAAGCCGAGGGTGGGAAATGTGCTGCCCCCTGTGTCCCTCTTGTGCCCTATGTGTCCCCCTCTCTCTCCCGTGTCTCTTCTCCCCTCTCCATTCCCTGAGTCTCTTCTCCCCTCTCCCTCCCCTGTGTCTCTTCCAACCTCTCCCTTCCCTGTGTCTCTTCCCCCCTCGCTTATCACCCTCCTCAACCCCCCTCCTCATCCTCAACCTCCCTCCTCATCCTCCCTCCTCATCCTCAACCCCCTCCTCAACCTCCCTCCTCATCCTCAACCTCCCTCCTCATCCTCAACCCCCTCCTCATCCTCAACCCCCTCCTCAACCTCCCTCCTCCTCCTCAACCTCCCTCCTCATCCTCAACCCCCTCCTCAACCTCCCTCCTCATCCTCAACCTCCCTCCTTATCCTCAACCCCCTCCTCAACCTCCCTCCTCATCCTCCCTCCTCAATCCCCCCATCCTCAACCCCCCATCCTCAACCCCCCTCCTCAACCCCCCATCCTCATCCTCTCTCCTCAACCCCCCATCCTCAACCCCCTCCTCAACCCCTATCCTCAACCCCCCTCCTCAACCTCAACCCCCCTCCTCAACCCTTCATCCTCAACCTCCCTCCTCATCCTCAACCTCCCTCCTCATCCTCCCTCCTCAACCCCCCATCCTCAACCCCCTCCTCATCCTCCCTCCTCAACCCCCATCTTCATCCTCCCTCCTCAACCCCCCATCCTCATCCTCAACCCCCTCCTCAACCTCCCTCCTCAATACTACTCAACCTCAACCCTCCTCAACCTCAACCCCCCTCAACCTCCCTCCTCAACCCAACCCCCCTCAACCCCAACCCCCCCTCCTCAACCCCCCTCCTCAACCCCCCCTCCTCAACCTCCCTCCTCACCCCCCTCCCCAACCCCCATCCTCAACCCCCCATCCTCATCCTCCCTCCTCAACCTCAACCCCTCCTCCTCAACCTCAAACCCCCTCAACCTCCCTCCTCAACCTCAACCCCCCTCAACCGCAACCCCCATCCTCAACCACAACCCCCTTCAACCTTCCCCCTCAACCCCAACCCCCCTCTTCAACCCCTCTCCTCAACCCCCCTCCTCAACCTCAAACCCCCTCAACCTCCCTCCTCAACCTCAACCCCCCTCAACCGCAACCCCCATCCTCAACCTCAACCCCCTTCAACCTTCCCCCTCAACCCCAACCCCCCTCTTCAACCCCTCTCCTCAACCCCCCTCCTCAACCTCAACCCCCCTCTTCAACTTAAACTCCCTAAATACCTCCCCCTCTCCCCTCACTTACCTGCTTCTGCTCCGGCCTCCGCTCCTTGACTCCTTGACATGCGCGCGTCATTAGCATATAACGGGTGCTTGCACCCGGTATATGCTAATGACGCGGCCTGCATGTGATGTCACATGCGCTCCGGGTCAAGAAGCAGGAGCAGGTAAATGAGGGGAGAGGGTATGTATTTAGGGGGGGTTAAAATGAGGAGGGGGGTTTAGGTTAAGGAGGGGGGTTGAGGAGTGAGAATGAGGAGGGGGTTTATAATGAGGAGGGGGGGTTGAGGAGGGGGAGGGAAAGAGACACGCGGGGGTTAGAGAGACACAGGGGGGGTAGAGAGACATGGGGGGGGTAGAGAGACATGGGGGGTTTAGAGAGACACGGGGGGGTTAGAGAGACACTGGGGGGAGAGTGACTCGAGTATAAGCCGAGGGGGCCCTTTTTAGCCTTAAAAAAAAGGGCTGAAAAACTCGGCTTATACTCGAGTATATATGGTAACTTTAAAGGGGGACTGAATTTATTTCTAATTAAAAAGGGAATTCAGGGTTATCATGGATAATTAGAGAGACAGTATTGATCCAGGGAGAAATTCGATCGCCAGTATCTGGGGTCAAGAAGGAATTATTATTTTTTTCCCCTTTGAGATGATTGGCTAAGTCTCACTTGGGTTTGTTTTTTTCTGTTTGCCTTCCTCTTGATTAAACAATAATTAAAAATAAAATAATAAATAAATAATTAAATAATTGATTAATAATTAATTAACAACTAATTAATTGATATTTAATCTGCATATTGCAGATCAGAGGAGATCTTAAAAGGTTGAACTTGAAGGACTGAAAGTCTTTTTTCAACCTTAATTACTATGGCCCTTATTCAATTGCAATTTGGCCAATTGAATAGGGCTCTAAATAAGCACTTAACATATATTTTTAAATATGTTTTTAGTTAGTAAACATCTATCCAAAAGCAAGGTTTTCACTAACTAAAAACTTCTTTAAAAAATATATACTATGTGCTTTTTTAGAGCCCTATTCAATTGGCCAAATTGCAATTGAATGAGGCCCTATGTAACTATGTAACCTAACATCACTTTCACTCTTAATAAAATTACAGTATTGCTTTTTTATTTGCTTTTGAAGTGCCCCGATTTGTCATTAAGCCCTTTGTGAGACCTCCTTGGTACCATTAACTTGTGGTTAGATATTTGACATTTGCGGGCTTGACAGAGTGGTTAGCGAGGGGGATTCAGAGCAATTGAATAGCGATTTTAGCCTTGCAACAGTGAAAGATCAAAGGCTTGGAGGGCATTAACTTGCGATTTTTAAAATCGCTATAAATCACAGCTTGGAGCCCCTAACTCAATCGGAGCCCGCAAACTGACACCATTTGAATAGCAAAATAACTTGCTGTCTCCATTTCCGAGCCCAGATCTCCCGAAAGCCTAAATTGAATGAGGCTCCTTATAATTTAAGCCATGGAGCAATGGCTTCTAAAGACTTCAGACTCCTAATTATTTTTGGTATTTTAACATGTCTATATACATACACCGTACCCTGGCTCCTGAGAAGAGGTTAGATGTCTCCTAAGAAAAGGTTTTGCTGACTCCTCAATACTCTGGCTTGCTCCTAAAGTTAATTTAAAAGATCTAAGAAGTATGTGGGAGAA
The DNA here is from genome assembly GCA_027410445.1 of Discoglossus pictus. Taxonomy (NCBI): domain Eukaryota; kingdom Metazoa; phylum Chordata; class Amphibia; order Anura; family Alytidae; genus Discoglossus; species Discoglossus pictus. The sequence continues at coordinate 129,722,270 of CM050167.1, read as the reverse complement.
CAACAAAAGCAATAGGTGTATGTCTGTGTCATGATTATGAGTATATGTAAAGTAGAAATGGCCTTACTTACGAAGCAACTATTAAAGGACGACTATGGCTCTCTAAGGAATAGGTAGGGCTTGATAAAACATATTTTTTTGCCCACAACCTTTTTGTAAATCATTTCTGAGAAATGCAGCATTGTTTTTTTGGCAGCTGATGTGCAACTCAGTATGCTAATTCACAACAGTACTTGATAAGGGTTGAGAGGTATTTTCACTATATGATAGCATTGGGGGTTACTGTTTTTTGCTACATCAAAGTCAGACAAGCAGAATGTGATTTTAATTTGCACATCAAAGCGGCCAATTACTATTTAGGAGCTGCTCATTTGCATAATAATGTAGCATAAATAAAAGTAGATTTCTCAGGAAAGGCCCACTTTAGAAAAAATGGCTAATACAATGTATATTCAGCTTGTCATGCTCTTCAAAAATAATCCAAAAAACAATCTATTTTCCTATCTGATATAAAATATTTATTTTAATATAATGTTTTCACATTTAGATTAAAGGACTATTGTGGTCAATTTTGTTATATATGTCCTACTATTCTAAACTTAATAAAAAATATGTTTTTATCAGAAAAAACAAATGACCATAACATTTACATCCAATTATTTTTTTTATCTCATCTGAGCTGATTTTGCCTGTTAGTTTTTGAGGAATTAAGTTAAAAGAGTTTTCAATTAGTTTAGTTGAAAGCACAGTTGTTTTAGCAAGCAGTTTCCAATTCTTCAAATAGAAGTTCTGCTTTAACCAAATGGTAGATTCCATTGCAGAATAATTGTATATAATAGTAATAAAGGCTGTGTTTTTTATTTTCTAAAATACAATATCAGTCTTCTTAATTAACTCGGCAAATTCTAAAGGGCTCTATATAAGCACATAGCATTTTTTTTACAGAAGTTTTTAGTTAGTGAAGACCTTGCTTTTGGATAGAAGTTCACTAACTACAAACTTTTGTAAAAAAAAATATGCTTTCTGCTTATATAGAGCCCTGTAGAATTTTCAGAATTGCAATTTAATAAGGCTGTATGCCCTTAGTCTAGTAGTAGTGGTAGTAGTAATATGTGTATTCATTGCTAATTGTTAATTGATCCAGAAGAAGCCAATGAGAAAAACCCATTGAAACATTGCCAATTGTCTCATAAGATTGCTTCCTGACCCCAGACACTGCCAATCTGATTCTTCCCTGGATCAATACTCCTTCTCTAGTTATCCAGGATAACCCTAAATGCCCTATTTATTCAAAAATGTATCCAATCCCTTATTAAAGTTATCTATCCAGTTATCCTGTGGTAGATAATTCCACAGTTTAACCACCCTTTTCTTTCTTAAAGGTTTAATCTTTTTCCTTCTAACCTCAAGAGATGTCCTCTTGTCAGTTGAAATCCTCTTGGCACAAAAGGTTCACTTGACAAAGCCTTATATTGACCCTGGATGTATTTATATAAGGTAATCATATCCCCTCTTAGACGCCTTTTAAAGTTTAATTTGCTTTGTCTTTCTTCATAACATAGCCCCTCCATTCCTCTTATTAGATTTGTTGCCATTCTCTGTATTTTTTTCCAGCTCTAAAATGTCCTTTTTATGAAAAGGTGCCCAAAATTGTACTCCATATTCCAAATGAGGAGGTACTAGGGATTTATATAGTGGCAGAATTATATTTGATTCTCTTGCTTCTACAGGGAGTGCAGAATTATTAGGCAAATGAGTATTTTGACCACATCATCCTCTTTATGCATGTTGTCTTACTCCAAGCTGTATAGGCTCAAAAGCCTACTACCAATTAAGCATATTAGGTGATGTGCATCTCTGTAATGAGAAGGGGTGTGGTCTAATGACATCAACACCCTATATCAGGTGTGCATAATTATTAGGCAACTTCCTTTCCTTTGGCAAAATGGGTCAAAAGAAGGACTTGACAGGCTCAGAAAAGTCAAAAATAGTGAGATATCTTGCAGAGGGATGCAGCACTCTTAAAATTGCAAATCTTCTGAAGCGTGATCAGCGAACAATCAAGCGTTTCATTCAAAATAGTCAACAGGGTCGCAAGAAGCGTGTGGAAAAACCAAGGCGCAAAATAACTGCCCATGAACTGAGAAAAGTCAAGCGTGCAGCTGCCACGATGCCACTTGCCACCAGTTTGGCCATATTTCAGAGCTGCAACATCACTGGAGTGCCCAAAAGCACAAGGTGTGCAATACTCAGAGACATGGCCAAGGTAAGAAAGGCTGAAAGACGACCACCACTGAACAAGACACACAAGCTGAAACATCAAGACTGGGCCAAGAAATATCTCAAGACTGATTTTTCTAAGGTTTTATGGACTGATGAAATGAGAGTGAGTCTTGATGGGCCAGATGGATGGGCCCGTGGCTGGATTGGTAAAGGGCAGAGAGCTCCAGTCTGACTCAGACGCCAGCAAGGTGGAGGTGGAGTACTGGTTTGGGCTGGTATCATCAAAGATGAGCTTGTGGGACCTTTTCGGGTTGAGGATGGAGTCAAGCTCAACTCCCAGTCCTACTGCCAGTTCCTGGAAGACACCTTCTTCAAGCAGTGGTACAGGAAGAAGTCTGCATCCTTCAAGAAAAACATGATTTTCATGCAGGACAATGCTCCATCACACGCGTCCAAGTACTCCACAGCGTGGCTGGCAAGAAAGGGTATAAAAGAAGAAAATCTAATGGCATGGCCTCCTTGTTCACCTGATCTGAACCCCATTGAGAACCTGTGGTCCATCATCAAATGTGAGATTTACAAGGAGGGAAAACAGTACACCTCTCTGAACAGTGTCTGGGAGGCTGTGGTTGCTGCTGCACGCAATGTTGATGGTGAACAGATCAAAACACTGACAGAATCCATGGATGGTAGGCTTTTGAGTGTCCTTGCAAAGAAAGGTGGCTATATTGGTCACTGATATGTTTTTGTTTTGTTTTTGAATGTCAGAAATGTATATTTGTGAATGTTGAGATGTTATATTGGTTTCACTGGTAAAAATAAATAATTGAAATGGGTATATATTTGTTTTTTGTTAAGTCGCCTAATAATTATGCACAGTAATAGTCACATGCACACACAGATATCCCCCTAAAATAGCTAAAACTAAAAACAAACTAAAAACTACTTCCAAAAATATTCAGCTTTGATATTAATGAGTTTTTTGGGTTCATTGAGAACATGGTTGTTGTTCAATAATAAAATTAATCCTCAAAAATACAACTTGCCTAATAATTCTGCACTCCTTGTATACTCTTCTGAATACATGCAAATATTTCATTTGCCTTTGCAGCTGCTGCTTTGCATTGAGCACTGCTACCTAGGTGGTTGTCCACAAGCACTCCCAAATCTCTTTCAATATCTGATACCCCTATATTTGCTCCATTAAGATTATACATTGCATGGCTATTTTCCTTCCCACATGCATAACTTTACATTTATTTGTATTAAATCTCATTTGCCATTTAGTTGTCCCTTTGGAGGGAAAGTACATCATTATCTGATTTAATTACTGTATTTATCGGCGTATAACACGCACTTTTTCTCCCTGAAAGAAGGGGGCAAATGATAGGTGCGTGTTATACGCCGATATTCCCTCCCCCCTCCTCATCCTCAACCTCCCTCCTCAACCTAAACCCCCCTCCTCAACCTAAACCCCCCTAAATACCTCCCCCTCACTTACCTGCTTCTGCTCCGGCCTCCGCTCCGCTCCTTGACCCTGCGCGCATGTGACGGCACCCGGTATATGCTAATGACGTGGCCGCGCTGGCGCGCATGTGACGTCACATGCGCGCCGGGTCAAGGAGCGGAGCGGAGGCCGGAGCAGAAGCAGGTAAGTGAGGGGGAGGTATTTAGAGGGGGCTTAGGTTGAGGAGGGGGGTTTAGGTTGAGGAGGAGGGGGGTTTAGGTTGAGGAGGGGGGTTTAGAATGAGGAGGGGGGTTAGAATGAGGAGGGAGGTTGAGGAGGGGGGTTGAGGTTGAGGAGGGGGGTTGAGGTTGAGGACGGGGGGGTTGATGAGGGGGGATGAGGAGGGAGGATGGGGGTTGAGGGGGTTTGAGGATGGGGGGGTTGAGGAGGGGGTTTGAGGAGGGAGGTTGAGGAGGGGGTTTGAGGATAGGGGGTTGAGGAGAGGGTTGAGGATGGGGGGGTTGAGGAGGGAGGTTGTGGAGGGGGTTGAGGATGAGGAGGGAGGTTGAGAATGAGGAGGGGGGTTGAGGATGAGGAGGGGGGTTGAGGATGAGGAGGTGGGGTTGAGGATGAGGAGGGAGGTTGAGGAGGGAGTTGAGGTTGAGGAGGGGGTTGAGGAAGAGGATGGGGGGGTGGAGGAGGGGGTTTAGGATGGGGGGTTTGAGGAGGGAGGATGAGGAGGGAGGTTGAGGAGGGGGTTGAGGATGAGGAGGGAGGTTGAGGATTTTGCTTCAAAGTTCTTTATTTGAATTTTATTTCCCCTGAAATTCCCTTCTTAAAATGAGGTGCGTGTTATACGCCAGTGCGTGTTATATGCGGTACCTTTCACAACTTAGTGTCATCAGCAAAAATGGAGATAATACTTCCCATTCCAACCTCTAAGTCATTAATAAATATGTTAAAAAGGAGAGGTCCTAAAGCTGAACCCTGATGGAGCCCACTTTAGGGGGGTTTAGGTTGAGGAGGGGGGTTTAGGTTGAGGAGGAGGGGGGTTTAGGTTGAGGAGGGGGGTTTAGAATGAGGAGGGGGGTTAGAATGCGGAGGGGGTTTAGAATGAGGAGGGAGGTTGAGGAGGGGGGTTGAGGAGGGGGATTGAGGTTGAGGATGGGGGTTGAGGAGGGGGTTGAGGAGGGAGGATGGGGGTTGAGGGGGTTTGAGGATGGGGGGGTTGAGGAGGGGGTTTGAGGAGGGAAGTTGAGGAGGGGGTTTGAGGATAGGGGGTTGAGGAGAGGGTTGAGGATGGGGGGGTTGAGGAGGGGGTTTGAGGAGGGAGGTTGTGGAGGGGGTTGAGGATGAGGAGGGAGGTTGAGAATGAGGAGGGGCGTTGAGGATGAGGAGGGGGGTTGAGGATGAGGAGGTGGGGTTGAGGATGAGGAGGGAGGTTTAGGAGGGGGTTGAGGTTGAGGAGGGGGGGGTGGAGGAGGGGGTTGAGGATGGGGGGTTTGAGGACGGAGGATGAGGAGGGAGGTTGAGGAGGGGGTTGAGGATGAGGAGGGAGGTTGAGGATTTTCCTTCAAAGTTCTTTATTTGAATTTTGTTTTCCCCTGAAATTCCCTTCTTAAAATGAGGTGCGTGTTATACGCCGGTGCGTGTTATATGCCGATAAATACGGTACCTTTCAGAACTTAGTGTCATCAGCAAAAATGGAGATAATACTTTCCATTCCAACCTCTAAGTCATTAATAAATATGTTAAAAAGGAGAGGTCCTAAAGCTGAACCCTGATGGACCCCACTTACCTGAATAATTGAGAAAGCAGGCTAATTCAAGAAAAAACATTTACTGCTTCATAGATAATTTTAAAGTCATTGATTGTGTGGATCACAAATGTAGCACATTTTTAAAGAGATGGGAGGACTAGATCATCTCATCCGCCTCCTGAGGAATCTGTATGTTGACCAAGAAGCCAGTCAGTCAGCCAGAAATGGTTCAAGATCGGAAAATCGGTGAGACAAGGTTGTATATTGATATCTTATTAATTGAAATATGAGCAATACTTGAAGCGTAAGGCTGGACTTGAAGAATCCAAAGCCAGAATTAATATTGCTGGGAGAAATATCAACAACCTCAGATATGCGTTGATACTACACAGGTGGCTGAAAGTGAGGAGGAACTAAAGGGCCTATTGATGCGGGTGAAAGAAAAGAGTGCAAAAGCCGACCTGTTGCTCAACGTTAAAAAGAGAAAGATTATGGCAAATTCCTAGTAAATAGATGGAGTGAAAGCAGTGACAGATTTTATTTTCATGGGCACCAAGATCTCATCAAGTGGTGACTGCAACCATGAAATTAAAAGACGTTTGCTTCTGGGTAGAAGAGCTATGGCAAGTCTGGAAAAGCTATTAAAAAGTAAAGATATGTCACTATCAATAAAGGTCTGCATAGTTAAAATGTTTTCCCAGTAATAACATACGGATGTGAGAGCTGGACCATAACAAAGTCTGAGGCTCCGTAGAATTGATGCATTTGAATTGGGGTGTTGGAGAAAACTGCTTAGAGTTCCTGGGACTGCAAGAAGATCCAATAACTCACCTCCTCATACCAGACACCATTATTTAACCAAGACCTGTCGATCACCTAATACCCTCCTCATACCAGACACCACCATTTAACCAAGGTATATTTCTACAAGCAACATGAATATTCTGATGCTCTTTTTTCTGCAATTTATTTAACCTGTTTAAAAACTATGGGCCACATTCAATTTGAAGCCTGCAACTCGATCGCAGACAGACGAATGTCTGTGAGTGAATTGCGGGCTCTCGTTCGTCTCCGATTGCAATGCTATTCAATTGCTCAAGGCCGCAATTTACTGCTCCAAGTCAAAACTGTAAACCATGCATTGGTTCAGAGCACTTCAGGGTGGGAACATGATCAATTCAACAAGCCTGTAACCGCCCATTTCGATTGAGCCAATAGAAAATGAGATTATTATGGCAGTAAAACATGGAGGTTACATTTCAATCAACTAGGTTCGGGGATCCGATATGTGATCGGACTCGCAAATCCCCCCCCCCCTAAAAAAATGAAAAAGAATCCCAATACTGTTCTAATTCTATGTATTAACTCATTTCTTACCCGAGATCGAATTAAACCCGAAATGACACATAAACATAATTTCTATTTCCTGACGAATTTCGAGCTTGAGACTGTTGTGCAATTCATTCTAATGTCTATCATCGCTTTCCCCATTATTTACAGTGCAGTATTGATTTTTTATTTGCATTTTCAGTGCTAAGAATCGGTGTTTAACCTCCTTGTGGGTCCTCTCTAGCACTCGTTGGATTTTCTCCTTCATTTGCAGTTTACGGGTACGAAAACAGTTGCAGGCTTGGAGAAATTGAGCAATTGAATAGAGATTTGCGATTTTAGCCTTGCGAAAGTGACAGATCAAAGGCTTCTGGAGGCTGTAAGTTGTGAAGTTAACCATCGCCATTTTTTCAAGCCCCTAACTCGGAAGACGTTCCAAGCCTGCAAAGAGATACCAATTGAATAGCAAAATAGCTTGTGACCTCACTTACGGGCTTCTGGATCTCCCAAAAGCTAAATTGAATGGGGCTCTATGTGTTTGAATTTGTTACTCTGCTTTGTTTAACACTGACCTTCATATCTCTCCATGACCCTCCCTCTCTCCACTTGTTCCTTATACAGTGTGGTTCCTCATGATCATACCTTCCAGTGTACAGTTTGGCTTGCTTTCCTGTAGTACTGAGTTATTATTATTATTGTCTTTTGTTTATAACGGCAACATATTCAGTAGAGCTATAAAGGTGTTAAGAATAGGGCAAAATACAATAATAACCAATTGAAAGAATGGAGGGCAATGTTTTGAGCTTAGAATCTTTGCTTTCCCAAAAGCACCATTCATGATTGGAAACTGATCAGTTACAATCTAAAGGGAATGGAAAAAGCAGAAAAGCCTTGTAAGGGGGGATTTGTAAGGCTTTTCTGCCTTTTCCATTCCCTTTAGATTGTAACTGATCAGTTTCCAATCATGAATGGTGCTTTTGGGAAAGCAAAGATTCTAAGCTCAAAACATTGCCCTTCATTCTTTCAATTGGTTATTATTGTATTTTGCCCTATTCTTAACACCTTTATAGCTCTACTGAATATGTTGCCATTATAAACAAAAGACAATAATAATAATAACTCAGTACTACAGGAAAGCAAGCCAAACTGTGCACTGGAAGGTATGATCATGAGGCAAATAAACTGTCCATATCATGAAAAGACAAAATTTTCTAGAAAAGACTGTGATGCTGGGAAAAATTGAAGACACTCGAAGAAGGGGATGGCAGAGAGGGGGGTGGTGGTGGATTGATGAGGTCAATGGAGAAATTAACATGAGCTTGGGGAATTTCAGAAGGGCAGTAGCTGACAAATGTGCCTGGCATGCTGTGGTCCATAGAGTCAAACACAACCGAATGACTAAAAAACATTGAAATAGTATCTGCACAGGGAAACTACCATTATTCCCCATCTAAGTTCTTACTATCATATCTTAACTCAACAAATAAAAGCAGATGTGTGTAAAGTCCCATAATTGCTACTGAAGCTAGAACAAAAAAGACACATTGTGGAGTTTAGATCCCCTCTTCATTGGGTGCTGCATCTGATTTCCAAAATGTTGTGTTTCTTATCAACAATAACCACAGTGAATAAGGGGCTAAGTGATTACTATTAGTAGTAGAAGTAGGATGAATAATAATAAAAGATCACTGTGGTTTGGAAAAACTTCATGTTTGTAAAGCATTCAACCAGCTTAATAACATTACATATAAGTTGTGAGCATCAAAGCATTTTGAGTTCACGTCTTAATTTTAGCAGGCTCTTCTTGTATACCTCTATAGCACTGCTGCTGGCCTGAAGCTTGGTAGGTTCTTTTCTATTCAGCTGAAGGGGGATTTGTAACATTATTGGTGAATAAGTTTAAACTTCAGCATTTGATAACATGAACAGTATCTGTCAGTCACACTACAAAGTGAAGCTTTTTCCTGATCTGTAACATGAACTCGTGCACTGGTCAAGAAAGATTACAGGCATGTTAGCTCCCATAAACTAGTATAATAGGTTAAAATTAAGCTTTTCTCTAAAAATGATTTATGTGCATAGCTTACAAAGCTGCATATACTGTTAGTTTTTACATACTTGTCAGATGTGATTTTCCTAAATGTTACTGTTTTTTAAGTAAGATTCCTCGTGTGTGTGTAGATTCTTTACTACTCATTTTTGTGTTTGAAAACTTGCAGCTTCTACAATACTCAAGCTTTTTTCTTTATAAAAAATGTGAATCACTCATTAGACAAAGTATCTTTTCTATTTGGAGTCTAAAAGTGTTTAATATTCTGTTGTCGCCTTCAGAGCCATTTTGTCCCCAGCTAGCCACGTTAGTTCAGGTCTCCCCTTGTTGCTCTTTCTTTTCTTATTTTGTTTATTTTCCTCCTCGTTTTCTCCCTTTTCTTTCTCTTTTTTTTTCTCCCTCCCTTTTTTATTTTTTAATCTCCCTTCCACTTAATTTGCTTCCCACCTGTCTGACCTCCACTCTGCTACCTGTGGAAGGCCAGGACCAACTGGGCAATGTTGACATTTCTGCACGTCCAAGGAGAATTTTTCTAGTGTCAGAGGAATCCAGGAAGTTGCCAGTATTGTGTGCGTTGGATAATCTAGACGCACATTTAACTAAGGAGGTTAAAGAATGTTATCTGGTGGGATGAATTTTTGGAGATTCTATCCTGGCTCCCTTCTGCAGATCCTATCCTTGCACACTCACAATAGTTGAGGGCTGGGAGATTAATCGGTCAGTATCAGGGAGTGAGATGGATGATAGGAGATGTGGTTATCAGAAGAGCCCAGAAGAATGTTTGATAATTGGCTACAGGTCTTTTCCATCCTTGCATGTGTCATCAGTTTTTTATATATTTATATACTTGAAACAGTTTCTGGGAGTTTATCGCACATATGATAGCATGGCCTGTTTGAAGTTCAATGAGGACTACCGCCAATGCATAAGCAGCAGGCCGTCTATGTCCTGGGGTAATAAAGCTGTCTCATACTGACTGAACATCATGACCCCTATACGCGTAGCTCTTCCCTTTCAAGGAGGGTCTGGAGAAACTAGATCATCATCACCTCAGCTAGAGCAGGGAGTAAGGTTTGCTACAGCATTTAGTGAGGGCCAGTGCAAGTGTGCACGCAATTATAGCTTCAAACATGCCTGCTGTTGCCCTTGTTAAATGTTTCAGGCAACAGTGAAATGTTCTCAAGACTACAGAATCAATTTCAAAATGGCAGGACACTGGTACAGCTCCATGCAATAGGGCTTTGGCTTGAACTCTACACTAAAGCAACTGGCCGGGCAGCTGAGGCCAGATTGCTTCTGGAAGAGTTTTACCAAAGTTTTTGCATCCCTTCGTTTGCAGGGAATTTTTCTGAGATTCCGCAAGCTGATAAATCACCTGTTATATTCCATAGGAGATTCAGTTAATTCAATGCCATATGCATAATTTGCCAGTTCATCCAGATATGAGTATTGTAATAAAGTGGTTGTTGGCATGTGGGTTATGTTGGCTTGATAACTGAAAATTAGTTTAGGTTTTTTTAATTATGTATTGTCAAAGAGGTGGTATGGCTACCATCAAAATAGGCCTGTATGCAAATTTAGGGTGTAGGATGTTCTGTCTCTGGCTCCTTCCCTGAAGTGTTTAACAGTCAAGCCACACCCCTCTCACCTGGGCACAATTAGTGCACTCTGCAGTTTATCAGCCTTTACTTTTTAAGGTAAATCCACTTGCATCTGTTCAAGTGAGTTCACCAATAAATTCTGTGGCCTGTTTTTTCTTTTTTAATCCAACATGTTGGTATCTTTAATTATTGCTCTAATACACCATCTGCGCCATGCTTGTGTCCTGTTTTTGCCCATTATGAGTACTAGTGAAATAAAAATGTAAAAACGACAGCGTCCCTAAAAGGAAAGTACAACCAGTGTTATCACTATTGAAAAGCTAAGCAAAAAATGTAATTGAGTTTCACCTTGTCCACGACAAATGACATTGAATATACATGTTTAAGCTCCTGGAACATTATTTCTGTCGGTAATCAATGGGATCTGATTTTTACCCCAACAGAAGTTGCCATTAATTTGTTAGTATCCTGTTCCAGATACTGAATAAAGCACTCTATCTGGTTAATGCATCACTGTCCAGCATATAATATTTTTTTTGTAGTAAATATCAGTATAGATAACTTCCACATTTATTGTGATTAATAAGAAAAGCTGATCTTTTGTGAAGAAAACTACACTGAACACTTGTATTCCAATTTATCTTTAGGCTGAAGCTCCTCCCACCTTTTTCTGGCTGTAATAAGAAGTGCAGGACATTTTCCAAGGCTGTGAAGTAAATAGGCATGCTCATGGAAGTCAGCTCTGGACTGTGCCACAAGCTGAAAAAAGATGGATGGTGGTGCTCCAGCCTAAAACATTGTAGTAAAATCAGCTAATTGTAACATCAGTTTCTCAAAATATATTCCTCCCAACTATCCCAGGACCTGCAGGACGTTGCCATTTTAGGACAGAAAACTTGCAGTACCGAGAATATTAGTGTCCTGTTATTTCCACATTAGACCTTACCCCTAAAAAGATATTTTTATTAATATTATTATTACCAAGTATTTATAAGGCACCAATATTTTATGTAGTGCTTTACAGTTTGAGGTACTTACAATTACATATAGATGTCAGCCAACTGATATGAAAGACTGTGAGGGTCCTGCTTTTGGGTGCTCACAATCTAGAGGGGAGAAAAAGGACAGATTGGAGCAGTGAGGGAGAGGTTTATAAATTGAGGATTGGTTACTAATTGCACTAAGGTAGTAACAGTGGAAACTGGATATGTATGATATGGAATTAATAAGGTAAGCGACAATACTGGGATGGTTCCAAGTGGGCACAATGCATTGTGATAGAGAAAGATATAGTCTAGTATGGCATGCATTGAGATGGTGTCAGTATTAATAGATGATGTCCTCACTAGATGTGTTTTTAGTTTTTTTAGAGGCTTGAAGAGATTTAATGACTTGTGAAAGTGAGTTCCAAAGGAGTGGTGCACAGCAGGGGAAATCTAGTATGCTGGAGTGAGAGGAGGTTATGAGATGAGAGATTAAACAAAAGTCTATGGAGGAACAGAGTAGTAGGTGAGTATTTGGAAGTGAATGCTCAGATGTAGCAGGTGCAGTAATGTGGAGAATCTTGTAGGTAAGGCCGTACAGTTTGATTTCATTCTGCAACAGAATGGAAGGCAATGTTTTTGTCTTAAACCTAAATACTTGGGACTACATGGACCTGATCTTGTCCTAATTTGGTTTGGGTGATTTCGGATCCAAGGAGATTAAGGCCCTATATGTGGCCCCATCCACCTCTGTTGTGGGCCTAGGTTCCAAGTCTGACGGTTTCGACATCTCCAATGGGACCAGACAAGGCTGCCCTTTGTCATTAATCTTTGCGCTTCTAATGGAACCTCTGGCGATATCCATTACAGAGTGTAAGAATATTCATGGAATAAAAGTATGAGAAATAGTACACAAATTTACATTATTCGCAGACAACGCCGTCCTCTCTTTAGAGGACCCTGCCAACTCTGTGAAGAATCTTCAAGATTGTATAGCTGATTTTAGTAAAGTCATATTACAAACTTAATATGACAAAATCTGAAGCATTGATGAATAATGTAAAAGAGGAAGAAAGTATGTTATTAAGGAATACATTTCCATTTAAATGGCAAAAACATATAAAACATTTGGGTATTGTACTGCAAGTCGATTTTAAGCAAGTAATTGAACACATCTTTAACTTGACACTCGCAAATTTGGCAGATTTTATTAACAAATGGAAGAATTTAAACGATACCTGGTCAGGAAGAATCATAGCAGCAAAAATGTTTCTGGTCCCAAAAATCACATACTTTATGAGATGCATTCCCTTCCACTTATCGACCTTTCAAATTAATAAACTTCATAATATTTTAGATAAATTCATCCGTAAAAAAAAAAAATTAGGATTAAAACAGAATGCTTGGTTAATAAATTTAAAAAAGGGGGTATGGCATATTCTTCTGTTAAAAAATGCCAGGAAGCCATTACACTTTCTCAATTGAAAATGAGATGTTATCAAAGGGTGACTTGAAAAGCTTGGTTTTTCAAAATAATATAGAAACTAATGATGCAGAATTAATGGCGGTAACATTAAAGAATACCATTAAACACTGTAAAAATGTAACCAAAATACTCCCTATTCTCATTCCCTAGCCCTCTGACTCCTTTGTCTTCTTTATTTAAATTACCCTAGTAAAAAAGGGGGTTGTGCATTTATGAGACTTATTTCAGAGTGGTACTTTGAGATCCTTCAAGGAATTAAGCTCCAAATATAAACTGCAGAATTCAATGTGGTTAGAGTATATTAAAATGTGTAGTTGCCTCAAGACTTCCAGATTTTTTCTGTTCGAACAAAGAGATCTGTCTGACAGTGAAAAATTAATTCAGGCGGTTGATAAATCACATTTAATGGCAAAATGTTATAATATCTCAAAAGTAAGCAAATCCCAGTTAAATCTATAAAACTTTGGGAGAAAGAACTTAAAAAAGAGTGGTCTCTAGAGACATGGCATGCAGCTTTTTCCATTACTGAAAACATTCTAAAACATGCATCATATAGAGAAACTCATTTTAAAATCACAAATAGGTTGTATATAGTTCCCATAAAATTGTATCAAATCAATAAGCGGAAGAAGCCAAACTTTGTTGTCGTGACTGTGAACAAAATGGAACCCACATACATATATGGTGGAAGTGTCCAAAAATACAGGAATTGTGGAGAGAATGTATATCACAAATAGCATTGATATTTGATATAATTTTACCACTTACTCTGGAAATTATCCTTTTTCAAATGTTTCCTGACTGTCTCAATAGAGATTAAAGCTCTTCTGGTTCAGATATTTATAACAGCCAAAAGTTGTATTGCTTCGAAATAGAAACAAGAAAAAGCTCCAACTTGGCATGAAATTTGCTCCCAAATCAGCAAAACACGCATGTTAGAAAGTGAACTGAATGAAATTGAGGCAACACAAGTTGCTGCATACAAATGTAAAATGTGGGACCAAAAATACATTAAAGCTTACATACAAGAAAACCTTTAAGACTGTAAAAGATGGGTGGCACAACTAAACAAACTACCGTATTTATCGGCGTATAACACACACTTTTTCTCCCTGAAAAGAGGGGGCAAATGATAGGTGCGTGTTATACGCCGATATTCCCTCCCCCCTCCTCATCCTCCCTCCTCATTCTAAAACCCCTCCGCATTCTAACCACCCCCTCCTCAACCTAAACCCCCCTCCTCCTCAACCTAAACCCCCCTCCTCAACCTAAACCCCTCTAAATACCTCCCCCTCACTTACCTGCTTCTGCTCCGGCCTCCGCTCCGCTCCTTGACCCAGCGCGCATGTGACGTCACATGCGCGCCACGTCATTAGCATATACCGGGTGCCGGCACCCAGTATATGCTAATGACGTGGCGCGTTGTCGCGCCGGGTCAAGGAGCGGAGCAGAGGCCGGAGCAGAAGCAGGTAAGTGAGGGGGATGTATTTAGGGAGGTTTAGGTTAAGGAGGGGGGTTTAGGTTGAGGAGAGGGGGGTTTAGAATGAGGAGGGGGGTTAGAATGCGAGGGGGGGTTTAGAATGAGGAGGGAGGTTGAGGAGGGGGGTTGAGGATAGGGGGGTTGAGGTTGAGGAGGGGGTTGAGGAGGGGATTGAGGATAGGGGGGTTGAGGAGGGAGGATGAGGAAGGGGGGTTGAGGAGGGGGTTTGAGGAGGGAGGTGGAGGAGGGAGGATGAGGAGGGGTGTTGAGAATGAGGAGGGGGGTTGAGGATGAGGAGGGGAGTTGAGGAGGGAGGTTGAGGAGGGGGTTGAGGATGGGGGGGTTGAGGAGGGAGGTTGATGAGTGAGGTTGAGGAGGGGGTTGAGGATGAGGAGGGGGGTTGAGGATGAGGAGGGGGGTTGAGGATGAGGAGGGGGGTTGAGGAGGGGGGTTGAGGAAGGAGGATGAGGATGGGGGTGGAGGAGGGGGTTGAGGATGGGGGGTTTGAGGAGGGGGTTGAGGAGGGAGGATGAGAAGGGAGGTTGAGGAGGGGGTTGAGGATGAGGAGGGAGGTTGAGGTTGAGGATTTTGCTTCAAAGTTCTTTATTTGAATTTTTTTTTTCTCCCTGAAATTCCCTTCTTAAAATGAGGTGCGTGTTATACGCCGGTGCGTGTTATATGCCGATAAATACGGTAATTCTTCCTTCTAAGATGTAAACCTTAAAAAATGTATACAAAAGTTGCTGTTTTTATCATGTATGCACAATTGTAATGGTCTACATTTTATGTTATTTAAAAGATTTTTAAATAAAAATATACTTTACTAAATACTCACCACCTGCCTCCACAGTATTTCAACTTCAGTAATCAATCCATATATCCTGTTATGGATGGAAATTAGGAAAATGTATTTTTTATGTTATTATGTTTGTCTGCCATATTCTTTTTATTCCTTACTCACTTATGTATGTATAAATGAGAAGAAGATTACTAACACTAAGTAATGTCAGAGGTTACCTAAGATGGAGGATGGACTACATCCAGTCATAACAAGATGGCTACAGAACTACATCTGGGAGTGGCCTGATGATGCAAACATCCGTGAACAAATAAGGATACAGGCACTGCCTGCCTTCTAGACCAATAAACTGATCCTCCCTCAATTGACCACTATGACACTAACAGACTGCAGACTTTTTGAACCAATCAATAAAGCTATTAATTCCTAGACAAAGGAATTATGTGACTTTTGATCAGATAACGTTTTTATATATAAACTTGTACACTGCCATTTTGGAATAGAGCTCTTTGAGAATTATTATACAGAAACACCGTGTCGGTGTCTTATTTCTCTGGGATGTGCACATCCAGCACTAATTGGGAAAGGAACAGATATCTAACTCAGACTGTTGTGGTCTGATCCAAATCAGTTGGCGCCCAACGTGGGGCCTTGAGTTGTGACCTGACATTAGCCGAGAAGGAGCGAAGTGGTGGCTTTCAACAGCAGAAGGAGCCTTCATGAAATATGTCTGGTAAGGTCGATGATTAGTACCGTGCAAGCCACTATCTTTGCCTAACACTCGGCTATTGAAAGGCATCCAAAGCACAGGTGGTATAGCTTGCTCAAGGTCCGTTTTAAAATCGAATCTGTGATAATAGATATCTGTTGCCTGTGTATGACTGTTGAGAGTGTGGGTCGAGAGATTGTGATTTCTTGGATATTGTGGTCCAGGACATACATGTGTGCGTGCAGCAAACTCCGGGGACGGATTGGTAGTGCCTTAGTAGCACAATAAACCGGAGAGAGCTGTAAGTACAGACATGCATACACGTACTTTGGGGATCGGTGTCATTTGACATACCTTTCCTAAGGAGGGTCTATGCATGTTGGATAGCCAAGTATCTCTCGGGGGTCATGATGTTTGTGCCCTGGTAGCGTGAAAACCCTGAGAGACGTCTATCACACACTAAGGTGTAAAAGCATGTATGTGGGATGCAGACTTCAGTGGCGGATCATTAGTGCCCTGGTAGCACAATAGCCCTGAAGGCGTCAATTTTAGCACACGACGATGTGAGACCCTGGACTAAAATATCTTAAGAGTCAGAAATTTTCTGCAGAAATTGTTTAAATGTTACTATGGTCTGTTATTGCTGGTTGTGATGCATGTTTTGGTGAGAAATGTAGCTTAGAATTTCTCCCCCTGTACTTGTTTAAGCTGAGAAGCTGAATTTTCTGCAGCTGTGTGACAGTCAAGGTCAGAGCACAGGCAGCGAAAAGAGTACTCCCCCCTACCATCTCGTTAACTCTTTTAAGGACGTATCTTAGTTAAGAGAATTCTTTCTATGCCAATGCTTAAGGTCGTATGAATTTGTACAGTAAGGGAAATAACTGTCATGTTTTCATGTTGTTGTTAAATTTTGCTCAAGGGTAATTACAGTACGTGAAGTAATGTTTGTGTAAAAGTAGGTGTGTCCCGGGAGGAGATTGATTTAAAAAGTAAATAATTCAAGATATATACACAGAGTTAGACTTTGAGACCGCACCTCGAATGTAAAAGTAGGTATCTCAAAGGAAACAGTATCTTAGGACTGTAGACGTACCCCTAAAAGTACAGTATATATATGGACGCAGACTGAGAATTGGTTGTGTAACGAACACAACAATGTAACACTCATCGGGGGCGTCAATGAACACACCTTAGACAGGTGTGTTGGGTTTTCGGATTATTAAACCAAGAAAGAAATCTCCATAAGACCTACAATGTAATGGGAGATTATTTTGTTTGAATGCATTGCATGTAACAGTTTGCATATTTCTGTCTACTTGTGAGTATGCGTGTATGTATATATATATATATATATATATATATATATATATATATATATATATATGCGTGTATTCTTTTGAAATATTTTATCTGAAGTTTCTGTGTGTTTGTAACTTTACTCTATGCTATACCTTTGGAAAGGGAGGGGACTGGTCTGCATTTTGAGAAGACGTGTTAGGGGCTAGGCCACCCCCCCCCCCCCCCCACACACAGTCAGCATAGCAGACCACTCCCCTTCCTACTCCCATCTTCTCTGTGTGTGTGTGTGTTAGTTTTTAGGTGAAAATATGTCTGTCTGTATCATTGAGAGAAAAATAGAAGAAGGGAGGTTGCAGGCAGAAGAATGGGAACCAAGGGTTGCTACAAGATAGTGGTTTGTGGAACAAAAACCATGAAACTCTTAACACACCGACACCGCCCTTTAATGGCTCCCAACTTAGAAAAGTGGGAGTTGACTATAACTTTATGAGCAACCCCTTTTAAACGATGACGATGCCCACTGCACCCACTGGATACACGCCCCTATACCCCATCTTAAAGGCAAACAACACCTACTATACTACCTCTGCTGGAATCAGTGCCCTGTATCCACTACTTCTTGGCAATATTAATCCTTATTAAAATGAAGATATAGGAGACATTCAATGTTTCATTAAGCTTTACTATACACAAACTAGTATACGAAAGAAAAAGTAAACGCAACGTTACTTTAGGATGTTTTTAGAAAGTTACTCCGAGACAATTTCTGTCTCATATACTGTTATTTTTAGATTCTCTGTGAGCAACTCCCCCGCTTGTCCCTGCTTCTGTAAGTCCCGAAGTTAACTCCTGCACGCCTGTCTGCAACGCTGATATAGAATTCTGTGAGTTATTAATAGCATGGGCTACGGATAAGATAGCAGATCAGGCTATTAATTTGTCAGATATTACACAGGATAAAACAGAGTCAGTGGAAATATATCATTCCAGACACGAGTATTTTCTGATTCGGGTTTCAGCTTGTATAATAAAATACATGCATAGATGCTGGGAGCAGCCTTTGTTGAGGGATTGAGAGAATCCATCAGGAAAGATTTATTAACATCTCGTCCTGAATACAAGGTGTTACCATTAGAGACTTTGTTATTAGTAGCAAAAGGGCTTGAGTCCTCACAAGGTAATAAGAAGACTACACACATTATGGTGTCTTCTGAGCAAGAGGAAACAGAGCCAACAAGAACAAGAAAGTGTTTTAATTGTAACAAAGTTGGACACCTTAGGGTTTCACCAGTTATGGTGAAGTTAAAACCAGTAGCTGAATTACCACGGAAACCACGACTTCCTCTCAAGCCGGCTCAGGCTAAGGCAATATCAGAGCAAATAAACAAACTATTGAAGCAAAGTGCCCGGGTTCTGTGCATATCTCCATGTAATACACCTCTATTTCCAGTGAAGAAAATAACACTGAAAGGAGCAATCCTCAAAGATGGATTGTATGCTAACAATCTAAGACTTTGTCTACCAAAGAGTTTGTATCTAGCAATGGTGCAATGGGCACATGGGGCATCACATTTGTCAAAAACACTCATGAACACTTTGATAAATAAATATTATGAAGCCGCAGGTATCACATCGCTTACCAGTAACTACCGTAAATCTTGTATTATCTTTCCTAAATGTAATCCAGGTAAAACAGAGAAATACAAATTGATCATACTCAGATGCCAAAAAGTGGTCGATTTGAATATTCACTGGTCATAGTTGACATGTTTTCAGGATGGCCAGAGGCTTATCCAGTCACAAATATGACAGTAAAAACTACTGTAAAACACTTACTATCTGAAGTCATATGCAGATATGGAGTCCCTGAGGTGATAGAAAGCGATCAGGGACCAGCTTTTACTGCCACATTAGCTAAAGAAATTTGGGCAGTTCTAGGAGTAAAACCCACTACCATCCTCAGAGTAGTGGGAAAGTAGAGAGACTGAACGGAACATTGAAGTCTAGAATGCTAAAAAAAAAAAAAAAATAGCACAAGAAACTGGTATCTCATAGCCAGAAAGTCTCCCTATAGCACTGTTAAGTGTGGGGTACACCCCTGGAGGAAAGTTTTCTCTGTCCCCTCACGAGATCCTATTTGGGTCTGCTCCTAGATTAGGGTGTTATTATCCTCAGCAATTGAAATTTAAATCTGATGTATTTGTTGATTATGTGATTGCTTTATCTCAAGCACTGACTAAAATACATGCACAAGTGTTTTCTTCTATTCCAGATCCGGATGTAGACACTGGTACTCATCAACTACTTCCTGGAGATTGGGTCCTGGTCAAGAGATTTGTGAGAAAGAATCCTCTGGAATCCAGATATAATGGTCCCTTTCAAGTTCTTCTAATTGCTGCAACGTCAGTTAAACTTGAAGGACGGCCTACTTGGATCCACGCATCTCATTGCAAAAAAGTTTCAGCACCAGACCCATAGCAGCCAACATCATGATGATCATAACACATATCCTTTTCTGTCTGTTCTTAACTAAAGTAGAACCTTCTGCATTCATTAGTGAGAAGAAATATGGTATTACATTTTGGTACAATTCATCTAAAACACATATGATCACATTCTCCTTTGATTATTGTCATGTTGTCTGTTGCCAACAGCTAAGCGTGACTCAACAATGTAACTTGTACGAAGACACTCCCAGCACATCTATATACATATGTGTTACAGACCAGACTTGGGGACTACATCCAGGTGAAGGTATAACCATATACCCAGGTAATTACACATGCTATATTAGGAGTACACCTTAAGGGAGAAACCTAAAGATGTTTAAACAAGGGTTCTGCATTATATATTGTATTGGCTTCACAGTTTACAGAGCAGACACAAACATTGGGAGACATATATTGGATATGTGGGGACATGAAGCTCAGATCAAGGCTAGAGTGTATCTGGAATGGAGAGTGGGTGTATCCTGGCAAAGGTCATAATGCCATTGCACACAGTGCTTATCCAAACTGATAACTCACCAAACACCCTACTGACAACATCTAGACGTAAGAGAGAGCTCTCTTCCCCACAAGGTAGCTTCGACCCCTATGTGTACATGGACTCTATTAGAGTCCAAAGGGGGGTGCCTAAGGAGGTTAAAGATAGAAATCAGGTTGCAGCAGGATTTGAATCACTTTTCCCTATCATAACTGTCAATAAAAATGTTGCTTGGATCAATTATATATATTACTAGCGTATTGCCCGTCAAAAAATGACGGCAATGAGATGTGTATGTTTGGAAAGTTGTATAGTTATTAATATACATATGGAATTGTAAGGTAGCTAATGGTGTTTTGTGTGTACTACTGAAATATATAAGTTAAAATAATAAATAATTAATGAATGACTATACTTTACCAATTTGTATGCATTGTGTTTAAGAGCTGGCAATCTGTAGTGATGTTGCAGCAGCATTAGTGGTGTGGAGGTGCTGTGTAAGCGTTTAGAACGTGTGCAGTGTAATAGTGTGCGTGCGCAAGCTGAAACCGTTAGCGTAGTACTTTAGTTCCGCATTATCGTAAAATGGCGGGTAATGTGTGTTATGCGTCTTAGCGGATAATCCGTACGTGATTTAATGGGCAGTAATGTGTAGTATGCGTCTTATCGGATTATCCGTACGTGTTTTCCGTGGTTATAGTGCTGTAGCCTCGTTTTCGTTTTTTTCGGCCGCCATTTTTTCTCTCGCTTCGAGACTTTTTTAGTGTCTAAACTGTTTTATTTTTAATAAAATGAAGGTGTAACTTGTTTTTTTGAGGTCGTGGATGCTCCCTCTTGCTGTCAGTAAGCTTTTTATGTATGTGCTGTGTGTATTTATTGTGATTGTATTTTTTTTTCCTGTTCGCGAGTTGCGGCCGTATTTTTGTTCTGCGTATTAACGCTGATTGGCAAAGTGCTCCGTATTAACGGCTCGCCTCGCTACGCGAGGCTCGCCTGCAATGAGCGCCTGCGGCGCTCATTGCCAAAGTGCTCCATATTAACGGCTCGCCACGCTACGCGAGGCTCGCCTGCAATGAGCGCCTGTGGCGCTCATTGCCAAAGTGCTATGGTTTAACAGTGTAACGGCTCGCCTCGCTGCGCGAGGCTCGCCCGGCGATGAGCGCCTGCGGCGCTCATCGCTAAGCCCGCAAAGTCGTACGGACCACGCAAACAGCGTGACGACGACTCGTAGTAAGACAATTATAATATGTGATAACCAAGCTTTAAGGGAGCAATGTATAAAGTTGCTATTTTTGGATTAAAAGAGTGAGGTACATTGTATTCTCATTTGCATGTCCCCGCCTTTTAGACATGCAAATGGGCTTATTAATGTATTATTCGTTTTCTGTACTTTGTACGGTGGAGAGCTTTTCTCACTTTTGTGCTCACCATACACTAAATGATTATTGTGGAATATTATAACCAACAAAGATTTGTGGATTACACAAGAGATGCTCAGCAAGGAGTTGCAGAACAATTGAAGGCCACATCACACATGGCCTTCCAAAATAGAATGGCACTAGACATGATTCTTGCTGAAAAAAGGCGGGGGAGGGGGGGGGGTGTAAAATGCTGCCCGACACTGGCAACTGCTGCACCTACATAGCTGATAATATGGGTCCAAACGGTAAGATTACTTTAGCCATAAAGAAATTGTCAAATCTTGGCACAAGAATTGAAGGAGAGTTCTGGAACCACAGACCATTGGGATAAATGGTTTGGGTTTATAAACAACTGGCAGAGGGTATTGTTACAGGTTGGAATTGTCTTTCTTTCAATACTGATAATTCTTGCATTTGTTACCTGTTGTATTATCCCCTGTGTCCGAACATATTTAAAGAAGTCAGTTACTGGAGTCACACCAACCTTTGTGCACCAAGAACTTTATGATGATGATTGTGAGGAGTCACATAAGATGTTACGGTCTATTGTATCTAGGAGTGAGGTTTCCACATAAATCCCTTGTCCCACATGTTCCTGATACAAGGGGCTAGGGAAAGGCGTCTGACTTGTCTGTGACAGTGGCAGGAGGGGCCGTGGTTAAGCCATGGCTACTCAAATGTACAAGGAAGAACGGGCGTTCACAGCACAGATGCTTAGGGCTTTCTTGCAGTCATGCACCTCATCCTCAGGGACAGATATACACCTAGGGCCTCATTCAATTGCAATTTGGCAAATTGAATAGGCCTCTAAATAAGCACATAACATATATTTTTTAAAGAAGTTTTTAGTTAGTAAGCATCTATCCAAAAGCAAGGTTTTCACGAACTGAAAACTTTTTAAAAAAAAATATGCTATGTGCTTATTTAGACCCCTATTCAATTGGCCAAATCGCAATTGAATGAGGCCCCTAGTGTTTAGGGGGGAGTTTACCCCTCATCACTCATTAACATAAGCACAGCTGTTTTTCTTAGGTTGCACACTCACTAATAACATAACAGTACATTTTAGGGGGGACTGTTATGGATGGAAATTAGGAAAATGTCTTTTTTATGTTATTATGTTTGTCTGCCATATTCTTTTTATTCCTTACTCACTTATGTATGTATAAATGAGAAGAAGATTACTAACAATAAGTAATGTCGGAGGTTACCTAAGATGGAGGATGGACTACATCCAGTCATAACAAGATGGCTACAGAACTACATCTGGGAGTGGCCTGATGATGCAAACATCCGTGACCAAATGAGGATACAGGCACTGCCTGCCTTCTAGACCAATAAACTGATCCTCCCTCAACTGACCACTATGACACTAACAGACTGCAGACTTTTTGAACCAATCAATAAAGCTATTAATTCCTAGACAAAGGAATCATGTGACTTTTGATCAGATAACGTTTTTATATATAAACTTGTACACTGCCATTTTTGAATAGAGCGCTTTGAGAATTATTATACAGAAACACTGTGTCTGTGTCTTATTTCTCTGGGATGTGCACATCCAACACTAATTGGGAAAGGAACAGATATCTAACTCAGACTGTTGTGGTCTGATCCAAATCAATCCCACCTCCCCACAACATTAAGTTTCACTATTAGGGAAGTTACAAGGTTAGGGAAGTATATGGTGATCAGTTGCGAGATATAGGTGGGTGTAGTATTTCTCAGTTGTTCATAAGTGAGGATCAAGAATTTGAACTTAAATCCTGGATGATATGAGAAGCTAGTGGTGGGATTGTTAAAGAGGAGCAGCAGATAAGTAATGACTGGTAAAATGGATAATATTAGCAAAGGCATTTAAGATGCATTGGAATATGTAAAGTTGAGTGATGGGGTGGCCAATTAGGATCAAGTTGTGGTTTTGGCTATGTCCAGTCAGAGGAAGGTGTTAGTGAATGACTAAGAGTGGGGAATGAACTGCAGTGCAAAATCAGGAGGAATCCCAAAACATGGGATGTAGTTGTGATAGGGTAAGAGACATGTCTGGAGAAGAGAGATAGACTTGGGTATAGTAAGCATACAATGATAATGGAACCAAAATTACATTTATAGTCTTGCTAATTATAAGTCTTGCAGAACTCTGAGGAACCCCAACAGTTAGTGGTAGTGGATGTGAAAAACTGTCAAAAAAGGAGACACTAACAGAGTGGTTAGAGTGATAAGATTGGAGCCAAGAGAGAACAATGTTACAGAGGTCAGGAAAGCCGAGAGTTTGCAGTAAAATTGGGTGATACATGGTGTCAAACACAGCAGAAATGTCCTGGAGGTTAAATAGGAAAACTTAATTTTGCTTTGAGTGTGTGTAGGATGCAACTTGGTATTAGAACAGGGTTTGCATGAAAAACAGAATATAGAGCGTTCCGAGCGCAGTTTAGACAAGCCTTTGTAGTACTTTGAGAAATAAAAAAGAAAGAATAGCAGTTAGAAAGTGAAGAGAGAACAAAATAAATCTCCTTTAAGTAGGGCATAATATGAGCTTGTTTGAATAGACAGAAAATGTTCCATATGACTTAGGGTAAGGGTTTAAGTGAGTAAGGGAATGAGGTGTGAGGGGCAGTGGTGAGATGATCTGCTTTAGACGCAAAGATGACTGGTGTGAAGAGATTTCATCCACTGTAATTCAAATGAAATATCTGAGTTAGGCTATTGGCTTAGAAACTGATGGAGTTCTTGTGGTGTGACATAAAGACCTGTCATTTCTAGTCCTGTGGACTATGCTCAGAAAATCATTAGGGTTTCCTAAACCATTTCAGCAAAGGAAGACTCCTTGTGCTGTGACAGGATCCAATACCTCCCAACATTTCAAATTGCCAAAGAGGGACACATATGATTGTAAAAGTATGTACCATTAGGTAATGTTATTGCCTTTCTTTATGTACACAAAGTTATAGAGATACAAAAACTTGACAGGTGCATACTGCTCCGTTCCAAGCTTCCATATTTGTAGCAGATCTCTGAGAGAGAAGAAAACAAGAGGAGCCAAAGAAAGTGATACATGGTCACAACTGGAAAACATGTTTTTGACCTTAAATGCGTGACTTTCTTGCAAAAGAAGGGCTCAGGAAATTAA
This sequence comes from Discoglossus pictus, assembly GCA_027410445.1. Classification (NCBI taxonomy): domain Eukaryota; kingdom Metazoa; phylum Chordata; class Amphibia; order Anura; family Alytidae; genus Discoglossus; species Discoglossus pictus. The sequence continues at coordinate 129,697,569 of CM050167.1, read as the reverse complement.
GAGGGACAGGGGGATTTTCACAAAAAAGAGGGACAGTTGATAGGTATGGAATTCCAGAATTCCAAAATGGCTCTCATGGAACACAACAAGGAGTAAACAAAAGGCTACAAGACCTAGAAATCCATATCCAGAACATCATAATTTCTTTCTGGGATCCTTTCAAGTTTACCATAAACATTTCCATAGAGTGAAACATGTTGGAATAATTGTCTCATGAGGGATTGAAGGAGGGTAGAGGATGAAGCTGAAAGTTACAAAAAGGTGTTTGTAATTAGAAAACAGAGTAGGTGTAAAGGATGAGAAATACATTTGTTTGGGAAGGTTAAAACACGACTATAGTGATGTATTTAAATCTAATTATTTTGAAGAACTACATTTCAAAACAGACAACATGTTTTTAGACTGTAAAAAATAAAATAATGGAGCCACTAATTTTTTACCTTTTTTATGGAATTCTGCTGCTGTGAAATCTACTATTTTGGTTTCTTCTGATCCAGTTCCTGTGGTGAGAGGAGACATTGAATTCACATGACACTTCTGTCACCATCATGGGAATGTGACATCTACATCTGCCAGTGCCATCATGTAAAGGACACACACTCCTGGGAGAATAAAAGAGTGAATAAAGGCTGAAAATGAAAGTCTGCAGTAGAAATGAAAAGCACATAAAGTGTAAAGATCATGTTTATTTATTCATTTACTTATTTATCTTCTTCAATTTCTAAAATTGTGATTTCTTTTAGAGGTTTCCAGCAGAGCAGAGCTCTAGATGAAAATATTGGGGATGGCATACATTTTAATAATCAGTTGTATTGAGTACAGAGGCAGGTGAGTGGTTCTGTTGGGCTATAGGAAGGTTAGGGCAGGATTATTCTATTGGAGAAGTTCTTGTGAATTAAAAAGTTGTTGAGAGTCTGCAGCAGTAAGATTTCTATAGGTTCATGGAGGGCTAAGTGATGAGGGGAGGGTATAGAGGACATGGTGGGACTGCAAGCTAAGGGATGCGTGGTTAGTGCAGAACACAGCTACAGTGATAGCAAGATAGTCTTGTTTTCAAGGACTGTTCATAGGAAAATGATTGCACCCATATTGGAAAATAGAAAACTTAAATTATGAGTTATCCCTTTATTCAAAAATATAGTAATACAAGAATAAATGGAAAATTACGATGGAAATTTTAAGAAAAACTGACTTTAGTAGCCTTTTAACTTGCTTGGTTCAGTTTCCCTTATAGAATTTTTTACAAAACTTTTTATTAGAAACACATATGGTGTACAGTATACAGTACATTATCAATCCAGTTTTGTTTTACTGTGAGATGTACCCAAGACATAATAGTGCAAGCTTAAGTGTATGAGAATGCCTGAGGCAAACAAACATTGCAGTGAGGTTTATACCACTTTTCCAAATTTTTAATTGGGGATGAGACAAAATTCAGGGTATAAGAGGAAAAGTAAGGGGAGGAATAAGAAAAACAACAAAATGGACATGTAAGAGCTGTGTATAATGTTATACATGATTATTATTTGTTTTATTAATATATAGAGAGGGAAGAGAACAGTAATATCTCCAGTCTAAGATCAAGCAACAGTAATACACAATAATGTGAAAACAAAGAAAAAGGAAAGTACAAATATACATATAATAGCACTTTAGTGTACACTCTCATAATCTAAAAAGTTTTTAGAAAGGAAGCTATAACATAGCTTTTATTATATCTTCTAAAAATGGGATTAAAACCACTTACAATAAAGATGGTTAATTCACAAGATAGTTAAAGGATAATCGGTTGCATTATACAGTAGTATGAGGTTAGTATTTCATTGTACAGGTATATCCAGCTTAATGCTACTCCTTATATCGCTGGTTCGCTATAGCTCTCTTTTTCTTGTAATTCCACGAAATAGTGCTGTTTTTTGGCTGACGTTCCCCATTGTGCCCCGCTCTAACACTGTTTTTTCCTCGCCAGATTCTGTTTAACTCTCCGATCCATCTGCCAGCTAAAGTGGACTGTTCAGTTAATGTTTGCTGTTTCTTTAAAAAAAAAAAAATTTTAAAAATCAGTTTGTGTTGTTGTTATATTTGCTGTTTCTTAAAAGTTCATATAAAACAAAACATTTTTTAAACTTGTAGTGTGTAGAGTGATTCTAGAAAAAGATTCCTTCAAACACTATATATTGCTAATGAGTATGATACTGGGACTCACACCATCTGCCTCCATTTTTCACAGCTGATACAGCCACAGACTTAATAACTAATTAATCCTATACTCTCTTTTCAATTATTTGCCAAACCCTTGTTTCTCCTTACTTCACCTTTTGTTAACTTATTTCTTTATTCTGTAAGCTTGTGATGTGAACTCTCAGTCATGCAAGGCACTTTGTATAAAAGTGTATGATTGTTAGCTCAAGGGCAAGTTTCTCAAATTTTATATTGTCATACCCATGTTTTACTGTACCCCTGCACTATGGAATGTGTTGGTGCTATATAAATGAGCAATAAATAAACAGTAATGGTTTTACTAACTAAATAGTAAATAAAACAGATATTTTCAAGTCGATGTGCCAATATCTTATATAGTTAATTAGTTAAGAATTCCTTTCCATTACATAGTAACATTGAAACTGAGGTTAAAAATAGGCTATTAGCGCAACAAGTTCAAACTTTTTATATCTTCTTTGTACCTTGTAATATGTTTAACTGTTAATTGATCCAGTGGAATGCAAACAAAAAAAATCCTGATTACTCCTTAGGTCAATAACCTTTCATATCTAATTATCCTACATTACCCTATATGCCCTTTTATTCAATATTTTATTCATATAGCCAATCACTTTTTAAAGTTATCTATTCAAACTGTTTTCACAACCTCCTTTGGTAGAGACTTCCACAGTTTCACTGTCCTTTCTGTGAAGAACCCTTTTTGTTTCCTTAGGGTGGAATATTTTGTTCTTCTAACCTCAGTTGAAGACCTCTTGGCACAAAAGTTTCCCCAATATGTATGTATACACGCTTACACATATGAGCCAATGCCTTAGAAGGTCCTATAAGGTCATAAAAACACTGAAATAACTCCTTACAAATAACAACAGTGAAATTTGGTCTCTTTAACAAAATCAAGTTATTTATGCAAACAGTGTCAGAGATAGAGAATGGAGGGCCTGATGGTACCAACTCACTCAGTGACTCTCCCCAAGACCCCACCGATAACAGCTGCTGCTCGCCTTCCCTTATGTCCTGCCTGCCCGAAGCCCCTCTGCCTGCAGCACAGATCATCTAGAGGGAACTAGTGTGGTGGGATGCCTCTCTCTCCCTCTTATGTCTCTCCCCTATCTCACTCCCCCTCATGTTTCTCTCCCACCCTCTCCCCTGTCTCTCCACCCCCTCCCCTGTCTCTCTACCTTCCTGTGTCTCTACCCCCTGTCTCTCTCACCCTGTGTCTCCCCCCTGTGTCTCTCTCCCACCCTTTCCCTCCCCTGTCTCTCTCTCATCCCCTCCCACTGCTCCCCCTATGTCTCTCCCCCTGCTCCCCCTGTGTCTCTCTCCCACACTTTCCCTCGTCCATCTCTCTCCCACCCTCTCCCACTGCTTACCCCTATTTCTCTCCCCCCATGTCTCTCTCCCACCCCTTCCCTCCCCGGTTTCTATCCCACTGCCTCCCTGTGTCTCTTCTCCCCTATGTCTCTCTCCCACCCTTTCCCTCCTCTGTCTCTCCCCGCGGCTACCTGTGCACTGGGCATTGCTTTATTGTTTCCGAAGTGCGCATGCGCTAAAACAGCGTACACACTACGGAAACTTTATTAGTGATATATATATATATATATATATATATATATACTCTCTCTACATCGCACCCAATCCCTCTCAACATCCACCCCCACACGGCACCCACCACTCTTAGCATCTATCCAAATATAGTATCCATTCCTTATAAGCATCCATCCCCACACATCACCCAAGCCCTCTCAGACCCCCTCAGAGAACCCAACCCTCCTGTACTTTGCTTTCACTTTGTAGCCCTTGCGCTCCTACCTTCTTCCCTGCTACACATCAAAGCAAGCTGAACTACGCCACGTGTTTAACACTTGAAGCTTAGTAGAAATTATCTTTTTTAAATAGGCATGCGCCAAAGGAGGTGTGCAGCAAAGGAGGCACAGAGGGGACCAGGAGGATGAGGGGGGCCCCAGACGGTCCCTTACACTACAAAAAAATGCACCACCTGCATCACTGTTAGCTCTGCCCCTGTATGCAAAGTATTGTTGGCTACCAAGAACATTTAAATGTAAAAAAGAAAGTATCATACTGCGAGAAAGGAATTTTGCCAATGTATAAATGAAGTAATATGCATTGTTATAAAAGTGGAATGTGTTGTTTAATTAAACTCCCCACCCCCTTCAATTGGTTGGTGGTGACTGATGCATAATGAATACATTTTGTTTCACATAAATAAATACTTTTCACTGCAGAGAAGAAACAAAATGGCATCTGGTGTATTCAGTTTGCTTAATTTAGCATGAGGATAACCCTATGTCATGCCTTAATTTCATAAATATGTTTGACCCTACCACATTTAATGGAAGGCTGTGGCAGTTATGTACTACTGTTTATAAAGTAGTAGTAGTAGAATATGCCACATTAGCACCATATGTTCCTGCTTCCAAAGCTGAAATGAATACTTGTTATTGCTGTGTACCTAAAATTTAGAAAATATTTCATATATTGAAAGGTAAAAGGTTCAGTAATGTATGTGCTTGTTCACCTGTAATGTGAACAGAATATTAATTTATAGTAATTAAAATGTAACATTGTCTTTGATTATTATTATTTATGAATAATGTTTCTGTTAGCACTTTTGAAGGCGGAGCTTATCTCATTAAAAACATTTACAAATCTTGGAAATCCATAAACAAGAAATATTGTTTGATTTCAGAATTTATCTCCCTGGTTTACGAACTTCCCATAACTATAACTAACATCTCTACTTCAAGTGAGGGTCAAAACAACGTAGAGTTTATTAGAAAGGATTTATTGGAAGAAGGAGAGATGTTATCTCTCAAGCAATTGGAGGTTAAATTCAGGGTTCCTTCAAATAATTGGATTAAGATTAACCAATACACATCATTACTATCTGCATATTTCCCCATAAGCACTCGAAGTACAGTGTTGACCCACATAGAAAATCTTATTAAATCCCAGCTGAATTCTCACATGTTATCTAAATGCCATGACATACTGAGGAAAACTTTAGAAACCAATAAAACATTAGGCATGGAATTATGGGAAAATAATCTTTGTGCTTCCTTTAGTAGGAAAACTTGGGAATCCTCGTTAGCAATTACTAATAGGTTTGTCAAACACTCATCTTATAGGGAGCTTCATATTAAGATAATAAACAGGTGGTATATGGTCCCTACCAGAATCTACCAGTTTTCTTATAACTGCTTTGATAAAGTGTGTTGGAGACAATGTGGAATGCTTGGCGATTTTCTTCATATATTTTGGGATTGCCCAGTAATTAAACCTTTGTGGATGGACTGTTTAAATTTTATTGTTGATAAAATAAAAGTTAAGCTTTCATTCTTGTCTCAATGTGGCTTGTTCCACATTTTTTTGGATAAACTATCTATGGACAAAAAAGCTTTTGCGATTCAAATCTTCATGTCAGTTAAAAGGTCACTCATTTCCCATTGGAAATGTAAAGAATCCTTTGGCTGGAATGAAATGTCCAATGGGTAAGAAAACTTGAAGCCTTATAGTTTATCAAGGAATACCGCCTTAAAATGGAAAATTTGGGACTCTATTTAGTAACATTCTGTTTGCCCAAATATAACTATTTGCCTCAATGTTTCCTTAACGTTTCTTCTCCTCAAGTAACACCTATGCTCGAGGAGTATGTATGCTGTATGAATATGGTAAGGCTGATATAGTGAATGATTAATTGCAATTTTCTTATTATTAAATTTTTGTATGTATATATTTGTAACCTCAAATTGTATAGTAAATGTATACTGTATTGTGTTATATACAATGTTTTTATGTATTGTTTCTCTTTAAAAATAAGAAATAAAAAAATAAAAAATGCAACATTGTTTAACATAAAGTTGTTATAATGTTCACTCATCTCTAAACATGAACATTCCCCAGGCAACAGGAGAAAATATTATCAGCAGTAGTTCTTCTTCTAGTTCTTCTACTAACTCTTCTAGTAGTTTTTCTACTTCTTCCTCTAATTATTCTTCTAGTTCTTCTTCTCCCTTTCGCTCAACAAAAGTTTGCTCGCCCCCTTTAGCAAACCAATATAATGCATTTTACATTTTACATAAGACCATCACCTAAAATTAATGCAATCTGATAGTAGGTCACATGCGCAAGTCTCTACTGAGCATGCTCATTACATTAAACGGTTAATCTATTATATGTCAAAAAATTGCCTTAAGCTATCTAACAAGTACCAAAATGTCATGGAGGGTTCTTAGAACACCATTATACTGGCAAATTTAAAACAAATCCATTCAGCTGATTGTTTCCCACAACTAAGCAAAATAAAGATTTCATCATTCCAAAATTCAACATAATTCAACTTTTTTTTTGGCTGGCAGAATCTAATTTATATATATATACAGTGGATATAAAAAGTCTACACACCCCTGTTAAAATGTCAGGTTTCTGTGCTGTAAATAAATGAGACAAAGATAAATATTTTCAGAACTTTTCCCACCTTTAATGTGACCTATAAACTGTACAACTCAATTGAAAAACAAACTGAAATCTTTTAGATGTGTTCAGAATTAAGCAATCACATTCCAAATTGTGTAAAATAGGAGTCAGCATACACCTACCATCATTTGAAGTGCCTCTGATTAACCCCAAATAAAGTTCAGCTGCTCTAGTTGGTCTTTCCTGAAATTTTCTTAGTCGCATCCCACAGCAAAAGCCATGGTCCACAGAGAGCTTCCAAAGCATCAGAGGGATCTCATTGTTAAAAGGTATCAGTCAGGAGAAGGGTACAAAAGAATTTCCAAGGCATTAGATATACCATGGAACACAGTGAAGACATCATCAAGTGGAGAAAATATGGCACAACAGTGACATTACCAAGAACTGGAGCTCCCTCCAAAATTAATAAAAAGACGAGAAGAAAACTTGTCTGGGAGGCTACCAAGAGGCCTACAGCAACATTAAAGGAGCTTCAGGAATATCTGGCAAGTACTGGCTGTGTGGTACATGTGACAACAATCTCCCGTATTCTTCACATGTCTGGGCTATAGGGTAGAGTGGCAAGACGAAAGCCTTTTCTTACGAAGAAAAACATCCAAGCCAGGCTACATTTTGCAAAAACGCATCTGAAGTCTCCCAAAAGCATGTGGGAAAAGGTGTTATGGTCTGATGAAACCAAGGTTGAACTTTTTGGCCATAATTCCAAAAGATATATTTGGCGCAAAAACAACACTGCACACCACCAAAAGAACACCATACCCAAAGTGAAGCATGGTGGGGGCAGCATCATGCTTTGCGGCTGTTTTTCTTCTGCTGGAACTGGGGCCTTAGTTAAGATAGAGGGAATTATGAACAGTTCCAAATACCAGTCAATATTGGCACAAAACTTTCAGGCTTTTGCTAGAAAGCTGAACATGAAGAGGAACTTCATCTTTCAGCATGACAACGACCCAAAGCATACATCCAAATCAACAAAAGAATGGCTTCACCAGAAGAAGATTAAAGTTTTGGAATGGCTCAGCCAGAGCCCAGACCTGAATCCGATTGAAAATCTGTGGGTTGATCTGAAGAGGGCTGTGCACAGGAGATGCCCTCGCAATCTGACAGATTTGGAGTGTTTTGCAAAGAAGAGTGGGCAAATCTTGCCAAGTCAAAATGTGCCATGCTGATAGACTCATACCCAAAAAGACTAAGTGCTGTTATAAAATCAAAAGGTGCTTCATGTGTTAGTTTAAGGGTGTGCATACTTATGCAACCATATTATTTTATTTTTATATTTTTTCTTCTCTCTACCTAAAAGATTTCAGTTTGTTTTTCAATTGAGTTGTACAGTTTATAGGTCACATTAAAGGTGGAAAAAGTTCTGAAATGATTTATATTTGTCTCATTTTTTTACAGCACAGAAACCTGACATTTTAACAGGTGTGTGTAGACTTTTTATATCCACTGTATATATATATATATATATATATATATATATATATATATATATATATATATATATGTATATATACAGTTGCAAGCAAAAGTATGTGAGCCCTTTGGAATGATATGGATTTCTGCACAAATTGGTCAAAAAATTTGATCTGATCTTCATCTAAGTCACAACAATAGACAATCACAGACTGCTTAAACAAATAACACACAAAGTATTAAATGTTGCCATGTTTTTATTCAACACACCATGTAAACATTCACAGTGCAGGTGGAAAAAGTATGTGAACCCTTGGATTTAATAACTGGTTGAACCTCCTTTGGCAGCAATAACTACAACCAAACATTTCCTGTAGTTGCAGATCAGATGTGCACAACGGTCAGGAGTAATTCTTGACCATTTCTCTTTATAGAACTGTTTCAGTTCAGCAATATTCTTGGGATGTCTGGTGTGAATCGCTTTCTTGAGGTCATGCCCCAACATCTCAATCGGGTTGAGGTCAGGGCTCTGACTGGGCCACTTCAGAAGGTGTATTTTCTTCTCTTTAACCCATTCTGTTGTCGATTTACTTCTATGCTTTGGGTCGTTGTCCTGTTGTAACACCCATCTTCTGTTGAGCTTCAGCTGGTGGACAGATGGCCTTAAGTTCTCCTGCAAAATGTCTTCATAAACTTGGGAATTCATTTTTCCTTCGATGATAGCAATCCAGCCCCAAACCATGATGCCCCCACCACCGTACTTCACAGTTGGGATGAGGTTTTGATGTTGGTGTGCTGTGCCTCTTTTTCTCCACACATAGTGTTGTGTGTTTCTTCCAAACAACTCAACTTTAGTTTCATCTGTCCACAGAATATTTTGCCAGTACTGCTGTGTAACATCCAGGTGCTCTTGTGCAAAATGTAAACGTGCAGCAATGTTTTGCTCGGATAGCAGTGGCTTCCTCTGTGGTATCCTCCCATGAAATCCATTCTTGTTTAGTGTTTTACATATCGTAGATTCGCTAACAGGGATGTTAGCATATGCCAGAGACTTTTGTAAGTCTTTAGCTGACACTCTAGGATTCTTCTTCACCTCATTGAGCAGTCTGCGCTGTGCTCTTGCAGTCATCTTTACAGGATGGCCACTCCTAGGGAGAGTAGCAGCAGTGCTGAACTTTCTCCATTTATAGACAATTTGTCTTACCGTGGACTGATGAACAGCAAGGCATTTGGAGATACTTTTATAACCCTTTCCAGCTTTATGCAAGTCAACAATTCTTAATCATAGGTCTTCTGAGAGCTCTTTTGTGTGAGGCATCATTTACATCAGGCAATGCTTCTTGTGAAAAGCAAACCCAGAACTGGTGTGTGTTTTTTATAGGACAGGGCAGCTGTAACCAACACCTCCAATCTCATCTCATTGATTGGACTCCAGTTGGCTGACACCTCACTCCAATTAGCTTTTGGAGATGTCATTAGTCTAGGGGTTCACATACTTTTTCCACCTGCACTGTGAATGTTGACATGGTGTGTTCAATAACAATATTTTAACATTTAATTCTTTGTGTGTTATTAGTTTAAGCAGAGTGTGATTGTCTATTGTTGTGACTTAGATAAAGATCAGATCACATTTTATGACCAATTTGTGCAGAAATCCATATCATTCCAAAGGGTTCAGATACTTTTGCTTGCAACTGTATATATATATATTGTGACAGAGGTGGGTGTGGAGGCACAGCAGAGTTATTACCAGCAACAAGTCTCCAGCTTTAAAAGGCTCCCTCAGAGACATGGGTGTGGCTGCAAATGGAGCCTGTACTAGAGAGCTCTCTGTCTCAGGCGGTAATAACACAAAGCACTTTGGACAAGGAAATGCAAGAGGGGAAACAAGTACAGCAAGAAGTAAATTGTGATTACAAGGGAAAAGAGAAATAGCCCAAGAAGTCACTGTCCCATAGTGAAGGGGATGATAATAAAGATAATGAAAATTATTTTGATGAGGAACCTAAAGAGGGAGAACTGGAGACCCTACAGAAAGGGAGCCTGACAAGCTCAAAGTGTCACAAAGTTTATCTGGCTAAAATGGACATCGAAGCGGCTTTCAGGCTACTGCTGGTTCATCCGTTGTGTCATTGGCTCTTGGGCTTTTATTTAGATAGCAGTTATTTAGTTGACCTGTGTTTGCCCATGGAGTGCTCCATATCATGCTCATATTTTTAAGCGTTTAGCACTTTTCCTCAGTAGGTGGCATGCACAGAAGCAGGGTATCGGAGCATAACGTACCACCTGGATGACTTCTTGTTTGTTCGTCCGGAGGCTCAGGATACATGCAATTTTATTCTGGATGTATTTACCAGAATGTGCCAAGAATTTGGAGTGCCGTTGGCCCATAACAAATCCAAGGGCCCCACGACAAAGTTGACATTCTTGGGGATTCAGATGAAAATGAAATGCAATCTTCCCCTGGAAAAGGTGGCCGACATGCAAGCGGAACTCGATGCCTTGGAAGGGGCAAGAAGGGTGTCACTACGACGGCTGCAATCCATAATGGGGAAGCTGAACTTCGCCTGTAGGATTATTCCTATGGGAAGGATATTTTGCAGGCGAATTTCGCTAGCAACGGTGGGCGTCTCGAGGCCACATCATTTCATCAAGGTCTCGAGCACCATGTGGGACGACGCAAGGGTATGGTTGGCTTTCCTCACCAAGTTCAATGGGTCTGCGCTCATACAAAAAGGGAGATCCTCCAGCTCCGACTTAGAGTTGTACACAGACACGTCCGGGTCCAACGGGTGCGGTGCATACTTTCAGGGTAGGTGGTGTGCTGCAGTATGGCCTACGTACTGGGTAGCAGCGGGCCTTACAAAGAACCTGGCGTTTCTCAAGCTATTTCCCATAGTGGCGGCGGTACACATATGGGGCTCGTAATTCCCGGGACCGTCGGGTGCTATTCTTTACGGATAACATGGCAGTGGTGCAGGCAGTGAGCAGCCTCATGGCAACGTCAATCCCAGTCGTGCGACTTATTCGTCATTTGGTGCTATGTTGTCTATGCCTGAATACATGGTTTTAAGCCAGGCATGTGCCAGGTTTGAAGAACAGTATCGCTGATGCCCTTTCTCTATTCCAGGAAGGGTGGTTGAGGACTTTGGCCCTTTGGGCGAACGAACAGGGCGAGGTCATTCCCGGGTAGCTTTGGGAGCTTAGAGTGGCCAGGTAACGAGACTCATCAGACAGTCTGTTGCCCCAGCGACATTGGCCACGTACAGAAGAGTGTGATCAAAATAGAATGAGTTGGTGATGATGGCCGGGGGGCTACGTCGGAGGAAAAAAAACTGGGTATCCTACTTTGGATCTTGTTGCGATGCGTTGAGGAAGGCAAAGGAAAAGCCATAGTCAGGCGACAGGTCACGGCTCTGGCTTTCGTGTTTAAGCTTGATGGGCAGAGGGACCTCACAAAGGACCCCTTTTGAATCTCTGCTGTTCCGCATGGCTTATTCCCTGGAGTTTTTTGGTGCGTTCCAAATAGGGGAGTTGGTCGCAAATAGCAGACACGGTTCTGGGGGTTTGCAGTTAGAGGATACCTGCCTGAGGGAAGACACGGTAGCACTGTGTTTGCGACGGTCAAAAACGGACCAGGTTGGTAAAGGAAAAGAGTTGGTACTGCACAGAGTTGGCACGGAGTGTTACCCCTATGTGTGAGTGGAGTTCACTGTTGATTTATGCCGATGGAACAGCATTATCCCGGTACCAATTTGAGAAGGTGCTAAGAGGGGCACTACAGCGTTTGTGCCTGCCTAATGCCGTGGTAAAGTGTATCGGTAGATGGGAATCAGAACGTTTTAAGTCCTACAAACGCCTGGGGCAGTGGTCTAACAGATGTTATTTTCTGCTTTCAGGAGAAAAGAAGCAACTTTGGATCGTGGGCCATTCGTACGTGTATTGGGCCCACAGGTTAGCCACAGTTACCGAAAACAAGGCACAACTGGGTTTCCTGTCACGGACCTGCATGTGCAGTGGTTTGGGACACGTGGCTTGTGGCGGTCTCAAGTTAATGGACTATTGGACACGTACGCTCAGCGTTACGGATAACCTAGCCTGTTACTTATGGACGCTGGGGGAAACAACCTGGGAGTTGTCCCCATGCAAAGGATGCTGAGGGACATGAAGCGCAACGTTGAAGGTTGGGTTGAGAAGTTTCTGGGAGTGTTCATAGTATGGTCTGAGATCATTAAGAGTCGTTCCTAGAGAAATGCACCGGATCCCGTCAGTTTAGACAAATCTCGTCAGAAGATCAACCAGCAGTTGTTGAGCTTTGTGAGGAAGTTACTTATTGTAGCCATTCCTTACAAAGAGTTGGAATTGGTGCGGACGAGCTCTTCGGGAAGGATAAAGTACACTTAACCGAAATTGGATTGGAGCTCCTCATGTTAGAGTTCAAGGAGAGCGTTGGGCCATAACTTTAATAGACAGCGGGGGGGGGGGATTGCAGACCCAGGAGGGGTCCCTCGCTTGCGCTGTGGCGGGAGATGAGTTGCCCGGCCCACTGGTCTACCTCACAGGGCATGCAAGTGGTCTACCTCACAGGGCATGCTTAGCATAAGCATTGGGGCCTTGGGCTCCTCCACCTTGAAATTATGTAAATACATATACAGTATTTATGTTGTGGTTATTTGGTTATGTTTTAATAAAGCTGTGGTCTGTGTTTTCTCCCACTCAGTGGTTGTGTCCATTATTTACCATCTAAGCCTGAATGGATCATGCCTGGGTCAAGGCATTCTGCAAACATATCAACAATCGCTGTTAGACATTTGTAGGAAAAATATTTTTAATTGTCTTTTTTTTATGGAGTTGTATGAAAAGTAATTAGGCTTGTGTTCCAGACTGCTCTTTAGTTTGACAACCTGGTAGTTTAGAGCCATGCAGCAAATGCTTTTTTGCCAGTATGTAAGGGCTAGCACTGACAAAGAGGTTGCTTTACCCCATGTGGGTATTAAACCAAAGCCTCACCCTGACTTCCTTGAATCCTCGGGTCATATTTTTGTCATATTTTGATTCAGCTGAAGGAGTAGAATAAATCTTTACAATTATGCTTGGAGACCCTAAAGGGATATCTAAGTGAGCTGGATTAATACATTTCTGCACTCTATAGACAAAAAGCAGCCTATGTGTATGCAGCACATCTCATAAAACATTTTATTTTTATTAATATCTAAAAATCCCTCTAATGACTGTGTTGACACCCCCAGGGTGTGTCTACACAACTTCCAGGTGCCCCCCCCCCCCCCCCTCACTCAGCATGCAGCATCCGGGGAGCAATGTTAACTCACTATTTACCTGCTCTTGCTTGCTCAGCCAATAGTAGAGCAGTGTTATCAGCCTCCCAGTCACTGCTGGGATATGACTCATTCCTGCTTCCTGTCTATGCTGTGTGATGTTGCCATAGCAACTAACCTAGTGCTATGTCTCAAATCTTTCATCTAACCGGATTGGCCAAAACAAATTATGGAGGGAGTGTTAACCTTAATTTTAAACTCTCAGAAATTACAATAGATTTTGCTAACTTCAAGGTAAGTGTTTAAATGTTTATTTTGGTATTTTTTCATACAAACATTTTGTTTTCATATACAATTAATTCTTCTCTATCAGATGCATTCATAATCCAGGAAATTTACATATTCCTTTAAATAAATGTCTCTTAGTGGTGTCTATTTCCTACCAATCTCATGATCCTTTAAGAAAGGCTTCATCCAACCCTCTGCCCATCTCCCATTTTCATTGTTAAAAAGAAAGATGGCATTTTAAGACCACGTATAGATTATCAAGATCTGAACGCCAGAACAATCAAGAATTGGTATTTTCTGCCACTGATACCAGAAATATTTGACAAGCTAAATGATGCAAAAAACAATCTAAACTGGACAAATAACCTTCTGAATATCAGGAAGGGGGATGAATAGAAGACAGCATTTCAAATTCTATGTGGTCACTTTGAGTACCCCATTTGAGGGATCCTTAAGTCTGTGCAATGCTTTTGCCACCTTCCAGTATTTTATTCTGAGATCTGCTGGACCACTCAGTTGTCATTTACATGGATAACATACTGGTGTTCTCTTCCTCCCTAGCTGATTACAGAAAACCTTTGCACCAAATCCTTTCCCAACTTCCCACCCATCAACTATATGCGAAAGCTTGAAAAATGCACATTGAAACTGACACTATTGAATTCCTTGACTATAACATATACTCTAATGGTCTGGCTATGGACGGCACCACATTTATATCAGTAATGAATGTACTGTTCCAAATAATCACAAGGAAGTCCAGAGGTTTTTTTGGTTGCAAACTTTTTTAGGAAGTTCTGATCACAACCACTTATAGTATAATACCATATAAATGGGCACAAACGTCTTTGGAAGTCTTTTGAAGCACATATTCCTGATCTACATGGACCACAAGAATTAATAATATCTTAAATTTGCAAAGCATCTTAACCATTGACAAGCATGATGGGCCTTGTTCTTCACCCACTTTCGATTTAATATAACCTAATGGTCTGGGAAAAAAACAGTAAAGCCAACATCTTGTCTCAATATCAAGAGGAGGTCAGTCCTGTTACCCCAAGCCCAGATTGCATCATACCTGAGCAATGCTTTTTGAGAGCCACAAGGACCATCATGCAAAACGTTGCAAAAACAACTTAAAGTTATGTCTTCCTTCACTTTACAACTAGATAAAAATTAGGAACTTTATTTACACTTTATTAAAAATCCAAAAAACGCTGTATGAACAATAATATCTGCTTCTGTGCAATGCAATATAACTCTCCCCTATTTAAATCAGATATGAAAGGGCAAGTATTGGACTCATACAGTCCTTAGATGCTCAAACCACACCAGCTAAGCCTGATTATAAGGGTTGTGCTATAATACAATGTGGATACCTATTCAAATTGTTGCAATAATCTGCCCATATTTCTCTGTGTTGTTATTAAACAAAACTTTCTCGCTGAATAGCCAAGGTGATATCCACAAACTCACTGGTAACCCTAATAGTGCCCTTTATAATCAAATAGGGGGATATAGGATCCTATGTCTCAACACAGAGACCTCCTAACTCAGAGGCTATGGTGTTCCCCTCCAACTATCTGCAGCCCTATAAATACACAATCAGCAGGCCAACTAGGTACTAATCAACTATGGCACTCCATTGTCCAGAAACTACTAAGAAAAATCTTTTAAAAAAAACATATGTACATTCATGCTGCTAAAAACAAAGGAACAGTTTTAACCTTATATATTCACCTCCAAAAGGTGAAGATATGTAGAGTCCAACCAACACACACCACTAGAAAGCTCCATTAAACATGTGAGAAAACACCTGATCTATTGTAAAGTGGTATGGTAGTTTGGTCACTAATATGCAATAAAAAACCTGATGGATATATGTTATCATCCCCGTTTCGCTATTGACCAGCTTTATCAAAGGCTCATTTGTTTACAAACACAGTCCAGTTCAGGAAGAGTTCTTTCCAACCAATTCTGGTTGCTTACTGATAGTAATTGTTTTTTGCCAAAAACAGGAAGTGCAGCACTGGGCCTATATAGGGCAGTAACAGCAGAGTATTTGTGATCATTTGTTCTGCTTGGCATTCTGGCTTCTTGACTTCTTCGGTTTTGTTTTCTGGATTCCCTTTGTTTGCTGCCTGATCTCCTGCTTGGACTCTCAATCCTGAAAGTATCTGTATGCGTTTTGACGTTGAACTTTCTGACTTTAATTTATTGTCTCTTGTCATTATCTGTACTGCGCCTGCAGTATACCTGTTCCTGCTTCTGGGTTCTTTAAGACCAGCCTTACAGTTTGCCTCCTGCAATTTCTTCATAGTGCCAGTAAGTAAGAAGTACTTCTCAGGACCCCGCACTTCCCTCTTCACATTACTTACCCCAAATTACTAGCTCCTTAAAATCTTAATTCTCAATTTGCACTGGTCATCCTGTTCCCCATTTCCTTCATCTAGTCACTTTCTAACAATACAATCCATTTTCAGCTTCTCAGTCACTTTCCATTACCCCATTTCCACTCCTCAGACACCCAGACCTAACCCACTCTTCTCTTGTATTTCCTCTCCCACAATCTTGGACCACTACTGACTGCTCATTTTTACCTTTAGCCTTCATCTTACTATACCACCTGGGCCACTTCCTACAGCCTTTCACGTCCTACAGCCTTTATTATTTTAATTTCCATTCAATGTGACAGTTCAAGAAGAATATGACACAGTTTAAGACATTGCCATTTCTCGGTTACATAGGCTTTTACTAGAAATTAAGATTGCAAAAGGACTTTTATTCCATCAAGTGCAACCTCTTTAGATCTCCTCTGATCTTTACATTTGTCTATTGTGATCCCAAGCAAGGCAAACCAAAAAATCCATTGAAAAAAGCTTTTTTGCTAAGTAAAAAAAATATTGTACTTAGTAATGTCAGTTATTATTTACAGTAACAGTAGAAGATGTCTGACCATAATTGTTTGCATCAAAGTACTCTGTTAGAAATGACAAACTAAATGAATCAGCTGTAATTGCATAGATTTGCCCAGAATGATAAAACATTAAAGCTCCCCGATATATACACATATGTTTATTCATTGTTTATATACTCAGAAGCATCTGAATGTACATACATAGGTATATAAAAATATGCAATATATGTGATTTTCAAACGGGTTTTTGGAGGAGGCCACATCACTGAATCAGACGCAGATCCTACACTTCTGATTGGTCATTGGCAATGAAAGACAGTGGGAAAAAAATCAGATACTGGTTACTATAGCAACAGGAGCAAACTTCACAGAAGGAGAGCTCAGATAATCAACATATGTGTCTCGTAAATAAGGACATGTATACATGTTCTGTTATTTGCATAGTTTTATGTCTTCAGATACTATGTGTGTGTGCAGAGTTGTATATGTGTAGTGTATAATAATGCATCTTTGTGTATGTATGTGTGTGGGGTTCAGTAACTTTAGTGTTTATAAATGCAAAACCATTGTGGATATTAAAAAAAAAGACATATTTATTAAAGTTAGATATGTTATATACTATGGATGTTACACCCTGCTGTCTCTGTATTAGGAGAGTGTGAGTGGATAGTATTTTCTATGCATTTTCTATATTATGTATGTAAAAGAGGTGCATGTCATTGCACTCAATGTATTAGAAAGGGGTGCCAGGTTCATATCTCTACAGTGAGTATATGAGATGGGGCTTAGATGTGTACATCTCTACAGTCTGTGTGCTAGGAAGAATGATAGATCCGTGGCAGTCTCTTTTAGGAGGATGCTATTTGTGCTTTAAAACAGGATGAGAGATGTCTGTCCCTGCAATAACTTGTTATATAAGGAACTACTATACAAGAAAGGTTTGTATAGCGTAACAACTGTGTATTCAATATCCAAGCATATTTTCTCTTTTATACACCACTGTTGCAGAATATAACATGGGAACAAATGGGGATTTCTCTTTTCATTATACAAAGAACTTTTGGGTAATGAATTACGCACTTTTAACAATGGATTTTTGTATAAAGAGTGGCTATGGGATGTGCTTGTATTTTAACATACGAAGGAGAGAGGTGTTGCCCCAACTCTTGTATTAGGAAGAGATGACTGCTATCTGTGTATTAGAGGTGTGCAGTATTTATATTAGGAAGTATGTAAAAGAAAGTGTATCTCTTAGGAGGAAATTAGCAGTATGTGTCTATGGGGTGTTTCTCTTGGGAAGGTATATGGTATATGCCCCTGGCTTGTCTTTTGGGAGCAAGTGAGATGTATATAGAAACATATGTTTCATGACAGCTAAGATAGGTCTGTTTAGTGTGTCCATTATATTGACCCTAACAGGAGCTGGATTAATAAATCCTCCAGAAGGCACACCCCAGACATACGTGAATGTGTTTACTGAGTTAGTACATTATTTTACTGGGTTCCACTTACCTACTACCCTTCAATAATGTAGCAGTTCTGCCTATATCCCCTATATCTTCCACCCACAAACTTATTATTCTTGCATTGCTCCATTTCTGAAAAAAAAATGTTCCTGAACCATATTAATTCATTTAAAAGTAGCTGTAGCGGTCACATGCAACATTTCCTCTTTATACATATACATATTAGAAGTTTTTCCATTAGTTCTGTCTTTTAGAGCATGCACTATTTTAGTCAAGCTCCTTTGAACTGTTACATAAGAAATACAGTACATTAGAAATACAGTGGAAACAGTGTATTAAGATAGGGTTCAAATGGATTGACCTTTTATAGGGCTATTCTGGAGCTCTTCATCTCCCCACCTGGTGATGGGACAAGAGAAAATAAATCTTCAGCCTACTGGGAGGTAAACTCAAACATAGCCAGCTTGGATAATGCCAAGAGCAGGTTGATGAGGAGCTCTCTGGCCCTATTACCACGAGGAACTGGACACTCCAAAAAAAAGGTGAGGAAACAAATGCAATTACAGGAGGCCCCTCAAGAGTGACAAAAGGGGATGCAGTCTGGAGCAACTAAAAAAATTATCTGGGTACTCTAGTGTTCAGTGCCCCATATAGCACTCTCCAAATTAAGTCCTCATTTGTGGAACCAAACAGGAGAAATAACACAGTATTCTAAGTGAGATCTAATTAAAAATCTATAAACTTGAATGAGTGTCTCTCTTTTTCTGCTAATTCCTTTTCTACAATCACGCATCCGACTGGCTTCTGCACCTTAGTTGCACTGGTTGCCTACTATTAAATCATCTGATATAAAAACACATATATGATATATGTGTGTTTTAGGAAGCTGTGAGGTATATTTGTACCTATTTTTTATTTCTTAAGGGGTGAAAACTGTATAGTTTCTATGGGGTTTTAATTCTTATTTTATTTATCTTGTATTTCAAATCTTGAGTTTAAAAAGTGGGATGCAAAACATGTTTTTATTTGCACCCCTGCATCTAAGATTACTCCTGGTAATCATCAGTCATACAATCAGAATAAGTGTCTGATCCACATCATTTAGATCTATAGGGGTATAATAAATATGGCAGATATACTAGTTGAACAGCTCTGTATAATGAGTAACACTGTGCTTGGTAACTGAGAATTACCATAGAAACGAGATAACGGGACCTGCAATACTACTGTTAACCCCTCCCACCATCTAATACATTTATTCAAGTAATATGTGTTTACAATACATAAGTTGTTCAATGTAATGCACAAGCAGCCTACAGATCATGCTAAGAGTTAATGTCTTCCTGCATCAGTGAATTCTGGGACTTGTAGTTTAGTCCACATAATGCTGACTACCACACAAATAAAGTAATGGCAGAATGTAACACTGTCTTTTTTAACAGGAATAAACATTCTGTTAAAACTGTAAAATTAAACTATAACAAGATACAGGAAACCTTTACATAAAAGTAACCTGCTATTTTATATTTAAATACATATCTTTAAATCAATAGAACATACACAAACTTTAGGTCTCCAAAAAGACTAACAATCAAGGACCCAGGACCAGCTCAAACTGATTCAGCACCCTGTGCAAGGCCTTTGATATTGCATACCATATAAGTTACAAGTACAGGAAAATGGAACACCTGCTTGGGTTGCTTGGGAAAACTATCTCGAATTTCAGTGTGGTTAAAATCAGGGTCAAGTTTTATTTTTCCAAGTCAAAATACAGAGAGCCTATAATGCCAAAATATCAGAACTATTTTAAGGGGGTCGCCCAGTGGATGTTCAGGGTCTCAGAGGCCCAATTGCAGGGGTGTAGTAACTGGGGGGGGGGATCCCCCCCAGATTAAAATAACAGGAGACACAAAATTTGCATTTTTTTATATTGGGGGTCAGAGGCATTAAGAATTTAAGCAAAGACATAAAAAAAGTATTTGAGGAGCACTACATCAATGGGGCCCCCCAGAGCACGGCCCTACTTCTGTCCTGGGAGTAGAGTTGAATTATGCCCTCCAGATTTTTTTGGACTCCTACGCCCATGCCCATGCCCAATTGTTCCAGACTTGTCTGTAGGATCTTGACTTGGCAATGGTATGCAACATGGAGATGGCACCAAATTTGGCAATGGCACTTCAATGCAGACAAGCCAGCTAGTACTCGCCCAGACCCCTCCACTACATGGGGAGGAGGAGTGGAGGTTTACTGGGAGAACTGATACTGGACCCACAGTTTGAGACGTGGGATATAGGATAGATGCAAAGCGCAGGAGGAAGCGCTAGTCAGGCTCCATAGCTTAATGAAAGGGGTGCTTTGTGAAAGAGTTATTTATGGTTTTATTGTAGCAGAAATTCGCCAGTAAAAGTAGATCAGCCAAGTCATCCTGTTCAGTTGTCACAAAACATGGTAGATACTGCTCCAGTTCCTAGTTGACTCTTTTAGTTGCCCTGTTGAAAGAGATGGAGATCCCCAACCATGTTGTAAAGGCCCTCCAAAATCTAGACACATATTTGACCCCATAATTTGAAAGGATCACTTCAGGGATACTGTCCAGCAAAATTATCCACCTACTTAGAAGCAGTAGGTAATTTATCCAGTGGAACAGCGGCTTAAGTGGACAACAATGACCCATACCATAGTAAACAATAACCCATACCACAGTATGGAATGAGGTAGCTCAGTAATGAAGTCCATGGACAGATGAGACCAAGGACAATATGGAATGTCTAAGGGCTGCAGCATCCTAAAAGATAAGACTTGAGGTGTCTTAATCCGGGCACAAACCACACATGCAGTTACAAAGCTCTCAACCTCTCTGGCATAATGGGGCCACCAGTAAACATGTGAGAGTAACTAAGTAGTCATTTGTATACCATCTAAGACAGCACTCCAACATCAGTCAGTGTGCAATGTGATCATCCACAATATAAGGGCCCTGTAACTCACTGATTGACTGAGCGAAGGGAGGAGTAATGACACATGGTAAAATCTCCAGCTGTTGAGGCCTGAACAGCACCAAACAAGCAACAGAACAAGACCTACCAGAACACTAATAACAAGGAATATGGAAGGACCTAGAAGCAGCTCATTATGTGTAGGTGCAGATGCCGGCACACACTGTCGAAGCCTACTCGGTGGCCTCTTCAGCATGTGTGTCAGACTAGGCCCAGGTTCCAAATGCCCAGGTCGAGGATTCCTCCATGTCCACCCCTGTGGAAGAGCAGACCAGGTACTCTCTGGACAACTATGCTATATATCAGTAACATAAGGAAAGACAAGTGAAGTTAAGCTGTAAGGTATAAGTAGTAGTCTATATTAAGACAACTATTATATTTTATTTGGTTTTAATACTCTATGCTGAACAAACAAACATATGGTCTTTACTTGTAAATGCACTACAGTGGTCCTTTAAGAGTATATATATCTATTCACTGACACATGTCGACAGCTTGAGGAGCCTGAAGATATATGTGGCCCAAGGCCTGGGCCTTGTTGGCATAAGTAGAAATGTACACCCTGACTATAGTTTTTGGAGAAAACTTCCATCAGCTCAAACATGTTTTTATTTACCAGTAAAATATGTTTAGATATAATATTCCTCTGTGTTTTTTTTACACTTTAGTGATTTAAAACCGTTGAGACTAATGGATTTTTTAGGAATTGTTAAATACTGAAACATCTAATGTTACTTTGATAACTATAAATATTACACAGCATTCTAATAAAAAGCATTTTGATACATTACTTGAAAGGAGATAATGAGATGTACAAATTTACAGGCTCTCATCCCCTTTTTAAATCTTGGCACACTACAATCAATTATCAAAGGTGTGGAGAATAGTAAGATTTGTAATACAGAAAGGGAACATTGTTCATTAATAGGCAATTTACAGCACAGGGGCCACATATGCAGCCTCCAGCATGTTCTTTGGTGAGGTAGAGTATGTTCCTGCTCAACAGCACTACCTTTCTTTTGAAGGAACAATGATAACTTGATAATGTGCAACATTTTGATACAACAGTGGATTAAGATAAGATAAATGGAAGAGTAAGCACACCTCAAGCTATAGACAGACTTGCAGGTGAAATCGCCCATTACACAAAACACAGTCAGCTAAATCTAAGATTTTCTCTAAAATAATATTTATCTTTTCTTGCATATTTCTTAATGTTAGCTCCTCATTGTTATCATTGAATTATGTTACCTCTTCCACCTTGTCATGCTACTAATTAGCATATGTAGTTTCATATTAGCATAAAGTAGCCACAAAAATAATGATGAGTATTTCAGGAACCATTCAGTGTAGAAAGAAACACATAGAACAGTGTACAGACAGTTTTCAATGTTCCTTATGATGAAACCCACTTATTGTTTGGATGTCAATGACATGTTAAGTGTGTGTATGTTTTTATATATATATATATATATATATATATATATATATATATATATATATAGATATCACATATAATAGTTGTCAAACTGCGAATCGTCGTCACGCTTGCAAGCCTCACGTAGTTGAAGCACATAAGTCTTCCGACCTCGGATCACTTAACCGATGAGCGCCGAAGACGCACACAGCCTGTGAGCCTCGCAAAGCGAGGCGAGCAGTTGAGGCATTGAGGACTTAGCCCCCAAGCAGTTAGGAAACAAGTGGATTGCCTTAGGCTGCAAGCAGTTGACAAAAGCGGTACTTAAAAAAAAAAATTGCTAGGTGCGGAACTTAGAAAAACAATACGAGGTCGGAAAAATATGAAGTTAACGGCCAAACCGAGCAAATTAAAAAACACAAAAAATACCCCAAAAAACTCACACAATGCACAGGGGCACCTCCAGGACGTCTGGGAGTGAGGTTGCATTTTTTTTCAAACACCATTTTTTTTCTTGCACAGCTGATTTTCGAGTGCCGAAACTCGCCAAATTCGGCTTAAATCCGCGGTGCAAGAAAAAAAATGGTGTTTGAAAAAAATGAAAACGAGGCTACACGACCCCGAACCATGCAAAATGCAGCCAGATGTGTACCACTTTTACCCAGAAACGTACGAGGTAGAAAGGACGGAAAATGCTTGTGAGCCGCGTAACATATAGACAATTGCCGCCATTTTACAACACTAACTTGCAACTAATAACATTACAAATCTAAAAAGGTGCTTTACCCGACTAAACCAACAGTTTAGCCTCGCGCAAGCAGCCTATTTATGCTGCACAATTGGCACATTGCTAACACTTTTTCATCAGGGTAGCAACAGTCCAACTGTACATTGTATGCTGCAGGAAAATCAAAACTGATTGTTAGCTCTTCAGGACATTGATTGCTGGCTATATTAATTAGAAATAGGTAAAGTATATTAATTTATTAAGTAATTATTAATTAATTATTATTAAAAAATATATATATAAAAAAATAAATACCAAATAGCATATTTTATACTAATGTTACTTTATGAATACATTAATGCTTCGCACTTCCTAATACATTTGTTCATTTAGAATTAATTATTAACGTACATTAATTTAATAAGTATTGATTAGTAATGGAAAATAAAAATAGATACTTTCCACTGAACTAAAACATTTTTACTTTTTACACTGCAGTTAAATATCTGGATTACTGCTCATTGGTTGCCAGTGATAGCACTCTCAAAGCAGTTACATATTTAAATAACTTTATTATGCTCTGAGACCTGAAAACATTTCCTAATTTACACTGCACTAAAAAAATTGTATATTTAACACTGTACTTATATATCTGTCTTTGCGATGAGCGGCGAAGATGATCATTGCAAAGCACAAAACTTGAAGGACACAAGAGGAGAGGCTCGCAATGAGCGCCGAAGGTGCGCAGAGGAGCAAACGTACACAAGGAGAGACGCTCGCAATGAGCGGCGAAGGTGCTCAGAGGAGCAAAAGTGCATGAGAGGAGATGCTTGCAATGAGCACCGGAGGTCCTTAAGAGTAGCAAAAGCTTTACATTGTGTGGCAAACGCATTGTCATGGCTTCAAATTTTATTGCCCTGTCACTTTTGATGGGCAAGTTGCTAGTATATATATATATATTGTAACAGAGTCAAGCAAGGAGTGCCCCTAAAGGTTGGTGTGACTAAAGATTCTGGAAGATTTCTCTAAGGAGAGAAAGAGTTAACTCAGGGCAGTGATCAGAGCCTAATTGAAGTCCAGGTGTGGACTGCCTTTAAGACACAGCAGAGAGATGGGAGGAGTCCTCATTTAGGCTCTGGCCTAAGCAGTGTGCGTGGAGACTGCTGAGGGGGGCCCGGTGGTGTGCTGCTGTTAGCAGCAAAGACCAACCTATAGAGAGGAGCTTGCTGGTTGTTCCTGTTTGGATCTATAATCTGGAGCTGTTTACAGTTAAAGACTGTTCTTCCCTGAAGCTGTTTATGGAGCAAGCTGTTTACAGTTAAAGACTGTTCTTCACTGAAGCTGTTTATGGAGAAAGCTGTTTACAGTTAAAGACTGTTCTTCACTGAAGCTGTTTATGGAGCAAGCTGTTTACAGTTAAAGACTGTTCTTCCCTGAAGCTGTTCGTGGAGCAAGCTGTTTACAGTTAAAGACTGTTCTTCCCTGAAGAAGTTTGCAGTGAAAGCTGCTGCTGAATGCTCCCCTAATCTACTGGTGAAGATATTACCAAGTTGTGTGAGGAAGGAAGGTTCAATCAAGCAAAGCCTTATTCAAAAGTGAACTTAACCGTCCAAAGTGGACTAATACCAAGAGAACTGTGTGTTGTTTGATAAATAATGTTGGCGGACATAAGCTATTTTCTTGGACTTTTAATAAAGGAACAAAAGATTTACATGATCTCTCTGCTTGCAAGGTTAGAGGTGCTCAATCACAGAATGAACTAACCTTAATAGGTTAGTTCTATGGACATGATAAGCCACTCTGAGAGCAACCTCTTTTAGCTCACTTGTGCCCTTCACAGAGAGAAATATCCTGTACTATATCAGTCTGGTCCCACTCACTAGAGTGACCCAGCACCGAAATACCAGGCAATTGTACCCTGAACAGGAGAAACAGCAAACCCCAGACATACGTTTTGGCCTTCATTGGGCCTCGTCAGTGAGGTGTAGCTGAACTCCCTAAGGCACAGTGAGCAAGGGGTCCACGTCTGGAGTCCCCCATCACCCTTAGGGAGACAAATCCCTAAGGATCATTTGCATAACAAAAAACAAAGTTAGAGGTGCTCAATCAGAGAATGAACTAACCTTAATAGGTTAGTTCTATGGACATGATAACCCACTCTGAGAGCAACCTCTTTTAGCTCACTTGTGCCCCTCATAGGAAGAAATATCCTGTAGTATATCAGTCTGGTCCCACTCACTAGAGTGACCCAGCCCAGAAATACCAGGCAATTCTACCCTGAACAGGAGAAACAGCAAACCCCAGACGTATGTTTCGGCCTTCATTGGGCCCCTTCAGTGAGGTGTAGCTGAACTCCCTAAGGCACAGTGAGCAAGGAGTCCACGTCTGGAGTCCCCCATCACCCTTAGGGAGACAAATCCCTAAGGGTCATTTGCATAAACAAAAAACAAAGTTAGAGGTGCTCGATCAGAGAACAAATTAACCTTAATAGGTTAGTTTTATGGACATGATAACCCACTCTGAGAGCAACCTCTTTTAACTCACTTGTGCCCTATATCTATACACACACACATACTGGACACTTCACTCAAGTTTTTGACATTGGGCCATATTGTATTAGAAGTCTGTAAGTGACTCTAACCCGTAATTTTGGACAAGTTCACACTGCCTGCTCCTTCATGCACATTGGCATGCAGGTGGTATCAGTTCGTTATTAGCTCTGTCTCTCACTTCCAGCCAAGCTCTCCTACTCCATTAGGTCTTGAAAGGCCCATAAATAGCTCACTGAGAATCTTCCCTCAAAACATGCTCCCACTGTCACAACCTACAATGATGATGGAGTATAGAGAATCCTAGTCCTCTTATCTCCTGTAGGTTTTAGACCTAAGATTTGGATGACTCAGACCAATGGACCTTCCTTGTGGATGCAAGAGCATAAGTCCCAGCTTTTGGTAGTGTGCCTGGGAAAAAACCTGGCATGGAGTCAGAAACAATCTCCTATTCCAGCATATGCCCCTGGGTCAATCATACACCTGCACACAAAGTCTTGATGAAAATTATGAACAACTTCTTTATTTTTACACAAGTATTTAAACACCTCACAAAAACAGTACAGGGAGTGGCTACCCCTTTGTCCAACCCTTATCTTCCTCTTGGCCAATGGGGTAATCTCCAGCGTAATTTGATTACCTCTAGCCAATGGACTAGAGGTAAGCTCTGGGAACTTCCAGACCCCTCCCCTGGGCCACCCACTAGGTGTGGCTAACAGAGTCATTTGGATGCTGGCAGTCAAGAGAGACACATCTCTTTGCTATGGCCCAGGCCCCTGGATCTGGGCTAGGGAGACCCCAGAGGCCCCCTGGATAGATGGTGCCCCTATGTCTGGTGGGAGCCTATTGTTCCTGACTTAAGTATGTGTACTTAAAGGATTAACCTTGGTGGCCAGCTGGGGTCCTTCTCCTGTTGCGAGATGTATGTGGCAATGTATCCAGCATGACTACCCCATACTATCATATACATATGTGTACATATTCCACACACTGTCAGTCTATTTAAGTACAAGCGTAAAAGCGCACCCCACATAAAACCACCTAATGTCCTCATAGTATATGGGATTGGGGCAGGGTTTCCACATCAATCCATCTCATGCATTATGATGACTTTTATTGATGGTGATGGGAACCCTGCTCATTTCCTTAGACAATAATCATAATAATATAACAGTATAACCGTATAACAGTATAACAGGGTGTCTGGGAGCCCCAAACCCCCAGGTATCGTCTCTTGTGTCAACAGCCTGTGACAGACATCTGTCCAAGTCCCAGATGACTGCCAATCACAAAATAGCCCCAGCATAGTTCACACCCAAATCCAATATGGCCACTGGCTGATTCATGACAATCCTTCCCCAAGCGGGCAGGGAACATCAAAGATTTTCCCAGCTACGCTGATAGTCATGAATCTGCTGGTTTGGCCCGGCCCGCTGCATGCTAGGCAAGTTCATGTCGGTGCGCCCACAGTCCCAAGGTGCAGAGTAAAGACCTCCCCCAGCCCTTGGCCTTGCTCCCACTGTATAGAGCAAATTGCTCTTGCCCTGCACCCCGACCCAAAACAGTCCAGGATCCCATCTCTCTGTTTTTGGCAGTAGCATGGAAGTCTCTGGGGACACAGTGGGTTGCACCCATACATTCTTCTGAGGCAAAACCGTATTTTTGGGAGCCCCATAAAACAACCCCTGTCCCATAGCAACCCCTTTCCCTCCAGCCAGTCCCCACAGCTGGGCTGGGGTCTCTAAAAAAGTCTCTGGGCCTATGGGATTGCAAGGGGGCAGTCCAGTACTTCCCTCAGCAAAATTATTATTGTTGGGAGCCCAATAACACCATAACTGCAGTAAAGTACATACCGGTCTGCGCTTGACTCCAGCATCCCTGATGGAGTCCGGACTTGGATGCTCTGTTTGCTCTGGCTCCTGGAGATCTGTATCTTTGGAAAGACCCTCCTGGTTTTCTTCCCCTGGGTCTGTCTGTGTTGCAGCCTGGAGAACTACGCTGTTCCCACCCAGGCTGTGCTTACACTCATCCTTTACCTCCTCTATTGCATTTGGTTGAATGACTGTGCTTTGGCTCTCTGATGTAGGCTGGGGAGTCTCGCAATTCCCACCCAGGCTGTGCTTTGGGGCCCTCAGCTGACCCTCTTCTTCTATGGCCTTTTCCTTGGCAACTTGGGCCTCATCCTTTGTGGACTCCTGGGCACTGGTCATCTCAGGCAAGTCCTCACTACATCCACAATCCTTTGGGGTGCCGCAATGCACCCATGGTTCCTTTGCCAAGGCTGGCAAGCTTGCTGCCCCTGTCGGGCTCTTGGTGCCCCTGGCACTCTTGCTGTGTGAGGCCTGGTTCCCTGTAGCTAAGAACCAGTTCCTTTCCCTCCCCACAGTCCATTACATAGTCCTCCTGGGCTCTGTGCTTCACTAGCACCTTTTTTAGCAACTCTCCTGGGGTGTCAGAGTACAGATTTTGGTTATCTGTTGTAGGCTGGGGAATCTTATCCTTCCCACCCAACCTGACCTCTACGGCCTTCTCCCCAGAGTGCATTACATAGCCCTCCCCACAGTCTCTTGGGTGGCTATCCTGAGCCCCTGGCTCCATTAGCAGTTCTGGCACATACACATTGCCTAGAACTTCTGAGGGCAGACTTAGTTCATCTGGCCCTACCTGTTGAGCAGTTACTGGGGTTTCTGCCAGGATTTGTGCTGGAAGGTAGTCCTCAGGTGAGACCTTTTCCACATCTGGTAACTCAGGCGTGACCCGTTTGGAGAAACTGTGCTCGGCTAGCGTTTTATTCTGGGATTAAGTCTCTTGGGGTATCAGGGGACAAACATGGGTTATCTGACCCCACCCAGGGAACATTCCCCTGGGTCTCTGGCTCTTGTAGCTGGTGAGTTGGTCCCAAGCTGACTTTACCATCCCTTCTAGGCTCTGACACAGTCTCTGCATTTTTTAGGGGAAAACAGTCTCCATTCCCCGAA
This sequence comes from Discoglossus pictus, assembly GCA_027410445.1. Classification (NCBI taxonomy): domain Eukaryota; kingdom Metazoa; phylum Chordata; class Amphibia; order Anura; family Alytidae; genus Discoglossus; species Discoglossus pictus. Next base: position 129,668,825 of record CM050167.1, on the reverse strand, counting down.
GGTGGTACAGGAGCAGGGTTTACCCCTTCCTCCTCCTCCTGATCCTCTGACACATCCCACTCAGAGAGCTCCTCTAGGCAACTCTGAGCCAGTTCTGCTTTCTGGGCCTCAGACAGCCCAGGGCACGGCCTTGTATATGTGGTCGCCTCCATTTTGCTTACCCACATGCGCTCTTTCCATATTCTCTGGAACATCTGGTCAAGCACGCAGCCCACATCTTGTGCTGTTAACTTTTTTGGAAAAAGGTGTCTGACTTCTTTAAACCGTCTTTTTGCTTCTTTGGCAATATCTTCCTCATATTGCTGCTCCATTCTTGGTCTTTCTGTAGAGTCTCCCACCTCTGTCACCAATTGTCACAACCTACAATGATGATGGAGTATAGAGAATCCTAGTCCTCTTATCTCCTGTAGGTTTTAGACTTAAGATTTGGATGACTCAGACCAATGGACCTTCCTTGTGGATGCAAGAGCATAAGTCCCAGCTTTTGGTAGTGTGCCTGGGAAAAAACCTGGCATGGAGTCAGAAACGATCTCCTATTCCAGCATATGCCCCTGGGTCAATAATACACCTGCACACAAAGTCTTGATGAAAATTATGAACAACTTCTTTATTTTTACACAAGTATTTAAACACCTCACAAAAACAGTACAGGGAGTGGCTACCCCTTTGTCCAACCCTTATCTTCCTCTTGGCCAATGGGGTAATCTCCAGCGTAATTTGATTACCTCTAGCCAATGGACTAGAGGTAAGCTCTGGGAACTTCCAGACCCCTCCCCTGGGCCGCCCACTAGGTGTGGCTAACAGAGTCATTTGGATGCTGGCAGTCAAGAGAGACACATCTCTTTGCTATGGCCCAGGCCCCTGGATCTGGGCTAGGGAGACCCCAGAGGCCCCCTGGATAGATGGTGCCCCTATGTCTGGTGGGAGCCTATTGTTCCTGACTTAAGTATGTGTACTTAAAGGATTAACCTTGGTGGCCAGCTGGGGTCCTTCTCCTGTTGCGAGATGTATGTGGCAATGTATCCAGCATGACTACCCCATACTATCATATACATATGTGTACATATTCCACACACTGTCAGTCTATTTAAGTACAAGCGTAAAAGCGCACCCCACATAAAACCACCTAATGTCCTCATAGTATATGGGATTGGGGCAGGGTTTCCACATCAATCCATCTCATGCATTATGATGACTTTTATTGATGGTGATGGGAACCCTGCTCATTTCCTTAGACAATAATCATAATAATATAACAGTATAACCGTATAACAGTATAACAGGGTGTCTGGGAGCCCCAAACCCCCAGGTATCGTCTCTTGTGTCAACAGCCTGTGACAAACATCTGTCCAAGTCCCAGATGACTGCCAATCACAAAATGGCCCCAGCATAGTTCACACCCAAATCCAATATGGCCACTGGCTGATTCATGACACCCACTTCCCATTTTTACTGTATGCTTCCCTAGACTGGTCAATTAGGGTTCCACCTTCTCATATCTGGTTAGTCCCTTGGACTTTCACGACTTCATCAGGGAAACAAGACTTTACATCCCCATGTCTCTATTTATAGTAATATTTGGCAGCAGCATGAGGTGGTCCCTGCGTGAAGTAGTGCCAATTATCATTACAACCTCCACCCAATGATGTTCCACAATAGTGCTTATCTTACTAAGTTTACGTGCATAACTACAGAGGCGCCACTAAGTACTTGCATAACTACAGAAGGGCCACTACAATTTCACTCTATATCAAATAACCTTGATTTGCATAAATATGGTCTAGATGACTGGTTCTCAATAGCTGTCCTAGTACAGGTGCCAGTAGCTATGACCTTAAGTGCTGTCCTCATGGTTGAGGAGAACCTAACACTTTATACATTTCCTCACACTTAATCAAATTTATAGAGAAATTATTGAGGAACTTGTAAGCAGTTAAAATGTATGCTATTCAAATCAGTTCAAAGCTATATGAAAATGCAGTATGTGAAATTAAGTATCCCCCTCTTAAACATATTCTGGATCCCCAGGAGCACTGGATGGGGATCATAATGTCTTCGATCTTAGTGACTCTTTTTAATTGCCTTTTTTACATGCTTTTATAATTGTAGCTGGTGAGTTGGTCCCAAGCTGACTTTACCATCCCTTCTAGGCTCTGACACAGTCTCTGCATTTTTTAGAGGAAAACAGTCTCCATTCCCCGAAGGTGGTACAGGAGCAGGGTTTACCCCTTCCTCCTCCTCCTGATCCTCTGACACATCCCACTCAGAGAGCTCCTCTAGGCAACTCTGAGCCAGTTCTGCTTTCTGGGCCTCAGACAGCCCAGGGCACGGCCTTGTATATGTGGTCGCCTCCATTTTGCTTACCCACATGCGCTCTTTCCATATTCTCTGGAACATCTGGTCAAGCACGCAGCCCACATCTTGTGCTGTTAACTTTTTTGGAAAAAGGTGTCTGACTTCTTTAAACCGTCTTTTTGCTTCTTTGGCAATATCTTCCTCATATTGCTGCTCCATTCTTGGTCTTTCTGTAGAGTCTCCCACCTCTGTCACCAATTGTCACAACCTACAATGATGATGGAGTATAGAGAATCCTAGTCCTCTTATCTCCTGTAGGTTTTAGACTTAAGATTTGGATGACTCAGACCAATGGACCTTCCTTGTGGATGCAAGAGCATAAGTCCCAGCTTTTGGTAGTGTGCCTGGGAAAAAACCTGGCATGGAGTCAGAAACGATCTCCTATTCCAGCATATGCCCCTGGGTCAATAATACACCTGCACACAAAGTCTTGATGAAAATTATGAACAACTTCTTTATTTTTACACAAGTATTTAAACACCTCACAAAAACAGTACAGGGAGTGGCTACCCCTTTGTCCAACCCTTATCTTCCTCTTGGCCAATGGGGTAATCTCCAGCGTAATTTGATTACCTCTAGCCAATGGACTAGAGGTAAGCTCTGGGAACTTCCAGACCCCTCCCCTGGGCCGCCCACTAGGTGTGGCTAACAGAGTCATTTGGATGCTGGCAGTCAAGAGAGACACATCTCTTTGCTATGGCCCAGGCCCCTGGATCTGGGCTAGGGAGACCCCAGAGGCCCCCTGGATAGATGGTGCCCCTATGTCTGGTGGGAGCCTATTGTTCCTGACTTAAGTATGTGTACTTAAAGGATTAACCTTGGTGGCCAGCTGGGGTCCTTCTCCTGTTGCGAGATGTATGTGGCAATGTATCCAGCATGACTACCCCATACTATCATATACATATGTGTACATATTCCACACACTGTCAGTCTATTTAAGTACAAGCGTAAAAGCGCACCCCACATAAAACCACCTAATGTCCTCATAGTATATGGGATTGGGGCAGGGTTTCCACATCAATCCATCTCATGCATTATGATGACTTTTATTGATGGTGATGGGAACCCTGCTCATTTCCTTAGACAATAATCATAATAATATAACAGTATAACCGTATAACAGTATAACAGGGTGTCTGGGAGCCCCAAACCCCCAGGTATCGTCTCTTGTGTCAACAGCCTGTGACAGACATCTGTCCAAGTCCCAGATGACTGCCAATCACAAAATGGCCCCAGCATAGTTCACACCCAAATCCAATATGGCCACTGGCTGATTCATGACACCCACTTCCCATTTTTACTGTATGCTTCCCTAGACTGGTCAATTAGGGTTCCACCTTCTCATATCTGGTTAGTCCCTTGGACTTTCACGACTTCATCAGGGAAACAAGACTTTACATCCCCATGTCTCTATTTATAGTAATATTTGGCAGCAGCATGAGGTGGTCCCTGCGTGAAGTAGTGCCAATTATCATTACAACCTCCACCCAATGATGTTCCACAATAGTGCTTATCTTACTAAGTTTACGTGCATAACTACAGAGGCGCCACTAAGTACTTGCATAACTACAGAAGGGCCACTACAATTTCACTCTATATCAAATAACCTTGATTTGCATAAATATGGTCTAGATGACTGGTTCTCAATAGCTGTCCTAGTACAGGTGCCAGTAGCTATGACCTTAAGTGCTGTCCTCATGGTTGAGGAGAACCTAACACTTTATACATTTCCTCACACTTAATCAAATTTATAGAGAAATTATTGAGGAACTTGTAAGCAGTTAAAATGTATGCTATTCAAATCAGTTCAAAGCTATATGAAAATGCAGTATGTGAAATTAAGTATCCCCCTCTTAAACATATTCTGGATCCCCAGGAGCACTGGATGGGGATCATAATGTCTTCGATCTTAGTGACTTTTTTTAATTGCCTTTTTTACATGCTTTTATAATTGCCCTGACAACCCTGGAAAAGATGCTTTTAAAAAACTTGTCTACATTTAGACCACATGCACCTCAATTTTCTCATTCTAGATCGTGCATTTGTGTTCAATCTCAGCACCCAGCAATTAATCTAGATCAGTTACAGGCACAATCAGATCCCGTTTCTTAGGACATAAGAAGAACACAAGTACCGTTGAGTAGTAAAAAGCAGACTGCCTCTTTATTTTTGCTTCAGATACATTTTTAAACCAAAACAATAAAAATATCACATGGCTTTTTTGCCCACCCTGTAACTATGGTTACAAACCTCCCTAATGTCCTTCCCCTGAGATATCTGATCTGATATATTTTACAACCCCCAGAGGTGCCCACTCTGACAGACCCAAGATTCCAACAGGCCATATACACATTCAAAAACCTGCAGAGTTAACTCTTTGTTGTCAAACTAACCACAACCTAAACACTATACATTCTAAACAATTCTTATTAGGCCTGAATAGGCCATGTTCCTTGGGGATTCGGGATACTGGATCAGAGTCTGAGGCCTAACATTACACAGGTTATTATGGTCATAAGAAAATAGACCTTGAGTTCAAGGCGGTGACATCTTGGGCCACACAGGCCCTTGCTGGTGGGATTCAGAGGTCCCCCATCCTGGCCCCCATACATCAGTCATAACATAGACCATATGAGTCTCATATACTTCATAGAAGAAGTGTTTGTTGTCTGATCTGTGAAAATTGTACCCTTATTCACAAAATTTTTCATTTAGTGCTATTTTATGCTATTACAATAGCTGGTGGAGAGTACATTCATTGAGGAATGGTGGGTTTGTTGTGTGTGTTTTTATACTAGCTTTGTAATATCACATCTGCATTCAAATGATTTGAAGAGAGGTATTATCATGGCTAATATACTTTACAGTTATATTTAGACTGGAATTTTGGAAAACAATACATTGCATCCAGATTGTGGAGAGTGTAAAATGCATAACCATGACTCAAATTAATTCAACCAATCCACATCTAGTGAGTCCTTTAAGATCATTTTAGAGTGAGAGTTATAAGATTCTGTTTCTTCTGCTACTTCTGTTCCTGTCTGGCTGGAGTTCTGGCTGTCTCCTGTACTGCTGTTGCTGTTCCTGTCTGGCAAGAGTTCTGCCTGTGTCTAGCATTTCTGCTTCTGTTCCTGTCTGCTTGTACCTGCTTTGTTCCAGCTATAACCTCCACCTATGTGCTGGTTCCTGACTTAAATTTCCAGTTTGATACTGAGTACCCATTTTTCCAAGTTTCTACTGTATAGCAGCTGCAGCATTGCCAGTTTGCTTTCAGTGCTTGACAGTGATTTTGTTATTGTTTCTGCACATGGACTGATGGAAGCTTTGGTAGTTTGATTTAAAGGGATCCTCACCAAGCTGTGTATATCCCGTTTCATTGCTAATTAAACATTTTTGCAACTTCACCCCTGAAGCTTCTGAATGTATTGTACCAAGTTCCTGACATTATTCTTCTGTTAACTGTGCTTAAGGTAGCCTGATTCAAATATTACAAATACAAAGCACGTTCAAGTTCAACCTTTTTAGATCTCTTTTGATCTTCGTAATATGCAGATTAATTGATAATTGATCCACAGGATAATTGATCCACAATAAATGCTAATACTTTATTTGCCTTTTCAGATGCTGATTGGCATTAAGCACTGTTACGTACGTGGTTGCCCACAAGCTTTCAAAAATCTCTTTCAATATCGGATATCACTAGATATGCTCCATTAAGATTATAAATTACATGTACATTTTTTTTCCTTCCCAAATGCATAACTTTTCATTTATTTAAATTAAATCTCATTTGCCATTTAGATGCCCATCTATCTAATATATGTTGTTGGAGAACTGATACAAATATCCTTACATTTTTAGCGTATATATATATATATATATATATATATATATATATATATATACAATTAGCACTCTTTTCAGTTAAGCGTAATATTTGTCTGGTATAAAAGCATTAAACCAGTAATTTTCCATTTGTAAGGCATTAGTTATGAAATAGTTAAATACGTCTGACCCATGACTTGGCACTTTCATTTAGAGACCGTACACAGGTTTTTAGTCATAATAAGAATGTTTTTTCACTCATCTCCAAGGGCAGATAAGTGTTATGTACCGCGGACAAGTGTATCATATAACGAAGATGTACGTGTCATATTCTTATTGGATATTATATGTAAATAAAATGTATTTGGCTGTGTAATGGATTTTTGTCTTATGTAAACAAATATAAAAAGGCTGTGACTGGTTATTTCTCTGTCGGTTGTCAGTTTTTCAGCCGGTTGTCAGTAGCCATGTTGGGTTTTTCTGCTGATTTTTTTCTAAATAAACTCTAATCAGGAGAAATAGCCAGAGGACTATGTTTTTTCTTGGTGTGATGCCTGCAAGTGGGGTGAGTATGAGATATTTTCCACAACAATGTAAATCAATTTGGAGGGAAAGTACATCATTTTCTGATTACCATGCACAACTTAATGTCATTCAGCAAAATTAGATATAATACTTTCCAGTCCTACTTCTAAGTCATTAATAAATATATATAAAAAAAAAAAGACCTAATACTGAACCCTGAGGAACCCCACCAACCACATTAGTCCAATATTAGTATGTTACAACAAAAACTCTTTGCTTCCTGTCTTTTAGGTAGCTCTTAATCCATGAGCAGATGTTTACTGCAATTCCTGCATCCATTAGTTTGCACAGTAATTTTCCACTGTATCAAAAGCCTTTGCAAAATCCAAAAAGACTATATCTACTGAGTTGCCTTGATCCACTTTACTAACCTCTTAATAGAAAGTAATTAGATTTGTTTGACCTGAGCTATCCCTCATAAATCCGTGTTGACTCTTTCTTATAATCTTGCTCAAATAGACATATTCTTGTATATTATCCCTTATTAACCCTTCAAAAAGATTTCCCATTACAGAAGTGAGGTTTACAGGTCTATAATTTCTCCAGTCATCTGGTAACGACCCTGTGGTGAGTGAAACCTGAAAAATTAGATATAATGGTTTGGCTATTACAGAACCCAGCTCCCTCAGTACCATTAGATGTATTCCATCAGGACATGGGGCTTTATTAACATTTATTTTTTCAACCTCTTTTGGATTTCTTCCTGTGTTAACCAATTATTTGGTGATGGTAGTGTAGCCCCATTATGTCGCAGTGTCCCAACCACTGGTACCTCCCTTGTGTATACCGAAGAAAAGAACTTGTTTAGCTCATCTGCCTTTTCCTAGTCACTAATTATCAGACTGTTCCACATTGTAATGTTCATATAGATCCCTTCCTGGGCCTCTTTCCATTAATATATTTAACAAAAAGTTTAGGGTTAGTCTTACTCTCCTTTGTAACTAACTTTTAATTTTCTATTTCAGCCAGTATTATAGCTCTTTTGAAAGCCTTGTTGATTTAATTGTACTCACGTAAAGCAGTCTCAGTCCCCTCTTTTTTGTATAATTAAAATGCCTGTTTGTTCTCAGTATCTTGATCTTTAAATCATTGGTAAGCTACATTAGATGTGATTTCCAAGTGAGATAACAAATTCCAAATGGATTCTTATACTCCTAAAAAATGTATTTTCTCACAAAGCTTCACAGATATTTATTATCTTAAATCAACAGTTCAGTGTACATATGTATTTTTTTCTTTAACTTTTGCAGTTTTAAGAAATTTTCAGAACTACTAATCTCTTGTTCACAAAGTGTTGTATGCTTCCTAACTTCCTAAACAAAACAGTAGTTCTAGAGACCAATTCTCAAGAGGAAAAGAAACAGCAATGCAATGTGCAGTATAGTGAAAAAGAGACTGACACACTTCATATACTCACGAGTACACTGTGGCACTTTAAAAGGCTGTCCCCTTAATATGCCATTATTTGCTACAACTGCTCTACAATTAACATGCACTATAATCAAACCCATAAAAAAGACAATGAAAACTTGGCATCATCAAAATGTTCAAATTGGCCTGGATTCCAAAAGCTGTCCATATCTTTTTAGGATGGTAAATAGCCATCCAGTGGCACAAAAAAGGTTAATAATCACTGCACTTTGCTGTCTAATATTACATTGTTATAAATATTCTATTATTATCACCCTAAATGCAGTTAGCCCAATATTACAATATTGGAAGCCAAATCTGTGCTAAAAACAGATAACTGATGAATAATTATAACTGTTATTTGGACCTCTAGGAATGTATACATTTTCCTGGTCATGTGTTCTTTTTTTTTGTCCATATCTGTATATATGTTGGGTTTTATATATATATATATATATATATATATATATATACATATATATATATATATATATATATATACACTTGCGCTCAAAAGTTTGCATACTCTTGGCAAATTGGTAATATATGTATAATTTTTAAAGAAAACATGAGTGAGCAGGCAATGAAAATTTATTTTATTTCTTATGGGATTCATATTCAACTGTAGGTTATAACAGAATGGCACAATCATAAAACAAAACATGGTAACAAAGAAAAAACTTAAATGACCCTTTTCAAAAGTTTGCATACCTTTAGTTCTTAATACTGTGTAATGCCCCCTTTAGCATCAATGAGAGCATGCAGTCTTTTGTAATATTAGTCTATGAAGCCCCTAAATCTTGCAGGTGGTATATGGTATAGCTGCCCATTCGTCTTGGCAAAATGCCTCCAGGTCATGCCTTTGGTTGTCTTGCACGAACCTCACGTTTGGGATATCCCCAGAGTGGCTTAATTATATTAAGGTTAGGAGATTGTGATGTCCGCCCCACAACCTTCACCTTTTTATGTTGTAACCACTGGAGGGTCAACTTGGCCTTGTGCTTAGGGTCATTGTCATGCTGGAAAGTCCAGGACCGTCCCATGCGCAGCCTTCGTGCAAAAGAATGCAAATTGTCTGTCAGTATTTTCTGAAAACATGCTGCATTCATCTTGCCATCAAATGTCGCAAGATTCCCCGTGACTTTAGAGCTCACACACAACCAAAACATCAGTGAGCCACCACCATGCTTCACAGTGGGGATGGTATTCTTTTCACTATAGGCCTTGTTGACCCCTCTCCAAACATAGCGCTTATGTTTGTGACCATAAAGCTCTATTTTGGTCTCGTCACTCCAAGTAACAGTGTGCCAGAAGCTGCGAGGCGTGTCAAGGTGTTGTCGGGCATATTGTAACCGGGCTTTTTTGTTGCATTGGCTCAGTAAAGGCTTCTTTCTGGCATCTCGATCATGCATCTTATTTTTCTTCAAGTATCGTCATATTGTGCTCCTTGAAACAACCACATCGTCTCTTTCCAGAGCAGCCTGTATTTCTCCTGAGGTTACCTGTGTTTTTTTTTTTTTTTCTCGAACAGTTGTTCTGGCAGTTGTGGCTGAAATCTTTCTTAGTCTACCTGACCTTGGCTTGGTATCAAGAGATCCCTGAATATTTCACTTCTTAATAAGTGATTGAACAGTACTGACTGGCATTTTCAAGGCTTTTGAATATACTTTTGCATCTTTATGAAGTTCCATTACCTTGTTACACAGGTCTTTTGACAGTTCTTTTCTGCTTCCCATGGCTCAGTATCTAATCTGCTCAGTGCATCCACATGAGAGCTAACAAACTCATTGACTATTTATAACCAGACACTAATTGTAATTTAAAAAGACAGAGGTGTGGGAAATTAACCTTTAATTGCCATTTTAACCTGTGTGTGTCACCTTGAATGTCTGTAACAAGGTCAAACATCTGTATGATTTCTGTTAATATTATGAATTAAAAAGGAGCCAAACAACTATGTGATAATAAATGATTTTATATAATCACTATCCTTTAATAAAAGACATTTTTGTTTGCATGATCAGTCATATTCTCAAAATAAATGCCAAAATGTCCCAATCTTTCAGGATATGCAAACTTTTGAGCACAACTGTATATATATATATATATATATATATATATATATATATATATATATATATATATATATATATATATATATATATATTTATATATATATATATATATATATATATATATATATATATATATATATGTTTATTGTGTCATTGTGCCCCATCAGAGGTCAGTGCAGAATACAAAGTTTTGAGGATTTCTACTTAAGAGAGAAGGAGTTAATTCTTGGAGCAGTGATTAAGAGATACACTTGTGTACTGCCTTTAAAACAAAGAAGTAGAGAGATGGGTGGGTCCCAATTAGGCACTGCCGAATGAGCAGTGAGGGCACAGGCTCTGGGAGGAATCCTAAAGGACAGTCTTTGTGAGCTGACAGAGATTTACCCAGAGAGGCTACTGGTACTGTATTGGAGCGGCAGGTTGTCTGAAGCTGGAGACGGACACCCAGAGAGAGATTGAGGTGTGAAAGCTTATTAGAAACACCACAGGTTGGAAACATGGAGTCTCATTCAATTGAGCAATTGTAAATTACTGTAGTCCATAATGGAGGAAGTAAGTTATTTTGCTATTCAATTGGTGTTTTTTTGCGAGCCGCAAACGGCCTACGTGTTACGGGATTAAAATCCTTGCGGTTTTTAAAACCGGAATTTACAGCTCATCAAAATTTTTGATCTTTCACATCCACAAGAGTTACGCTCCCTAAAATCAGAAATCGCTAATTAATTGCTAAAATCCCTCAAGACCGCAAATGCAGTCAAGCCCGCAAACGGCAAATGTTGGCCCAAATCTGGTTCCAAATAGAATCCGAAAGGGTTTACAGATCAATTTGGAACACTGCTAAACACAATAAAAACCCACCAATGGACTTTAAAATATGGCCAAAGTAATGAAAAGCATTAAAACTCATTGCACAACAATTGTCAATTATCAAATAGCTAATATATATATATATATATATATATATATATATATTCTTTTTCATATGTTGTAATGGTCATGCATATGACAATAGGAAAAGTCATGCTGCAACATGCTGAAAGCAATTAAAGACACACTACCTGATTAAATTGCAACACAAACACATGAAAATGGCTGCCATATTAACTCCTCACACACAGACTCTAAGAATACAAAGATCATCTTATATACATCTCACTCATCACATCTACATTGGGAAAACAAATAGTGGCCAAATTACACCGCCACATCACATATATCAAGTACCAGGGGAACATTTTAGATTTGGTTCTTCAGTTCCTCAGTTGTGTCTGACCCTATGGACTGCAGCATATTTAGCTATGTCTCTACTTGTGCTTTTACAAAAGTTTTACATGCCAAAGATACTGGAGTGGGTTGCCAGCTCCTTCACCAGTGGACTGTGATTTGTCTGACCTCTCTGCTATTACCTGCCCAACTACAGTGGCCCTATGGCTTCATTCAGGTAAACAAGCCCCCTTACCACCACAACTGAGCAATCCAGAAGGGGAAATAGGGAACATATACCACACTAATCCACTCTAACCCATCAGGAAGGGCCACAAACACACATGGAGGCTGTACAGAGGCACGTGGAGCATTTGCTGGTGGCCATGTGCCAGGATGTATACCCATTATTATTTGGTGACATCCCATTAAGTGTTTTGCTATCAATCAATTTACATTATCACCTATCATATTGTTATCAGGCCTTCAGGGGAATGTTGATACTCAACAGTATCACAATTTGGACTTTACCTGTGTATTAACCCTTTATTATTATTTATTGTATACATTATTATATGATATCTTATGATATTATTATTATTATTATTATTATTATTATTATTAATAATAATAATGTTGTTATTTTATGTATTCATCTATTGCATATTAACTAGAGCTCATTAGTATACAGATATAGGAATGTGACACACATGGGATGTATGTGGATGTCCCAAAACCCCAACAATTGAAAACACACTGACATGGTGAGAACGGTATAAAAAGCTTTATTTCATACACAGAGCACAATCAGAAATGTACAAGATTGTGTATTAATATCATGGGTGTGGGCAGATCCGGGGAGAGAAAGAGGCTTGTTTTTGCGAAAAAGGGGATACCTAAGGGGGTAATGTCATATTCTAGAATAAGCATGATGCATCGCACCTACCAGTGTCACATGTGGTCACTACACCTCTGCAACCAGAGTCTGAGGAATAAAAGGATCATCACAAATCACTCCATTTAATTGAAGAAACCATTAATGTGCATAGCACTTACAACTTGTCTAGATCTGCTCAATGAAACAGATGATTCAACCTCTGGACTGCGTAATCCAATCCACTTTCACACATACAGTGTGTTTCCAAAACAAAAATCTGAAAAAAAGGAGGAGGATTAAAAATAAAAAAACATGCATGTACAGTACAGTGCTAAATACTGTAATTGTAACTGTCGCACATTTTATTGGGTAAAAGAAAAAGGTTATATCCATCTATTATTTACATTATATGGCTGTCCATTAGTCTTGCTATTACAATTGTAAATATATACAAACACTTATAGTATGCCTTTTTAACATGTTAGGGGTTAAATCATTTTCCTTTGTACAAATTAAATTTCTGAGTCTACCACACAAATCAAATCAAGACTTGGCTAGGCCCGGTTGTAAAGACTCCTCAAGATGAAATATTGTAAAGGTCTCAAGATAGCGTGTTTTAAGACATACGCATTTCACTTCAATACTCCATTGTCTCCTTCAAATATTATCAAGCAGGTGTTACGATTAGTGTACAATGGGGCCTAGTCTAACCAAAAATACTTGGCACACAATATGGGACAGAGGTCACACACATATTAATTTTAAACGATTTTAATATTTTGTACCAAAGCGCTCTCAAGCGGATAGATACAGATATACACAACATATTTATCAATACATTCTAATTTATACATATACATGCAAACAGGAAGTAACTATTTGTGATTTGTGGAAACCAACCTTGGGACAATGAGAAATAAATAGTTATCTAATGGCAGAAAAAAGGTTTGGCGCTTTTAGTCTCTATCTTTTCTTCTGTACTATTTTCTGGCTGGTCTTTTCTGGCTTATCTGACATTTCTGTTCTGGGAACATACCTGACTGTCATCCTTAGGCATAACCCTATGCCCACTTCATAAGATATCTTACTATATCTGTCTATTCAAATTCTATTCTATCTCTACAACTCATTCTAACAAACCAATAGCACAAAGAGGGATTACTTCAGACTATCTTTAGAAGGGATGCTAAAAATGAGATAGGTGTTACCCTGAAATTCTATACATGGTATGTATAACTGGTTTAACTTTCTAATTTGTAGTAGTGTTAAAATTAGCCCAATATACCACAATCCTTCTGTTACCATTTTGGGAGTGGTCACAGAACCAAGACTCATTAGCACCTGCATTCCGGACTGTAGGTGTTAGTTAAGATATTTCAAAATGTGCCCATATACCCTACAACAGTCTGATTGACTTTATTCAATAATGTAACCATTTAACTATGTTACAAAACTAATTATTAAAAACACCTATACAGCAAACCATACTTAGCAATACTCCACATATATAGTCTTGTATCACACGATCAACAAAACTGTCTTACATCATTATTGATTGAATTGACCGATTTGATAAATTAAATTAAATGTAATCCATTTTGATGTAAGACCAGTAACCAAAAAATTAGCTTGCCAATACCTAAATACAAAGGTTATTTAGCTTGCAATCTCAGATACAATATATCTCAATTTGATACATATTGCTTCAATATATATTTCTATATTCTAAATGCCATATAGATTGTTGTACATTATTTTACTGCTTTCATAGAGTAACATGTTATATTGCTAATTATTAATATCATATATACTGTAAAAATAGACTGTTGATTGTTTATACACTCTGCGTATCATTTCTGTATTGCACTAACCAAATATGGACAGACTGCTGACCAAAATTTATAAGATTACATACACTTTTTATATACTCCTATATAGAACTAACCAAAGATAGATTGTATTAAAATACATTGTTAATCCACATTTGATAAGTTTGTATACACTGCTTATTGATTTCTGTATTGATCTAATGTAAACACTTATAATTGTTTATCCTTGATATTTACTGCTCTGCCAATAAAAGCTATTTCTGCACACGGTGTATACTTGTTGATAAATTAATCTTCAAACTCAATTAATCTATACATCTTAACATTTTAAGAAACTATATTCATCTATACAGTGTAAAATGAATTGCATGACATAACAATATACCATCTCACCTGATTCCCATCTGCAAGCATTACTAACCATTAACTACTTCTCAGGATAACTCACTGGCCATGACCATTAATAATGAGGTGTCGTCTCACAAAAAAATGCTTAGCTGTGACCAGCATCAGTGGTCAAGGTGTACTATCACCTTCTCCATATGATATTGTTCATCAACACTGATTTCACATCCATCAGCTATACATATGTTAGCACATGCTAAAGGATACTCATGATAGCAGCAGGGAAATACCCATTAATACGTAGAGGACACAAACGTCAGCAGCCAGATTCAATGTTACTTACATCAGACCCAAGGATCTGTTCTCAGACAGATATTAAGGTCAGGATCACCTGCTTCACTAGTGCATATATTAATGCTGGTTGTCATTAACATGCCATTGTGAGACTTTGCTAGTCCACCGCCATAGCGATATTAGTCTACATTTAAGCTACCAACAATCATGTCTTTGATATCTGGCTATATGATAGCTTTAATATTGTGGGAGCTACATTTTAAGGAGGGCTGTCATTGAAAGGAATGCCTACCTGAGAGGCACTGGGGAAATGTTACACTTAATATATTTCCTTCACAATGCTTGCAGATGCAGAAGATGCCTTCATGACCTTGATTGTACCTAAAACAAAACAAAACAAAAACATAACACCTGCAAAATAAGGCCTCAAAAATATAGGGACTGAAGCATCTATTCTCAGTGACCATCAATTGGTGAAATGTTACACAGAACCCTACGTGTTCACAGAGAAGAGGATCATGGACCATGTGATGGGAGGTAGCCATCTGCGTACAAAATATCACCATCACATAAACCAAGATCCAAGACTCTGTAGCCAAGCTAGATTAGGTTAACATTTAGACCAACAGATTGTCACTGAGAAGTGCTGTTGAGAAGGCACCAAGCATATGTGCAGCCCCTACAACCCCAGGAGGCAGTGGCAAGAGCAGTGGTGTTGCTGGTGGCGGTGGCCTTGGCGGTAGCATTGGGGGAGGAGAGAAGCATCCGGAGGTATGGGGGAAGCCTCCAGGGTGGAGGTGGCACGGCTGGGGACCAGAGCAATGTGCAAGGCATCTGTAGTTAGGTGTTGGAATACGCTCTGGTCCACTCCCATCCTGAGCAGCCCGGCAAGGTAAGATTCTGTCATTAGATGGTGCCTCCTCTCCTCCCTATTGCACCTAGCCAGGCTGTGCATGACCTCCGCATGATTGGCGGAGATGCTGGCTTGGATCGCACAAAGACACTCCACCTGCTGCCACATGATGGCCAGCATCTCCACCTGCGCAGCCTGGCTTGGTGGTGGGGATGGAGGTCTGTGGGCTGTTGCTGGGTGAGGAGGTGGCGGTGGTGTTGGTGGTGGACCAGTGGGGACCGGCTGAAGCCTTGCTCCATGCGGGTGGTGTTACTGGGCCTGGTGGTGGTGGCCAGTCTGCCGCACTGGTTAGGGGAGGAGAAGATGGGGCAACCCCCCCCTGGTCCCTCCAGTAGGAGGGCCCTGGTGAGATGCTTAGTCTCTGGAGGAGGGAGACAGTGCTCAAATGCTGACGATGCGATCATCCTCCTCCTCCGAAACAGTCCCCTCTGCTCCACTTCTTTCCTCCTCCCCCTGCGCCCGTTCTTATAAGGTCTAAAAAATCCGAACTTAACGGCCGAACCGCGCACATCCAAAAACAGCACAAAAAAAAATTACAAATATCACACTCACCACGGGGGACAGGCAGGACGTCTGTCAGTGGGGTTGGTTGAGAATTTAACTTGAATTTAATCAATTTCGAGATTGAAAAATCCCCTAAGCGAGAGAAAAAGTGGCGGACAAAAATGCAAGAATCTATCCTGTTCTATATGCACCACTCTCTAAGCCTAACCCCATAAGCTAAACCTCTCTGAATACATAAAAAATGGAAGTACCGTATTGGTCCGAATATAAGCCGCACCTTTTTTCAGATTTTTGAGCTTGCGAGTTACGGGTGCGGCTTATATTCGCGACCGTAAAAAAAATCATTGCCGATTTGCAAACTTTGCTTGTTACATGTGTGGCTTCTATTCCCGAACGCAAAATTACTGCCAATTTGCGCGATTGCGAGTTAAGGGTGCCGATTTTCGTGCTTTAGACTGCGGTATTGAATAGCGATTTACGGTTTTAGTGATTCTAACATCCTGTAAAGCCTGTAACCTGCAAAAAAGCTACAGTGCTAATTAGAAAGCCTGTTTCTTGCAATGGCTGATCACTTTGAGAGTCTTTTTCTCTCCAATTTTACAGGTGTGGCTTATATTTGAGTACTATCTTTTTTCTATTTTTTCCCCTTTAACTTTACGGGTGCGGCTTATATGCGGGTGTGGCTTATATTAGGACCAATATGGTATATATCCTGATTTATGTGCTCTTAGTGCAAAAAAAAATAATTAAATGTTATTTTAACATTTCCATCTCTCTCTTTAATTCACAACAGACCCTGCCTGAAGACTCTCATCATCTCTACAGCAATTTCAACAGAACGCATTTGAACAAAAGAGATAATGTATTACAAGTAAAACAAACAAAAAAAAATCCATAAATCCATAATGCCAATACTGCTGCACACAAAACAGGATCCTACAAAAAAAATAAAAAATATATTCTGTTTTCTGTGCCACAACCTATAAGACTAACCCCACAACCAAAACACATCATGTGAAAAGTGGAGGACACAAAACAGGATACTACAACAAATGTTGTTAACACATACAAAATGAAAGAATATATCCTGTTTTTCTGTGCACCAAACTCAAAGCCTAACATCATAACCTAAACCTCTAAAGCCAACTGGGGTGCGCACAAAACAGTATACTGCTACCAATATAGTTAACACATATAAAATCTAAAAATAAATACTGTTTTGTGTGCAACAACCTCAAAGCCTAACCCCATAACCTAAACTGCAAATGCCAACTGTGGTGCACAACCAGGATACCGCAACAAATGTTGGTAGCACATACTAAATCAAATAATATATCATGTTTTCTATGCAACAACCTCTAAGCCTAACCCCATAACCTAAACCTATAATGACAACAGTGGTTCACACAAACTAGAATAATACAACAAATGTTCTTAAAACATATTAAATGCAATGATCTATCCTATTTATATACACCACTCTCTAAGGCTAACCCCATAAGCTAAACCTATCTGAATATATACAAAATGGAAGAATATATCCTGTTTTATACGCTCTTAATTAAAAAAATATATTTACCGTATATACTCGAGCATAACACAGAGTTTTTCAGCCCTTTTTTTAAGGCAAAAAAGGGCCCCTCAGCTTATACTCGAGTCACTCTTCCCCCCGTGTCTCTCTAACCCCCCCCCGTGTCTCTCTAAACCCCCCCCCATGTCTCTAACCCCCCCGTGTGTCTCTAACCCCCCCGTGTGTCTCTAACCCCCGTGTGTGTCTCTAACCCCCCGTGTCTCTTTCCCTCCCCCCTCCTCAACCTAAATCCCCCTCCTCAGCATAACCCCCCCTAAATACCTCCCCCCCTCTCCCCTCACTTACCTGCTTGTGCTCCGGCCTCTGCTCCTTGCCCCGGCGCCGGCGGGCATGTGACGTCACATGCGTGCCGCGTCATTAGCATATACCGGGTGCCGGGTACCGGGTGCCTATAAAAAATTGTCAGAAATAGAACAAGAACAAATAATTTAGGTAGAATTACATCAGTTACCAATCCCAAAAGTCAGTATGGTTCTTAAAAGAGATCGCCATACTGATAAACGACATTACAACTTAACAACATCAAATGAGGTTGCAATGGTCTTTCAAAATGATGAGGGAGAACCACCATTTCAAAGGGATATTAGAATATATCCCAGAAATGAGGAGCAAGCTTTTATCAACATAAGTATCTTAAATACAAATTTAGATCCAATGACATATCCAAATGGGGAAGCCGGATGGCAACCTAAATTAACACTTGAGAGTTACCCAAATTCAAAAGTACGTGTTAGAAATAACATTTCCATGCTTGAATTTAAAGTGGCTCAAACTGCCTTTAGAGATGGATTTAATCCCATTTTATGTGGTGGAAAACTGACACAACAATGGATCATTGATTCATATTTGAGGCAAATAATTTAAATTTCATCAAATATAAACAAGATAAACTATGTGTCCAACAGTATTCTGGACTGATGGATTATGTCACTGCGGCAGCTACAAACAGAGAGCTTGCAGATGGCAAAGCCATAATTTTTTCTTCTTCTTTCCAAGGATCTCCTCGCAATATGCAAGAAAGATACAATAATGCTATGACTATTGTAACTAAATTTGAAAAAACAGATTTATTTATTACATTTACATGTAATCCACAATGGCCAGAGATTGTACAGAATCTGTTAATTGGACTAATTGCTTCTGATAGACCAGATTTGGTGGCAAGAGTCTTCAAAATCAAATTAACTGAATTAATACTTGACATAACCATAACTCAGTTATTTGGCAAATGTCTGGCTTATGTTTATACCATACAATTTCAAAAAAGAGGCCTTCCACATGCACATATGCTTATAATTTTTCAAGAAAAATATAAATTGGATACTGGTGATAAAGTGGATTCAGTCATAATTGCTGAACTACCAGATCCAGAAATACATGGACCATGTGGAGATATTAATCCACAATCACCACGTATGGAAAATAAAAAATGCACTAAAGAATTTCCAAAAGATTATAGAGACAAAACTTATGCTAATTGTCATGGCTATCCATTATATAGAAGAAGAAAAGGCCACAATGCCATTATTTGTGGAAAAAAAGGCAGATAACAGATATGTGGTGGCAAGTATAATGCACACATTAATGTGGAAGCTTGCACTTCTATAAAATCCATAGAATATGCCCACAAATATATTTACAAAGGCTATGATGCAGCTACCGTAGTGGTAAAAAGTGCAGAAAATCCTGAACAAACTGAGTTATTACATGATGAACTTGCGTCTCATGTAGATGCTTGCTATGTAAGTGCGCCAGAAGCAATGTGGCGTCTTCTAAAATTTGAAATGCATGATCGCTCACATGCAGTATATCGATTAGCTGTACATTTGCCCTAAAGACACTTAGTTTATTTCAATGTTGGAAATTAAAGAAATGCTTTGGCACAAAGTGAGCATTGGCAAACTATACTAATTGCGTGGTTTCAAATTGTACTAAATTGGAGGCAAGGGAATTGTTATATATTGACATTCCCTACCATTATGTTTTTGTTAAGGGATTATGGCGAAAAAGCCGTGGAAATAAAATTATTACTAGAATATTCACTGTAAGTCCAAGAGACCTTGAACATTTCTGCTTACGTTTACTCATTTTAAATGTTCCTGGTGCACAAAGTTTTGAACAGTTGAGAACTGTTAATGACACTGTTTATGACACATTTCATTTAGCTGCTTGAAACAGAAACTTCCTGGCTGATGATACAGAATAGGAAAGATGTCTAGAGGAAGCAGCACTGTGTCAAATGCCACAGCAGATGAGAGAACAATTTGCATTCATTTGCATCTTCTGAAATGCTCCAAATGCATTAGCTTTGTGGGACAAATTTAAAACAAATATGTCTGAAGACCTTTTGCAACAATACAATGAGCCTATTGCAGAATTAAAAGCATTAATTGAAATTCAAGAGGTCTTTCTCTCTCATGGATTAAATTGTGCAAATTTTAATGTGCCAGATCGAGGACTATATGAAATAAACTTTGAAGACTATGATATTCAGCTTCCAAGCCAAATTACACAAGGATGACTTGCTCAAAGAGCATTATTTCTATCTAGATGGACCTGGTGGATCAGGAAAAACGTATCTATATAAATTATTGATGAGTTTTTTTTGCACACACGGTGAAATAGCACTTCCATTTGCAACAACTGGAATTGCCGCACTTTTGTTAGAAGGTGTGCAAAGTGGATTTAAACTGCCAGTTCCTATTCTGGAAACATCAGTGTCAGATATAAGAGTGACATCTTTACAAGCAAAAAAAATTAAGAAAAGTAAATTAATTATTATTGATGAAGCTACAATGATGTCATGACATGCTCTACACTGCATTGACCGTTTGTTGCGTGAAGTCATTGGGTAATGATTTGTCTTTTGGTGGAACGTGATGTTGTTGGGGGGAGATTTTAGACAAACATTACGTGTTGTTGTTCATGGAAATCGCGTAGACATTGTAGAAACATGTATTAAGTCAAGTACACTATGGAAACTCTTTACTCACCTCAAATTAGAACAAAATATGAGATCACAAGGACAAAATTAATTTAATGAGTGGCTCATCAAAATTGGGGAAGAAAAAACAGAACAAATTCAGAATTTACCCGATGATACCGTGAAAATTCCATCGCATATGATTTGCAAACAGGACATTATATCGGCTATATTCCAAAATGCAATAAGTAAGAAGATTATGCAGAGCTTGCAACCAAAGTAATATTAACATCCAAAAATAAAGATGCATTGCTTCTTAATAATGAAATATTAAAATTAATAGATGCACTGCAAAAAAATTATCACAGTGCAGATTGTGTACTTGGTGATGACAAAGAAACTCAGACAAACTTTTCAACTGAATTTATTAATTCATTAACTCCATCTGGAATGCCACCACATATTTTGCAGCTAAAAAAAGGTGCAATTGTCATGTTACTGTGAAATATGAACCCCAAAAAAGGACTATGTAATGGGACCAGATTAATTTTCCAAGAACTAAAAGATCATTTCAAAAATGCAGAAATTCTAAATGGTACCCATAAAGGTGAAAGAGTTTTCAAACCAAGAATAGATTTGGCACCAAGTGAAAGTAGCTTGCCTTTTATACTTCAGAGAAGACAATTTCCCATCATCATGGCATTTGCCATGACCATTAATAAATCACAAGGACAAACTTTTAAATCCGTTGGTATCTTTTTAGAATAACATTTTCAACAACTACAGCAATTTAAAAAATAGAACAAAAAACAACAACAATAAACAGTGGTTATTTCCCACAGACAAAATTACAAGTCTGCTGGGCTCTTTTAAAGGGAACCACTTTGACAGAAAAAAAAAAGTCACTCAGGATTGGCCCCACAAAACAGTTACCTTTAATTTTCTTACCTTTTCGGGTTCCATTTTAATACTTTAAGTTCATGTTTGTAATGTTAAAATTATATTTTCAAAGGACTGAAAAGTTGTTTCATTCTATGTAATTAAGGTTTAATATTAGTAGCAGGATCATCATTTGTTGCAAAATTTAAATGTTTCATGATATAGAGAGTATTGATCCAGGGACTAATCTGATCGCCAGTTAATGGGGTCAGGAAGGAATTAATTTTTTTTGCCCATTTTAAAACAATTGACAAAGTTTTACTGTTTTTTTGGGGGGTTTGCCTTCCTCTGGATTCAATATTCAAGATCACTATATTTTTAAATTATTTAATTTTAAATGTTATTACCTTACGTTAATGTTTGCATTGTTAACATTGTTTTTTACAAGGTTTGAAAAGTTAATTAGCAGCATAATCATTTGTTACAAATTTAAATGTATAATTAAATAGACAGGATTCATCCAGGGAGTAATCCGATCGCCAGTTACTGAGTTACTAAGTTACTAAGTTTCAGTGTGGGGTTTTACTGTTTGCCTTCCTCTGGATTCAATACCTTTGTGCTTTACCAGTAGTTAAACTACAAGTTGCATGTTAAGAAGCAATCTGTAATGGTTTAGAATACTCATTTATACAAAGTTGACCTATTGATGTTAGTATTGTTAAAAATAATTCATTCTACACTGTTTACAATATAACTTGCATGTTAGAAACCTATTTGTCATGGTTCACAATACCTATTCATACAAAATTCATATATTGTTCCATTATTACTGCATACATGACAATTCAAAAGTTTGATATCGTTCAACAGTTCATTGTTAAAAAAATAAAAAAAGTTTATTATAAATGTTGGTACTTCTTTGTAGATAAAAAAAAAGGTTAAGAGTCTCAGATAATCACATTGTGTCACAAACAGCATTCCCAGCTTTAAAATGTTATTGACCGTAATTTTTTGAGGGGCAAGTGGCTAGTATATATTGTATTGTATAAATTGTAAGGCAGGTAATGCTGTTTGCCACACAATGTAAGGCTTTTAATCCTCTGAGTACCTTCGGTGCTCATTGCGAGGCTCGCGCTGAGCGCCTTCGGCATTGCGAGCCTTTCCCCTGATTTACTTTTGGTTGTCTGAACACCTTCGGAGCTCATTGCAAGCCCCGCACTGAGCTCCTTTAGCACTCATCGCGAGGCTTACAATGAGCGCCTTCAGCGGTCATTGCAAGCCTCTCCCCTCGTGTACTTTTGCTCCTCTGAGCACCCTGGGTGTTCATTGTGAGCTCTGCGCTGAGCGCTTTTGGCAAAGCGAGTCTCTCCTCTGCTCTGTTTGTTTTTATATACTGTATATACTCGAGTATAAGCCGACCTGAGTATAAGCCGAGACACCTATTTTACCACAAATTACTGTGTAAAATGAGTGACTTGAGTATAAGCCGAGGGTGGGAAATGTGCTGCCCCCTGTGTCCCTCTTGTGCCCTCTGTGTCCCCCTCTCGCTCCTGTGTCTCTTCTCCCCTCTTCCTTCCCTGTGTCTCTTCCCCCCCTCTCCCTTCCCTGTGTCTCTTCCCCCCTCCTCATTCTCAACCTCCCTCCTCAACCCCACTCCTCATCCTCAACCTCCCTCCTCATCATCCCTCCTCATCCTCAACCTCCCTCCTCAACCCCCTCCTCCTCAACCCCCTCCTCAACCCCCTTCTTCATCCTCAACAGCCCCCATCCACAACCCCCTCGTCAACCTCAACCCCCTCCTCATCCTCAACCCCCTCCTCAACCTCCCCCCTCAACCTTAACCCCCCCATCCTCTTCCCCCTCCTCCACCTCCCTCCTCAACCTCAACCCCCCCATCCTCAACCCCCTCCTCAACCTCAACCCCCATCCTCAATCCCCCTCCTTATCCTCCCTCCTCATCCTCAACCTCCCTCCTCAACCTCCCTCCTCAACCTCTGTCCTCAACCTCCCTCCTCAACCCCCCTCCTCATCCTCAGCCCCCCTCCTCATCCTCAGGCTCCCTCCTCATCCTCAGCCCCCCTCCTCATCCTCAACCCCCTCCTCAACCTCCCTCCTCAACCTCAACCCCCCATCCTCAACCCCCTCCTCAACCTCCCTCCTCAACCTCAACCCCCCCATCCTCAACCCCCTCCTCAACCTCCCTCCTCAACCTCAACCCCCCCATCCTCAACCCCCTCCTCAACCTCCCTTCTCATCCTCAACCCCCCCTTTCTAACCCCCCCCCCCTCCTCATTCTAACCCCCCCCCCTCATACTACCCCTCTAAATACCGCATCTCTCTCTCCCTTCACTTACCTGCTCCGGCCTCCGCTCCTTCCGGGTCTTGACGTGGTGTGCATGTGACGTCACAGCATTAGCTTATCTCGGGTTATACTCGGCTTATACTCGAGTATATACGGTAAATATATTTTTTTATAATAATTAATTCATTTATTAAATAATAAATAAATATACTTCACCTGTTTGTAATGAATATATCCAGGAATCAATATGCTGAAGAGCTAACAATCGCTGTTGTTTTTCTGCAGCATACAATATACATTTGGACTGTTGGTGATCTGAGGAGAAAGTGTAAGCAATGTGGCAAGTGTGCAGTGTAAATAGGCTGCGTGCAGAAACTGGCTACATTAGTTGTGTAATGCGGTATTTTAGATTGGTATTGTTACTAGTTTCAAGTTAGTGTTGTAATATGGCGGCGAGTGTGCATTTTCCGTCCT
This sequence comes from Discoglossus pictus, assembly GCA_027410445.1. NCBI lineage: Eukaryota > Metazoa > Chordata > Amphibia > Anura > Alytidae > Discoglossus > Discoglossus pictus. The sequence goes on along the minus strand of CM050167.1, from coordinate 129,644,441 downwards.
TCCTAATAGTGTATTTTGTACCTTGTACGTTCCTGGGTAAAAGTCGTATGTGCCTAGCGGTGTTTTGCGTGTTTAGGGTTCATGTAGCTTCATTTTCGTTTTTTTCAGCTGCCATTTTTTCTCTCGCTTAGGCGATTTCCCATTGGCGAAAATCTGCAAATAAATTCTCGTGCAACCTCACTCCCAGAAGTCCAGGCTGTCCCCCCGTGCTGTGTGTGATGTTTTTGGTATGTTTTTTTTGTTTTTTGTTGTGTTTTTCGTGTGTTTCGATGTGCACGGTTCGGACATTAAGTTTGTATTTTTTGTGGGTCGTATTTTATTTTCTGTAAGTGGCAGTTTCCTTTTCAAAGGGTTATGGGCAGTAATTTTTTCAGGCAATTTTTTCAAAGTGCTACCTGTCTCGCACTTTGAATTGTGTATTTGAGTTTTCTGTTGTTCTGTAGTCCTGCGAGTCGTAGGTATAATGCTTAATGCGTGCGGGGTCGTAGGGATGAGCGCCTACAGAGCTCATTTCCAGCCTTTTTCAAAGTCTTGCGGGCCTCACAATGAGCTCCTTTGGCTCTCATTGTAGGCCTGACAATGAGCGCCTTCAGCATTCATTGACAGCCTTTTTCAAAGTCTTGTGGCCTTCGGCGCTCATTGCAGCCCCCGTCATTTCAAAGTCGTGTGGGCCTCGCAATGAGTGCCTTCACCGCTCACTGTGAGCCCCGCAATGAGCGCCTTTGGCGCTCATTGTGCATGCGCAAGCCCGTAACTTTTAATATTGCGTGACCAACATTTGGAGCTTACCACAACTATTACAGTATATGTGATTTCCAATCTACCACCCGCTTCTGATGTAGAGAAATTAATCAATCTAATTTTGTATTCAATATGCTACACAGAAATAAGGAAAGAATCTTTAATGCGTTTCGCCCTGAAGCTTTATAATAAAAAAATCTTAAAAGTACAAAACATGCCAAATGGAAGATCACAAGTTTTAAACTGTTTAATTGCTCCCCTTCTTACATCATCAGGGAGAGTTGATTGGATGTAATGGTCTCCAAATGTTGTTAACTATATGTATTCTGATTTTGGTATTTATTGTGCAGGCTTTAACATTTATGCTGTTTCAATTTACACAATGTATCAATATGTCTTCTTATGTTCTTTATTGATACTTTCATTTTCTGAGCACAACTGATGAAAGGAATATGTAAATTTCCTGGATTATGAATGCATCTGAAAGAGGAGAATTAATAGTATATGAAAAAAAAATGTTTGCATAAAAAAAATACCAAAATAAACATTTAAACACTTGCCTTCAAGTTAGCATAATCTATTGTAATTTCTGACAGTTTAAAATGAAGGTTAACACCCCCTCCATATTTTGTTTTGGCCAATCCTGTTAGATGAAAGATTTGACACAGCACTATGTTAGTTTATATGGCAACAGCTCACAGCATAGACAGGAAGCAGGGATGAGTCATATCCCAGCAGTGACTGGGATGTTGATAACACTGCTCTACTATTGGCTGAGCAAGCAAGAGCAGGTAAATAGTGGGTTAATATTGCTCCCCGGATGCTGCATGTGATTGGGTGGGGATCAGGAACTTGTGTAGACACCCCCTGGGGGTGTCAACACAATCATTAGAGCGATTTTTAGATAATAAAAATAAAATGTTTTATGACATGTGCTGTATACACATAGGCTGCTTTTTGTCTATAGAGTGCAGAAATGTATTAATCCAGCAAACATAGCTATCCCTTTAAGTTATATTAGAACCCTGATATGCATATACAATCTACTTTCCCATAAATTACAAACACATACATTGGAATTGGCTCAAGTATCCCTAAAGAATATAACCATTTGAGACTTGGGAGATATAAGTAACTTGTTCTTATAACCAAAATATATTTAACTCATTATATAACAGGAGTTACAACTATATCCACACCACCTGTAAAAAAGATCCACACAGTTTTATGAATACGACTTTGTACTATTTCATTAATTTACAATCTTTGATTTAAAAAAAAAAAAAAAAGCCCTATTGAAAGGTAAGTTTTTAATATATACTGTACCTCACTACAGCCTTGGTCAAGAGTGTACTCCGTTTATTAAAAGTAAGGGAATCATAGGCTGGGAACTAGATCTTAATATGGCTCTTGATGAAGACAATTGGAGGGATATTATAATGTTGATTAAGAAATCCGCCATAAATCCAGCTTATCTGGAACTGTTTTTTAAAATCTTACACAGATGGCATTTAACCCCGGTTAGAATGTCAAAATGTAATACAAAAGGGGACGCCCTTTGCTGGAAACAGTGCGGTTTTCTAGGAGATGACTCCCATGTCTGGTGGAAGTGTAAAAAGATCTCAGATATGTGGTTAGAAATTTGTCAATTTCTAGCTAGAGTTTTAGATAAACATATTCCTTGTACCCCTCAAGTGGCCATCCTCCATAGAGGGTTGGAGTTTCTCTCCCCAGTGGAAAAGAACTTGGTTTCGCATGTCCTCTTGGGGGCCAAATGGCTGCTAGTAAAATACTGGAAAACCCCAGATATACCTACAATTAGAGAGTTAATCAACACTATTTGTTATAACAGAGACCTATATCTCAACGCTTATAGTTCGGCAAATGAAAAAAACAGAAATATGATAAATTGGTCTAAATGGGACAACTACATCAAACATAGTACATTTTAGCCAGAGGGCAGGGGGAAATAGTACTTACCTTACTATTTCTCGGGTGTAACTGCATTCGGACCTAATTCTCCTCATTGGCCCATGTGTTTAAAATGTTATCTGCCTCGAATCTGAGCGAAAGCCAGTATGGATGTACATTGTACCTTTTCAATGTATTATATAATCTAGAAAACCGTTCTACTTTTAGAGTATATCGTTGGTACAATGTTTGTTCGTTATCCCTGTTTGTTTTTGTGTATTGTATGTTTATTATTCTTTTTCTGGTGATGTAATATATTTGTTAAAATAAAATTAATTAAAAAAAAAAAAAAAAAAGAGTGTACCAAATTAGGACTTTTTTCTGATTCTCTATATATTCTACATTTATTTGGTTTTCTTTGTTAAAAGTAGTTTTTTTGGGGGGGGGCTTTGCTTAAAGCTGTGTAATACAGCGGGATATGCTTAAAATGAGCCATATTTGAAATGGTATTTGGATTAAAGAGTGAAATCATTGTGGGCACATTTGCATGTCCCTGCCCAGGTTTCCAGACTGTACTTACTCTACTGTATTTCTTGGAATTCTGAGCAGAAAACAAGGAGCTCGATTCAATTGAGCTATCGCAAGTTACTGTAGCCTGTATGTGAGGCCACAAGTTAATTTGCTATTCAATTGGAGACTCCTTGTGGGTTACAGGCTTGAAAACTTTGCGATGGTTAAACCCGTAGCTTACAGCCTCCGAAAGCCTTTGATCTTTCAATTACGCAAGAATTAAGATGGGAATAATAACAAATTGTTATTCAATTGCTCCAGTTCCCCAAGGCCGCAAATGTTTTCACACCCATAAATGGCAAATGAAGGAGAAAATCCTCATGATCGCAAATCTGCAGTGAATTAAACATATTTTTATATATATCGATCTTGGGAATCAATAAGTTAATACATATTAGGTCACACATATGGACTAGAACAGTAATGGCAATAATTTTTATAATTCCGTATTTTGAGGGTTTGCGAGTCTGATCGCATATTGGACCCCCAAACCTAATTGATTGACATGTAACCTCCATGTTTTACTGCCGTAATAATGACGGTCTCATTTTCTATTGGCTGATTCAAAATGGGACGTTATGGTCTTACTTAATTGATCATGTTCCAGCCTTGAACTGCTACGAACCAGTGCATCGGTTTTGGGCCAGTAACTTGCAGGCTTGATCAATTGAATAGCTCTGGAATCTGAGACAAACAGGAGCCCGCAACGCACCCACAGACATACGGCCTGGATCCTGTGAGATGCAGGCTCAAGTATTTTTTACTTGTTTTGGTCGTTCATAGTCAACATAAATGCATTAATTATTTACTAAAAAAACTATGACAGTCTGAAAAACAAATTGTGCCAAAGTACATCTTAAAAATTTGTTTTTAATTAATTTTTAAAAAAAAGGTCTTGGAAAGGCTAGCAAGACCAATCCTATACATAGTTACATAGCAATTAAGATGAAAAAAAAAACTTTTAGTCCATCAAGTTTAACCTTTTTAGATCTCCTCTGATCTCCTCTGCAAGATGCAAATTAGTTTTTAATTAATTGATTCAGAGGAAGGAAAACAGAAAATAACCTCATTGAAATGTTGCCAATTGTCTCAAGGAAAAAAAAATACAAGAAATTCCTTCCTGACCCCAAATACTGGAGATCGGATTCCTCTCTGGATTAATACTCCCTCTCTAATTATCTAAGATAACCCTGGATTCCTTTTTTAGTCAATAATATTTTAAAGTTTTAAAGTTATCTATCAAATCTGCTTTTACCAGCTCCATTGGTAGAGAATTCCACAGATTAACCACCCTTACTGTGAAGAACCCTTTTCTTTCTTTAAGGTGGAATCTTTTTAATTCTAATCTCAAAGGATGTCCTCTTGTCTGTTGAAAACCTATTGGCACAAAAAGCTCCCTTGACAAATCTTTATACTGACCCTGGATGTATTTATATAAGGTAATCATATCTCTTCTTAGACGCCTTTTTTCTAGAGAAATACGTTTAATTTGGTTAGTCTTTCTTCATAACTTAGCCCCTCCATTCCCCTTCTTAGTTTTGTTGCCCTTCTCTGTACTTTTTCCAGCTCTAAAATTTCCTTTTTATGAAGTGGTGCCCAAAATTGTATTCTATATTCCAAATGAGGGCGTACTAGGGATTTGTATAGTGGCAGAATTATATTTGCTTCCCTTGCTTCTTAATACACGATAATATATAACTTGCCTTTGCAGCTGCTGCTTGGCATTGAGCACTGTTATCTAGGCGGTTGTCCACAAGTACTCCCAAATAAAGATTATAAATTGCATGGCTATTTTACCTTCCCAGATGCATAACTTTAAATTTATTCGTATTAAATATCATCTGCAATTTAGTCACCCATTCCTCTAATTTATGCAAAGCCCTCTGGAGGAAAAAGTACATAATTTTCTGATTTAATTACCTTGCACAACTTAGTGTCATCAGTGGAAATGAAGACTATACTTTACAGTCCTACTTCTAAGTCAATAATAAATATGTTAAAAATGAGAGGAACTAACACTGAACTCTGTGGAACCCCACTTACCACATTTGTCCAATCGGAGTATGTTCAATTTACAACAATCCTTTGTTTCCTGAATTTTAGCCAGCTCTCAATCCATGAGCTCTCAATCCATAGTTTTGTTGCACTCCTCTGTACCTTTTCCAGCTCTAAAATGTCCTTTTTATGAAGTGGTGCCCAAAATTGTACTCCATATTCCAAATGATGGCGTACTAGGGATTTGTATAGTGGCAGAATTATATTTTCTTCCCTTGCTTCTAGTACATGCTAATATTTTACTTGCCTTTGCAGATGCTGCTTGGCATTGAGCACGGCTACCTAGGTGGTGGTCCACAAGTACTCCCAAATCCCTTTCAATATCTGATACCGTGACATTTGCTCCATTAAGATTACAAATTGCATGGCTATTTTTCCTTCCCAGATGCATAACTTTACATTTATTCATACTATATCTCATCTGCCACATAGATGCCCATTCCTATAATTTATGCAAATTCCATTGGAGGGAAAGTACATAATTATCTGATTTAAATACCTTGCCCAACTTAGTGTCATCAGTCGCACCTCTAAGTCGTTAAAAAATATGTTAAAAAGTAGAGGACCTAATACTGACCCCAGAGGAACCTCACTTACCACATGAGTTCAATCAGAGTATGTTCCATTTACCACAACCATTTGCTTTCTGTCTTTTAGCCAGCTCTAAATCCATGAGCAGATATTTATTGCAATTCCTGTATCCCTTAGTTTGCACAATAGTCTCCCATGTGGCACTGTATCAAAAGCCTTTGCAAAATCCAAAAAGACTACATCTACTGAGTTCCCTTGATGCAAGTTCCTACTAACCTCCTCATAGATATTAATTAGATTTTTTTTTACATGACCCATGCCTCATAAATCGGCTTTATTAACCCTTCCCCGGATTTGCTCTTGCTCCCTTCTTAAATATAGGTATCACCTCTGCATTTCTCCAGTCATCTGGTAGAGACCCTGTGTTAAGTGAATCTTGAAAAATTAGATAAAATGGTTTGAGTATTAAAGAACCCAGTTTCCTCAGTAACCTTGGATGTATTCCATCAGAACCTGGGGCTTTATTAACATTTATTTTTTCCAGCCTCTTTTGGATTTCTTTCTGTGTTAATTATTTGGTGAAGGTACTGTAGCCCCATTATGTTGCAGCATCCCAACCACTGGTGCCTCCCTTGTGTACACAGAAGAACATAACCTATTTAGCTCATCTGCCTTTTCCTGGTCACTAATTATCAGATGGCCTGTGTCACATTGTAATGTTCCTATAACTTCCTTCCTGGCCTTCTTCCTATTAATATATTTAAAAAATATTTTAGGGTTAGTCTTACTCTCCTTTGCAACTAACTTTTCATTTTCCATTTTAGCCGAACTAATAGCCCTTTTGCAAGTTTTGTTGGTTTCCTTGTACTCTTTTAAAGCAGTCTCTGTTTCCTCTTGTTTGTATAATCAAAATCCCTGTTTTGTACTCTGTATCTTAATATCTTTAAATCATTGTTTAGCCAAATGGGATGTGATTTATTCCTTGTATTTTTATTTTCACATGTTATATGCCAATGGGTATGTACAGTGCCTTGCAAAATTATTCACCCCCCTTAACATACATATTTTGTTACATTACAGCCTCAATGTTTTGTTAATCTGAATTTTATGTGATGAATCAGAAAACAATAGTCTAAGTTGGTGAAGTGAAATGAGAAACATATATACATAGAAAACAGAAAATTGTCATGTGCGTATGTATTCACCCCCTTTGTTATGAAGCCCATAAAAAGCTCTGGTGGAACCAATTACCTTCAGAAGTCACATAATTAGTGAAATGATGTCCACCGGTGTGCAATCTAAGTGTCACATGATCTGTCATTACATATACACACCTTTTGTGAAAGGTCCCAGAGGCTGCAACACCTAAGCAAGAGGCACCACTAAGCAAACACTGCCATGAAGACCAAAGAGCTCTCCAAACAAGTAAGGGACAATGTTGTTGAGAAGTACAAGTCAGGGTTAGGTTATAAAAAAATATCCAAATCTTTGATGATCCCCAGGAGCAACATCAAATCTATCATAACAAAATTGAAAGAACATGGCACAACAGCAAACCTGCCAAGAGACGGCCGCTCACCAAAAGTCATGGACCGGGCAAGGAGGGCATTAATCAGAGAGGCAGCACAGAGACCTAAGGTAACCCTGGATGAGCTGCAGAGTTCCACAGCAGAGACTGGAGTATCTGTACATAGGACGACAATAAGCCGTACGCTCCATAGAGTTGGTCTTTATGGCAGAGTGGCCAGAAGAAAGCCATTACTTTCAGCAAAAAACAAAATGGCACGTTTTGAATTTGCGAAAAGGCATGTTGGAGACTCCCAAAATGTATGGAGGAAGGTGCTGTGGTCTGATGAGACTAAAATGTTACTTTTCGGCCATCAAAGAATACGCTATGTCTGGCGCAAACCCAAAGAACATCATCACGTGGGGATGTTTTTCAGCAGCCAGGGTTGGGAAACTGGTCAGAGTTGAGGGAAAGATGGATGGTGCTAAATACAGGGATATTCTTGAGCAAAACCTGTACCACTCTGTGCTTGATTTGAGGCTAGGACGGAGGTTCACCTTCCAGCAGGACAATGACCCCAAACACACTGCTAAAGCAACACTTTCGTAGTTTAAGGGAAACTTGTTAATGTGTTGGAATGGCCTAGTCAAAGCCCAGACCTCAATCTAATAGAAAATCTGTGGTCAGACTTGAAGATTGCTGTTCACAAGCGCAAACCATCAAACTTGAAGGAGCTGGAGCAGTTTTGCAAGGAGGAATGGGCAAAAATCCCAGTGGTAAGATGTGGCAAGCTCATAGAGACTTATCCAAAGTGACTTGGAGCTGTGATTGGCGCAAAAGGTGGCTCTACAAAGTATTGACTTTAGTGGGGTGAATAGTTATGCACATTGACTTTTTCTGTTATTTTGTCCTATTTGTTAATTGCTCCACACAAAAAAAAAAAACACATCTTCAAAGTTGTGGGCATCTTCTGTAAATTAAATGATGCAAATCCTCAAACAATCCGTGTTAATTCCAGCTTGTGAGGCAACAAAACATGAAAAATGCCAAGGGGGTGAATACTTTTGCAAGGCACTGTAGGTAAGAAAAAAGAAGTATTAGGAATAATTATTGTTCTCATTTCTCCTACGTTATTCTTCTACAACAGTTTATTCATCTGGTTATTATCCTTATTACACAGGCATCTCTTAATATAATATACATTTCATATATGATGTAAAGAGCGAGGATATCATTCCAAATCATGGGATATTGCCTATTTTATTCAGATTTGGAGAAAGAAACCCATGAGTGGAACAAAAAATGGGTTTTAATTGGAATATGTCAATAAGAAAGTCAAGATATATTATCCTAAATTAAAGTAGTAAAATTACAATTCACGTTCAGTCCTTTAGGCATTACTGTGCCCAAGAGTGTGATCCATCTTGTTTCTACTTTTAATAAATTATTTTTCCAAAATTGCCTTTCTAATACCTAATTGGATCTTTTGAAGGATCCAACATTTTATATCGGGTTTGGAATTATGTACACAGAGGAAGTTTTTGGCTACTGAAGTTAACATCTTGCCTTTCTCCAAATCAGAGCTGCTTTTCCTGATGTTAGATCAATTAGAATTGAAACTTTATTTACAAATTTTTTTAAAATAATAGCTATGCCGCAATAAGCCACAAAATCCTGGTCTCTAGTGGACTGACTGGACAATATACTGGGTAAGAATTGCCACCTTACAGTAACCACTTACTTTGCCATGCCCCATCAGCAATTTAGACCATCATTGTAAAGCTGTATACACAACAGCAGTCCTATGGATGTCAGTAACAGCATCGAAGCATGAAACAGGGAACATATGGTACAGCCCTATGTCCCATTTCAGGGACCTACTATCTGAAGGGCTATGGTGTGCCCCACAAGCTGGCTAAAATTCCTGTAATAAGCGCATAATGTGCTAGGCAAAGCCAAAAATGGAATGTGTCTAGTCCCAGAGTACCAACGGATGGTGGCAGTTAATAATAAAACTCATACATTCAGCTAAAAACAAAAATGTTTAGCCTTTTTTTACCCTCATTGGGGCCTTGGAATAACTGACCATGTCTATAAGGGTAAATACAAATTATACTCCTTAGTAAAACCCAATTGGGTAGAATATATATTGCTAAATCACTTTAAACATAACATGGTAGTCGTTATAATAAGAAACCTATTCCTGATGTTACACAGATGTTCCCCTAGATGTCTTCTTCTTATTATTATTATTATTATTATTATTATCTTTATTTATATCGCGCCAACATATTCCGTAGCGCTGTACAGGGGTTGAGTACATAGCAGAAAACAAATTAAACACCTTGTAAAGAATGGAGGGCCCTGTTTTTGAGCATAAAATCAAATGTACATAGAGCTTGTTTCCAAGGCCTGACACAAGATTGAAAACTCGCAAACTTACAATCTTATCTCTCTTTTCATCATGCCCACATACTTCATGTGACATGAGCATTCTAAGCAGTAAATTGCTGCCTCACTATTACAGTTAAAAAAAGCTTGAAGAGGAATAGATTTTCCATTACAATATTTTACCGTGTTCATCTTGGTCATATATGGACAAAAGCTACAATGTCCGGTTGACGGTACCATTTGGAACAGGGGTGAGCTCCCTACTCCGAAGAGTTTACAATCTAAAAGGTAATGTTGGGTTTGATGCAGAAGGATGATGGATGCAAGATGGCAGTGAATAAGGCAGTAGGCTGATGCAAGTGGAGATAGCTGTGTGTTACACTGCAGATTGTGTGTGTGAATTGTGCTTATTAAGGCTCGAGGTGATAAGATTATTTATACAGTTGTGTCTTTAGTGGGATTTTGAAGGTTTGAGGCAGGAAAATAGCCTGACGGAGCGTGGCAAGAATTTCCAAAGTATAGGGGCAGCACAAGCAAAGTCCTGGAGGCAGGAATGAGAGCAGGTGACAAGAGAGGAGGAAAGAAGAAGGTCATTAGCAGAGTGAAGAGGGTGAACACAGATGGAGAAGTATTTTGAGACGAGAGCAGATATATAAGGGGATGCACTGTTGTTAAGAGCTTTATATGTTACGGTCATGATTTCAAGTTTTATTCTGGAAGCTATGGGAAGCCCCCCTTCTGGATCGCTCCCTTGTGGTGGTGAAGGGGCTTGTGTACTGCAATGAATCTGTGAGCTATACCATGTAGGATCACCCATGATGGGCAGGTCATAGCAGAGAGATCAAAAAACTCTCAGTCCACTGGAGAAGGATCTGGCAACCCACTCCAGTATCTAAATCAAGAAACCCTTATGGATAAGGACAGCCAGACAAGATGTACCTGGTGTGCTGCAGTCCAGGGTCACAGAGAGTCGGACGTGACTGAACAACTAAACAACATGGGAGGCCAGTGGAGTGAATGTAGGAAAATGCAATTTTTAAATAAAATGTAATGGTAAAAGTACTTGAAATTAACTATAGTTTTAACAATATCATTACCATATTTGGAATCTCTGCCGTGTTGCTTTAAATATTGTTTTATGTGTATTACTTTACTATAATTTGTGTGTCCATTGGACATAATAGTTTTTAAAATGATAAACATAGGACATAAACAGCTATTTACTACTGTTTTGTATTGTATGAATAAAGAAGCCAAATATGGAAAAATGCAAATATTTTATGACTGGTTAAAAGAACAGCTTTCTAACAAAAACAGACATAATTACACTGTATTCATAATCGTGCTGAGATATAATTAAGTGTTAGAGTATGTTATAATAATAGGTGACTTTAGCTCTCATAGCTTTCTGCATAATAAGTTTCAATAGCTATATTATAATTAAAGAAGTAATGCGAGAGGTTGCTATGGAGACGAGGCAAAGCTCTGTTTTGCTATTGGACCGAATCATGGATCCGCCTAGTGATGATGTCATGTCCGTCCACGGACTTCCTAGAATCGGATGGAAACCCGGAAGTTGGCACACAGAGCTTGCACAGTGAAGTGAGAACCGGAGAGAAACCGGAAGAAGCCGAGATACCGGAAATAAAGGACCGGCGAAGATGAGCTGGTGAGAGGGCGGGGCAATGCAGGGGAGCAATAATAGTTTATATGTAACTTTCTGCCTCAAAACAATGAATTGTGTAGTCATTGCAATGTGTATGTATCTGTTTATTACTAGACTTCAGTATCATTATGTATACAACTCCCAAGTTATGTCTTTCCAAACATGGCTGCCAAATCCACGGTGTCTTCTAACCTGTTACTGCTGACCCCTACCTGCTATGTTATTATTTACACATTTCTATATATAATCACTTAAAAAAGCTTCTCAGTAAACTGACTGGCTCTTAAGTTTCTTATCAAATGTTTTTAATCTATTGACTGATTTATGTCTGTGGGCTCCCATTCTGTAGTTCCGTTATTATTATTAATATTTTACTTATAATTATCTCCACAACATTGTTGCAGACTTTCAGTAGAATTGAATAGAGATCTTATCTGCATTTAACTCTGGGGGTCGTGGCTGTTCTGACAGATAAAAAGTGTCTCTGTTATTTTGTTACAAAGATTTTATTCTTTATATTTTTTGTTCAATAAGTTCTAGATTGTAAATGAACATAAATAAATAATGATATATTTGCAGAGTTTTATTACGTTCCAGCACATATTAGTACTAAATGAATCTCTCAGATACAAGAGACCTACGCTGTCATTTTTTTTACCGTGATCTCCGCAGGGCTAAGGACCAGATTATGAAAAACTGTGTCCAATAAATTAACATTTCTGTTTATTATTATCAGTAATAATCACATATATAGTTGTGGATCTTGCGATGTGAGTGACGTTTGCGATGTTGGTCACGCAGTTCCCTTGTGAGGCTGCAGTGCCGTCGCACATTCGAGCCTCGCAAAGCAGCCGCGCAGCACTTAGGCTGCAATGAGTGCCAAAGGCGCTCATTGCAGCCAGCAGCTCCGTCACACATTCGAGCCTCGTGAAGCAGCGGCGCAGTACTTAGGCTGCAATGAGCGCCAAAAGCACTCATTGCAGCCATCGGCACAGTACTTAGGCGAGCCTCGCAGCACTGTTCAAGCGCGTAACTTTAAAAACCCACCAAAAATAAGAAATCATCTACAAAAAAATATAACACACGACACACAGCACAGGGGGAGATACAGGAAGCCTGGGAGTGACGTTATAAGCGAATTACACCCATATTTGATGTTTTGGTCACTCAAGAATCCCCTAATCAAAGGAAAAAAATGGCGGACGAAAAACGCAAAATATTTAAGAAACCGCATGAAATCGAGGCTCAGCAACGCCAGGCTTGCAAAACGTACAAAATACACGATGCTGAAGACACTAACACTTGCACGAACATCCCCAGGCACGCGGGAAAATAAAGCCAACGGCAGTCACTGCGCACCACACAAACATTCAGCACACACACAGAGGAGGAAGGGACAGGGGTAGATGCTGGAAAGAGACACATGGCATTCCTAAACACTAAACTTGCAAGTTAACTAACCCTGCAATGAGCAGTAGGTGAGAGGAAAGGCTCGCAGTGAGCGCTGAAGGTGCTCAGAGGATCAAAAGCCTCACATTGTGTTTCAAACAGCATTGCAAGCCTTACAATTTTAATCCCGTCATTTTTGACTGTGAAATTCCTAGTGATATATAATAGGGGTGCACAAGTTCAGCCCTAGAGGGCCACACACAGGCCTGGAGTTAAAGATATTCTTTCTGTGCCCAAGTGAGTCAATGAGGATGACAAGGCAGCAGCAGTGGCGGTGAGCATCTGCTAGATGGCGCTGCTGATATTCCGGTGCCATATCATAGAGTCAATGCTTAGGTAAACTGTTGGGATTAGTTCAAGGGTTAGGCTAACATTATAAGCTTAGAACCACTCTCACATATCAGCAGCGCTGCAAAATATCGGCAGCGCCACCTATCTGTTGGAGGCCGCACTGCAGCAACGGACCTGTCCCAACACCATAACAGGATAGATTCCCCCCATTGCTGCCAAAATAGCCAGATTTCTTCATGGCATGGATTCAACTCGGTGCTAGACACATTCCATAGAGATTCCAGTCCATGCTGACATGATCACTTAATTGCTACAGATTTGTCTCTGAACATTCATGCTACAACTTTCCTGTTCGACCACATCCCAAAGTTGCGCAGTTAGATTGAGATCTGACACTATGCAGACCATTGGAGAACAGTGAACTCATTGTCATGTTCATGGAACCAGCTTGAAATCACATATGCTTTGTGACACTGCACATTATCCTGCTAGAAGAGCCATTAGTAGATGGTAGACCTTGGCCATAAAGAGGTGCACGTGGTCAACAACACTCTAGTAGAATTTTTTGTCCTTTCCCTCTTCAAATTCGCCAAAAATGTACCAGCAGTGGCCTCAGCAGTGCCACCCACCTGACGATTTTTCAGTGCCCATACCATAGAGTTAGGGTTAGGTAAACTTTCAGGGTGAGGGTTAGGGTAACCTTCTAAGGTTACGACTTGTGTGAAAGATCGGCAGCGCTGCAAAATATCCACAGCGCCATCTAGCTGCAACTTGCTGGCACTGCAGCTACCAGTGCTGGCGAATTTACGACAGGATAGATCCAATTTGTTTTATAAGTGACTAGCACCAATAGAAACATTGTATGTATGAGTTGTGGGAGCAGACTTTTGCAGGAAATGTTTGGAAAGTTTCAGTAAGTGAAAACAGATCTTTTAAGCACTGGTTAACAGAGTGATGTTTATACATGCAAACAAACACTTAGTTTATTGTTTTATTAAAAAGAAGGTTGGATTGCATTGGTCATGATGACCATCTCTGTTTCCATTGACTGTTTCTGCATCAAGAGTTAAGGGCTTGCTTCCGTAACATGTTCAAGGACGGAAATGCTACATCCCACGGCATGGTTTTCCGAATTCCGCAATTGACCCCTAACTTGCGGTCCCCGCCAATTGAATAGCGACGCAATCGGAGACGAACGGGAGCCCACAGCTCAATCGCAGGCATTCGTCTGTCTGTGATTGAGTTGCAAGCCCCGAATTGAACGAGGCTCCTTGTTTCCACCTTTTGTAAACTGAGTCATAATTCTGTACCAGTGGCTGTCAATCATTTTTGTAAATAGTATTGTGTTTTGGGTATGTAGTTATTGTGGAAGATGGCAGATCTGTATTGGGCAGGGTTCCATTTCTAAATGTTACTATTGATATATTTGGTCACACAATCTCTTCATTGGTTTATGGTTTAAAAGACAACATTTAATAAGGAAGAATTTATGAGCTCGGTGCAGGGATTGACAAATTTATCTGAACTGGCTTCTGGAGTTTGTCAAGCCTTGGTTTAAGGTTTATCTCCGATGAGTGAAGTAAACATGGTGATATATAAAAGCTTCTTTCATATATAAGGGATTGAATAAAGTATTGAAGGAAAAGAGAACTTTTTTGCTACACTTTGTTAGAGAGTGGTTGATCCAAGATTTCTCTGAAAAATTATTACTTTACAGAAATCTTTATTCATAAAAATTGTTTTGTTTTGACCTTTTTTAGGTAGATAAAGTGGGCAGACTACATGGGACTGTTTCACATGGAAGTCTGTATTCTGATAAGTATTGGTTGTTTGAGCTGGGTTTAAGATTACACTAAAAATTAATAGCGGCAGCTTTGCTTTATTTAAACTCTTAGAATGTGTAGCAGGAAAGGTAGCGAAAGCCTTATGCTCTCTACTCATTACATTTTGAACAAATTGCATGTATATGACCTGTGTTTGCTATGGTAAATCATCAAACAAGGAGCATAGTAATTTAGGTGGCCAACTAGTCTATAAAAGTACTCAACAGAATAATCCTTTAAAAGTATTGCATACTGTGAATGATTGATATCCATTTGAATGCACAACTGACTAACCAGGCTTTCTACAAATGTTTCAATGGCCCTAACTTATCAGTTTGAATCCTAAATATCAAATAAAACTCATTGATTAAGAAAAAAACAACAAATTCATTTACACCAGGGCTTGACAAATACCATGAGCCAAGGAGCCACAACTTCTAAAATATTACTCCTACAGTTTTAGTGATTATATGTTTTAGAAACATCTGTAAACCCGGGATTTAGACTCAACAAGGCTTCATCTCTAGTTTAGTTTAATATAAGCGCTCAGGCTACAGGAGGACCAAACAAATTATTATGTAGCTAGATTGTAAGTCTGCAAGTTTTCAATCTTACCAGGTGCTTTGGGGACAGCACTATGGGCACTGGATTCTAAGCTCAAGGACAGGGCCCTCCATCCTTTGTAACAAGTTAATATTGCTGTGTTTTTTGCCTTGATCTTATCTCTTGTATAACGCTACAGGATATGTAATAATAGCCACTGTTGTCTTTACTCAGTATGAGAATGTGATAATCCAGTGGTAGGGGCTATTACTGCCCAACCTTCCTGTGGTAGTGACCAGGACAAGTTAATTTTAGGGTGGAGATAGGATCAGTATCACAGCCACCAGGAGCAAATAACAGAACATACCATTTCTATATGTCCCAACAGTGAAATTATTTATTTTTGGAAAGTCAACAATATTTATAGAGGTTAGATACAGAGGGGAGTGTATACAACACAACAATGACAGGGAGTGGCAGACAAAAAACATGAGATTGACTCCACATGGGTTCTAATAGCCTGTCATCCTGTCTAGCACCTGTGATCAATATGCCAATCCCCAAATACACATAATGCTGTCTCCATGTCTAATGGTCCAGACCTCAAATAGAGTGTATTAACCTTATCTGGTAAACAATGGGACAAAACAGATTACAATACAATGGATGTGTTATGTACATAGTGGCTGGAGCCAAGCAGTCTGTCCTTTATGGTGGCTCAATGGGCTAAGATCCAGCAACTGGAAAAGGGGTCCATGACAGAGAATTTTTGTTTCTTTAATTTCATTTTTTTTCTAAACTAGAAATAATTATTTTTTTCTTGCCAACAAAACACATATTGTGATGTTTAACACATTATATTTATATTATATGATTATGGAGACTTCTGTGTCCATTTAATCTGAAATATATTATGCTTTTAGTGGACATTTAAAGGGATATGCAAATATATTTTGTTTTTGTTGATAATGTGTCACAGTGCTTTTCTTTTTCAAATAAAGGTCCCCTCACAAAAATGTATTCTGAAGTTTAACTGTTCTTGGGGAGCCTGCCCTCTACTATTGAGATCCACAGACTAAAGTATGTTCTCTCATTTCCTGTTAGTTTCAATGAAGATAAAACATGTTTTACTTAATATTTGTTTATGCAAAAAACTACTTTTATCATGCTTAAAACTTCTCATTTAAATGCTTGAAAAAACAGTTGTAATCCGTGTCCCTTATAGATGCTAACATCATTAAAGGCATATCTAAGTTTCCTGTATTATCAGTGCATCATGTAGAGGAGAATCAGTAGTGTATGAAAACATTTTTTGCATGAAAAAATACCAAAATAAACATTAACAAACTCAACCTGATGTTTGCTAAATCTTTTAAGTTTGCAAGCAATTGCTCTTGTGAGTTAACACCCCTGAAAATCCCTGCTAAAATTAGCATAAATTCGTAATTCGTTTTGGACATTCATGGGCAGTTAATACATTTTAATACAATGTAACAATCCATGATGGCAGTTTGTGCAGGAAGAAATCATGGGATGTGTAGTCGTCCTGTAGAAGACATTGATCTATAGGTCTCTGCATTGAGCCGCTGCTGGCTTGAAATTTAGTAAAGGGTTAAAATCCATATTTGAATGCAGTATTTCTATTGGTAGTTATCAGGTGCAGCGCGGCTGACAAATGCGCGCCCATCAAAAGCGAGCCCGTTAAAAACGCACCCTTCAATAGCGACGCCCGACATCTGCGCGCTTAGGGGTGTTAGGTTTTAGGGTTAGGGGTCTAATGGTTAGGAAAAGGGTGCGGGGTGTAAGGGTTAAGGTTATTCTGCGGGGTGTTAGGGTTAGGCTAGGGGTGTTAGGGTTAGGCTAGGGGATGTAAGGGTTAGGCTGCGGGGTGTTAGGGTTAGGCTAGGGGGTGTTAGGGTTAGGCTAGGGGGTGTTAGGGTTAGGCTAGGGGGTGCAAGGTTTAGGCTAGGGGGTGCAAGGTTTAGGCTAGGGGGTGCAAGGTTTAGGCTAGGGGGTGCAAGGTTTAGGCTAGGGGGTGTAAGGGTTAGGCTAGGGGGTGTAAGGGTTAGGCTAGGGGGTGTAAGAGTTAGGGTTATGCTAGGGGATGTAAGGGTTAGGCTAGGGGGCATAAGGGTTAGAGTTGGGCTAGGGGGTGTAAGGGTTAGGCTTTGGGGTGTAAGGGTTAGGCTTTGGGGTGTAAGGGTTAGGCTGCGGGGTGTTAGGGTTAGGCTGCGGGGTGTTAGGGTTAGGCTACGGGGTGTAAGGGTGAGGGTTATGCTTTGGGGTGTAAGGGGTAGGCTTTGGGATGTAAGGGTTAGGCTAGGGGGTATAATGGTTATGCTGCGGGGGTGTTAGGGTTTGGGTTGGGCTTTGAGGTCCAAGGGTTTGGGTTGGGCTTTGAGGTCCGAGGGTTTGGGTTGGGCTTTGAGGTCCAAGGGTTTGGGTTGGGCTTCGAAGTCCAAGGGTTTGGGTTGGGCTTCGAGGTCCAAGGGTTCCTGGTGTTAGGCCCTTTCGTCGGCACCCATTTGTTGTCCACGTTACAACTGCGTGCTGTTGTCTGCGTGCATTTGGCATTTGCACTAAAATCGGGGTGCCATCAGGTGCATATGTAGGCAGCTCAGGGGGGGGGGGAAACAAGTTTTATCTTTAAATAACATAAACGTGTGTGCATAGAATGACTCCATGTGATGTGTGTGTCTGATATGAGATTAGAGAGAGGTAAAAACTGGTAAACTTAGATATACCTTTAAACAAAGTATTCTCCTAATTTGTACTTAAGCACATATATGTGTAAAGCCATATTTATTTGTAGATTTAATAATACTCCACACACATATTATTGGTCATATCTATATGCAAATAGATGCATATTTAATATGTAAAACGATTGTGAGTCCCTCACACATATCTATATCTATAATTGCATTCTTTGGCAGTTTAAGCTCAGCACTCCTATCCTCTGAGCCAATTCTTGGATATTTTTGGCCAACCTCCAGCGCGATGTGAAAAATATAAAATGCAGCCAAAAAAATGCGACAAACAAAATCTGAAGATTTCTACCCTCACTCACCATGTAAAGTCTTGCAATTTACACTGAGACATGAAAATCTCTAACCTGGCATTAATGGTCATCAATACTATATGAAACAGACAAGCAGTGTTTGAAATTTCCTCTGGTTTGGGACAAATTAACAAATAGTGTAGATCAGTGAAAATGTTATGAGAATGTGTCTGTGCATTATACTGTAGAAGATTTTTCAAGATAGTGAATCACAGTTGTATTTTCCCTGCGATGCCGATGTGTGTCTGTACACTAATAATATGCACTCGGAGCTGTATATTACAGAATTTATCTCTAAATAGATGATGAACATGCTTCTCTGTAAGATAAGGATGACTCTCTCTAAACTTGGATGATGAACATTTTGCATTTTGATACTGATGAGTGTATCTAGACCAGGTAAATCTTGGCAAATCCTGGAAGCAACAGCTCCTAAAATGCTACTACTAGATCCTTTTACATTTTAGTTTATATAGAAATATGTTTTGTATGTAATGCTTAACCTGTCTCCTTAAAATGGAGAGCTAGCTCCTATGTTTCAGATACATTTATCAACCTGTACTCTAGACATGGACATAGTGATGAGTGTCTCAATGCATGGATGATGAATATTCTGTTATTTAATATACTAATGAGTGTCTCAATGTGTGGATAATGAGCATGCTGTTCTTTATTATACTGATGAGTGTTTGTAGATAAGAAATGCTGCTTTTTATAGTATGCATGAGTATGCCAGGGACTGACAAATCTATCTGAAATTCAGGAGGCAGATTTGTAAGGATTTTGTCAAACTTTTTTTAGGAATAAGGAAAGGAAATATATGTACAAATGTACTGTATGTATCATAGCTAAAAAGTTAGGAGCCCGCTCCACTGTGTGGTATTTATGTGTGTGTCCAGACACATAGAGTGCTGTATAATAAGGGTAATTGTCTTTGTTGGTAGCCTGCTAAATATTTTTAGCCATCAAGTTAGATTGTATATGGCTCCCTGGCTTCCAAGACTTGTGAAGCTGCTTTACACACATGAAGAACATGAGATGAGTTTCTGTATCCACATGATGATGAACATTTAATGGATTAGAGCCTCTAGACAAGGATGATGATCACGCTGTGGTTTATAATACAAATGAGTTGGCTGTAGACATAGGTGAGGAATATACTCTAATGTGTAGTAAAAATGAGGAGGGCCAGAAGCATACTACTAGAGCCCATCAAGAAGCAGAAAACGGTCCATATAACCATACTGGCCAAAAAGTAATTAATCCTCCCAAATTATAGATTACATTTTTATCTGTCCTCCAAAAGGTTTTGATTCATCCTGTAGTACTGGAAATCTCAACCCCTTATAATTATCTTGAAAAACTAATTATGCATGTTTCACTGTAATATGTTAATGAAGGTGAAGCACTATCTTATTATCCATCGTTTTTCTGTTTCGGCATCTGAAACATCCCAGTAATCCTGCACTATTATAATGTATATGACATCATCATCCATACATTATTTTTTTTTAAACCAAGTTTTCATATTGAGTGAATTAATTTTTACTTTACTTCAAGACACAGATTGTTTTAATTATTATTTCCTTAGCGCATTATTATAGTATATGTGTGTTGAGATAATCTAAATTATAATATATATATATATATATATATATATATATATATATATATATATATATATACAGTATATATAATACAGTTTAGTTATGCTACATGCATTTATAGTATGAGGATATCTCCCCTCTGTTATTTCTATATTCACTGTTGCAGAGGTTCTCCATCTTTGCCTTTTTTATTATTTCATGATTAATTATTATAAGTTCATACAACACCTCAAATATTTACTAAATTAAGCAAAAAAAAATTACACTGTGAGTGTACAAATTGATATAACACGTAGGAGCCTGGCAGATTAGTGAGGAGAATACATTTTAGGAGCTCGGCCAGTGTATAAGCATATAACATATATGTATAACCAAAATATGTAGGAGCTAGTACATGGGGTTGACAAATTTTATCTAAAAATAAGAAGCAAGCCAAACATTTTTTAGGAGCTATGGTATGGATTATATATAGTAATATATCTATGATAACTACAAATTTGGCCATCAATGTTTACAAGCCATGGCTCCCAGGATTTATCAGGCCATGAGCTAAGAATAACAGTTTTGGAGCCACTGGCTTAGACTCATGGATTTGTCAAGCCCATGTTTAAGCATTTTCAAACTCACCTACAATTAAACTGTAGTAATAATAACTGTGAAGGCATCTCAAGCCATGCCTCCAGGTACAGATCGCACATGTTTATCAAATCCATCAGATATTTTCTGATGGGATACAGACTGTGATATGAAGTTGCTTGGTTTTGTCAGTCTGCTCTTTTACTTAGTTGTATTCCTTCCTAGTTCACATTGTCTACACTCTTACTAACATCAAAGATTATTTAATCTTCCCTTACCCTGAATCCATGGATGCACCTAAATCTAGATTACATTTATCCACTGGTTTTCCATATTGGTCTCTTATAGGTGCATGGACATTTCGTATGGGGAGGGGGATTGATGATAAATGTGTTTATACTTTTAATGTTGTGACACTTCTTAATCTCAAACACACACTCACAATGGTAGAGAGGTTACGGGTTTATAAGGAGACGGAGAATGAATGGGGGATACAGGTGTGAAGAGGGCAAGAGAAACAAAGTGGTGGAAGAGATCATGGGGAAAAAAGGAGAGCAGAGGGAAGAGATCATGGCAAGGTGGAGGACAGAGAGAGCACAGGCACACATTGGAAAAGAGAAAATAAAGTTCAGTGAAAGAGAGTATGACACAAATAAATGTAAAGAGTAAAAAAAGTAACAACCCTATAAATTAATGTTTCATGTAGCATAATGAAAGCCATTTTATATACATTTAGTTATTCTTTAGTTATTCCTTTTATTTCTGTTTGCTTGTCTACACTATAAGCTACACCGTATATTTCAAACTATAGGAAATGCTGATTGTGCTTTGCTTCAGATGCTGTGATTGAATCCGACTTAAATACATTGCTTATTTTATTAGACAGAATCACATATATAGTTGTGAGCATGCGAGTTGTTGCTAACGTTTGCCGGCTCGCGCAGCCGAAGGTGCTCCTTGCCAGCAACTGCGGCCCTCTCAAAAAAGTATGAGACCCGTTACGACCAATTACGACCTCGCAAAAATCGTCTGCAACCCGCGGACATGAAAAAATGAAAAACACAATAAATACATAAAAAGCTTACCTACAGCAAGAGGGAGCATCCAGGATCTCAAAAACTGAAGTTACACCTTAATTTAACTCAAAATAATTATATATATATATATATATATATATATATATATATATATATATAGATACTAGCGACTTGCCCTTTGAAAAATGACGGCAATCAAATTGTAAGGCATGTAATGTTGTTTGCCACGGAGAGTAAGTGTTTTGGTGCTCTGAGATCCTTGTGCGCTCATTCCGAGGCTGACGCTGAGCGCCTTTGGCTCTCATTGCGTGGGTCGCAATGATCGCCTTTGGTGCTCATTGTGAGCCTCTGGATTCGTGTATTTGTTGTTATCATAGGCGCTTTTGCTATTATTGTAAGGCCCACCGTGATCTTGTTTTGTCGCTTATTGCAAGGCTCTCCCCTGGTGAAATTTGTGTCCTATGAGCAGCATTGGCTCTCCTTGTGGGTGGCGTGGTGAAGGTGTTTGTGGTTGTTTGCGCTAGTGTGGTGTTAATTTTTTTATTGTTTTCTGTCTATTATTTTTTTTTTTATACTAATTAATTAATGAAATCATAAATTAATATACTTTACCTCTTTGTAATTAATATATGCAGCAAGGAATGTGCTGAAGAGCTAACAATCTGTTTTGATGTTCCTGCAGCATACAATGTAGATTTGCAGTGTTGTTGAGCTGAGGTGTAAGTGTCAGCAATGTGTGCAGTGTGTAGTGTAAATAGGCTGCATGCGCAAGGGGAAGCTGTTTGGGTAGCTGTGTACTTCCGCATTCTGTACGTTAGTGTTGTAAAATGGAGGCGAATGTGTATGTGGTAGGCGGGTTTGTATGATTTAGCGTCCTTGCTAATTGTGTATGTTGTAGGTCGTACAGGTTTTTGTAGAAGCCGTCTTAGCTTTGCAGTATTTTGCGACTTTATGGGTCGTGTAGCCTTGTTTTCGTTTTTTCCGTTGCCCATTTTTTTCTCACTTAGGGGATTTTCCAGTGTCTAAACTTTGTAAATTTGACTGAAAAGGTTTGACTTGTGTTGCAGAGGTCCTGGGTGTCCCTCCTTGCTGTGGGTAAGGTTTTTATTTTATTTTTGTGTGTCTATTTTCGTGTTTTGTAATGTTTGCCGCTGTGCGCGGGTTGTCCCACGGCTTGTATTTTTTTTGTGTAAGTCCACAGTTAGTCATTGCGTGTTTGTTGTTTTTTTCCCAAAGTGCCGGTTGTGTGGACGTTTGTAACCGGTTGTGAGGCGCCGTAGAGCCTCCACCTCGGCAAATGCAGCCCCTCGGCTTGCGAGGGCCCGCATTTGTGGTCTGAAAGTCATAGGGGGTCGTAGGGATGAGCACCTATGGCGCTCATCTCCACTAGCGCAAGGAACGCCTTTGCTGCTCCTTGCCAGCAACTGTGGCCCTCGCTTTGCAAGGGCCGCAGTTGCGGCGGGCTCGCATAGCGAGCCCGCAAGCGTTAGCAACAGCCCGTATTGCTGACAACTATAGTCCATCACCTTTACCTTCAGCTTCTTTAGCAAGGAAGTGGTTGTCTTGGAGGTGTGTTTGGGGTCATTATCATGTTGGAATACTGTCCTGCGGCCCAGTCTCCTGAGGGAGAGGATCATGCTCTGCTTCAGTTTGTCACAGTACATGTTGGCATTCGTGGTTCCCTCAATGAACTGTAGCTCCCCATTGCCGGCAGCACTCTAGTTGATCAGACACAGATTATTTATACTGTTATAAACACATACCTGTCTATATAATGCGGATGTTATTGTGACTGTGTCCTACCACATACACTTAGGCACTTTATTATATAGGGGAGCAGGTTGTGTTGTCTCTAGACTCTGCTCTATGAGATGTTCAACGTGTTCTTTTGACAGTGAAAGGGTTAATCCTTTCTCTTGAGATCTCTTAAAAACCAGCTATATATCTGTATATTTTCCCTGCGGTGGATTGTGCTTTCCACGAGTCCATCTGGAGTTCTGTACTGTAAACAAGCTGTGAGTCAGGCCTTCTAAATATACCGAGGCACAGCCAGCCTCCAAAAACCGGTCCAGCCATTGCCTCCTTCTCATTGGCTGTCAGGGAGCCGGTTGCCATGTGTATCTCTTTCTCCTTCTTCTTTTTTTTTATATTTTTTTTTTCTTTTTAATTAGCCTCTGCTGCCAGTGAAGCCCCACTGTCAGAGCTCTTGCACACCCAGTTTTAGGAAAGGAGTGGGGTTAGGGACCAAAGTGGTGAGTGTGTTAAAGGGCCAATGCTGTGCAATATTTATAATTGGCTTTTTTGAGGAACTTGATTTAATAATTAACAAAATCTGCTTAAATGTTTTAGCATAAATTATTGCAGCCTTTACATTTTAACTATTGCATTCCGTTTAACTTTAGTGAAGACGGATATTTTGTCTGTTTGTAAAAGGATTACAAGCCTTGGAGGAATTGGAGTAACAATGGATGCAGATAAGACTCTGCACTCAATTCCTCTTCAAGTAGCCACTTGACAATAGTGGCATTATAAGACTCAATAAGACAACCCTCCACTCAAGTTGCACACAGGCTAGCAGTCGAAGATGGATCTATCCATGACACAATCAGAGTCATTTAAACATAAGATTTTATCTGAAAAATGCTGCTATGTTCCTGTCCTGCATACCTGCTAATTTTATCACGCATGTGAAGCTTTTAGAAAACTATAGCCATCCTTTATATGGGGGTTTGGATTTCACTTCTGGAAGTCAAAAGTGATCATTTAGGTCATGTGTCAGGAACTCCAGCATTACGTGTTCATATAATGTTACTTGGAAATATATATACTTTTATACTTATGTGTGCTAGGACTAGGACTTCTAAAATCTAGAAACATCCTCCTTAGCGCCTTAAAAAGCCTTCCTGACTCCTCGGTTTTAGATATTTTTATGCACCCTTGTGTGATTACCTTGTGTGATTTTTCTGTTCAACATAATAAAGACATCTAAAATCAGTCACATATTTAAATGACCACTGTGGTCAGTTTTTTTTTTCTATGTGATATTTTGAATAATTAAACTTCATATTAAGTAAAGTGTTTTTCAAAAGGTAAAAACAAATAAAATGATGAAGCCTTTACATTCCTATTGTGTAGATAGAAACTTCCCGTGCATTACAATTCTCCTGCTACGTCTGGAAGTTGATCAGCAGAAACCAAAAATGGCAGATTACAGAACTGTATAATTATATAATTACATATCTGTGTAAGCCATAGGAGACTTTGTTTATGAGTATAGGAATCCATGTTGTGTTTGTTTGCATCACTTCCTCAGACCTGAATTATGAAGGGTGTGTGTCGGTGAAGAACATGGTAGATAACGAGGGAGCATAGATCCATTGTAAAGATAATTGGATGAGATTTTAAAAGACACATCATTCATTCTCTTTCACTAGCCCAGAACTGCAACACTCCAGAAACATAAACTTCCCTCTAACCCACACAAATTCCACCAATGTATCGTGGATCTCTACAGCGTCCAGCAGTGGGATCAATATTATTTTTTTCTAATGAAGAATTAGACTTTTTTTCTTCTTAATTATGTTCTGAGTCATAACAATTTATGTTGTTCATTGTGCAATAGTCCTTTAACAGGGTAGGAGGTGTGAATTGTGAGGAGGATGGCTGTGTGTGTGGAGGCAGAGTTGC
Organism: Discoglossus pictus; assembly: GCA_027410445.1. Taxonomy (NCBI): domain Eukaryota; kingdom Metazoa; phylum Chordata; class Amphibia; order Anura; family Alytidae; genus Discoglossus; species Discoglossus pictus. Next base: position 129,618,995 of record CM050167.1, on the reverse strand, counting down.
GCACAGGCTGGGCTGTGTGATGAGTCACCGCAGACTATCCCAGCAGCAGCATGTGTCCCTCTCTCATTACTCCCCTCATCCTTTGCTTGGCTGAAGGGGCGGGAATTTGCCATGGATCAATCATGAGTTATATGAACTGCTGTGTAACTGGCCAACCAAATGGTAACCCATTCATTGCTGTCTGTCTGCTTGCAGACCAAGACCACACTACATGGTGTAAATTAAAACACCACATTGCAACATGTACCGGACGTCCGGCACTTTTCAAGCCCTGCCTTACACAATCTCAGCCTATTTGTGCATTTTGACATTCTGTCCATAACATAATGGTGCTGCATGTTGAACTTGAAGGAGAACATGCATAGGCTACCTGGCCATCTAAACCAGTGACTCTCAACTTTTTTGATCTGGGTTCCCTGGTGGTCCAGTAGTTAGGACAAGGGGCCTTTACCTCTGTAACCTGGGTTTGATTCCAGGTCACAACACCCGGAGGCCACGCAGGGTTGGGCCTGGTCAGTTGGATGGGAGAGCACCTAGGAATACCAGGAGCTGTATGCTGTGGCCCACTGGAGAAGGAACTGGCAATCCAATCCAGTATCTAACTAATCAGTAAATTAATGCAGTTGGACACTAAGATAATATTTGCTCCTCAGTGATAGATGAGCCTGTAAATTTACTCTAAACATAAGTGACCAGTAAGGCAGCAAGTTGTGCTTTCATGGTATAATAGATAACTGTCTGTGGTTCAGACTTGCAAAAGCCTGTAGCTACTCATTAGTGGTCAGACCAATGTCTGTGTCCGGCACCTCACCTCTTCCTGATGAACTGCCCTCCCTATCTGGTCCTTTTTTATGAAGCACTAGCAGATTCAATTGCACTACTTCACTATTGCAGCCTTCTGGGCTCTGCCAAAATAACACCCATAGATGGGACCCCACACAGTACAGAGCCAAAAGGTTTCTCTGTGGGAAGGCTGCTTCTGTTCAAAGTGCCCTCAAACCTGGGGCTCCCCAGAGGCAGTGGATGTAGAATCATATCCCCGGCCAAGCAGGTTCCTAGTAAACAACCTATCTGGCTCTGAAAAAATCTTCCTGGCTCCAAAGTTTTAGATGTTTTGTGCACCCCTCTCTGTGTGTGTTGTTATTAGAGACCCTGTCGGATCCAAGGAGCCGCAAAGCCTAAATGTTACCTCTTTATTATAATAATTATTATTATCCAGTCCAGGTGTTTAGTTATTATGCATATATGGTATATGGTATAAGTGTAGTTTGCGGTTAAGCGGGAGTCCCAAAGAAAAGGGTCTAAATGACCCTTAAACCCCTCAAAATGACTTTAAAAAGGCATTCGCAACTAAACTGAGCCATTTGGGCCCATAAAAAACAAATATTAAAAAAAAACTAATTTATGCAGTATAGAACTGCTGGATAATGACAGATTGGGATTTTATTGCTAATGTTGAATTTATGCAGGTGCCGGTTGCTTGAGAGTCCCGGTTTGTTGAGTGCTGGATAACAGGGATTTTACTGTGTGTGTGTGTGTGTGATATATATATATATATATATATATATATATATATATATATATATATAATGTCTATAAAGAAGATACTGAATTTGAATTAAAATATATATTCCCAAAACCTCCCATCCTTGCATTTAAACAACCAACAAACCTGAAACAAAAACTTGTCAGCAGAAAATTGGCCAATGAACAACTGAATACAAAAAATGGAACTAAACCTTGTAACAAACGTGCCTGTAAATTATGTCAGCACATTTGTAATGATGATACAGCCACACATAACAAAACCTATAACATCAAAGGATCATATTCATGTACATCGTCTAATGTGGCTTATATAATGCAATGTACTTTATGTGACACAGGCTATTACATTGGAGAAACCGGCCAAAAATGCATTTAAGGATGAATTTACAGAGGCATTCAATAAGAAAGCATAATGAAGACAGTTATTGTAGCCCAGTAGGACACCATTTTAGCCAGAATGATCACTCCATCCAAGACTTAAAAGTCAAAATTTAAAAACATCCAAGAGAGAAAAGCATTTGAAATAAAGATAATCACATTCTTTAACAGTAAAAACACAGGACTTAATATAGACTTGGGTTTTCTAACACATTATCAGAATTTCATGTGATTTTTTTCATCTTATACCGTAACAGGCTTAGCACTCTTAGTGAGATGTTTGTCCAACAGAAAAGATATCACTGTGGACTACAGTGCTCTGCTTTTTCATGTGTATATGTGTATATAATGTGTATATTTGTTTTCTTTCCTATGTTGTGTTTATTCCCCATATATGTATTTACCTGATGATGTCAGATGCTGTTTCCACTCTCTCTGCATCTGCTGTTATTATTCAAACTGAGGGTTCCATCTCATGTAGTATTGCTTGAGACTTGATAAAGGGAGGCTAAGCCTCTCGAAAGCTCGTCATTCTAAATAAGACGTTTGTCAAATACAAAAGGTATCAAATTATATTGCAATACTCATTATTAATCTATATATATATATACATACATTTCTGGCTACTAAAAAAGTTTGAGTGTCTCATCACTAACCTGACTGGCTGCTAAGTTTCATAGATATGTGTCATCTCCTGTAATGTTATATTTTGCAGAGCACCAGAATATTTTGTAGCACTAGGAGTACAATATAATCATGGGTACCATTTGAACATAAATTTGACAATGTAAATGAAACAAGACAACACATTTTGTACATAAATTGGTAGAGGAGAAGATGAGGGCCATGTTGTCTTGATAGGCATTTGTGATATTGAGGCATGAAGTGAGGGCATATATAGTTCACCAAAAGAGAAGTCCCGGCATTTTCTAAATGCAAGTAGCTATGTTGTTAATGTGCATATTAGAGGAAAGGTTAATGGCTCTTTGCTCTGCTCTTCAGGTGCCCATGAAACATGTGACCTGTGACATTGTTGATTTACGGGGCTTTTATGTTTGTCATCCTGAGCTGTGACAATAAACAGGAAGGCTACCAGGCTGCAGTCAGTTATTACCTGCCCAAAATTATAGTTTTGTGGGAAAAGGAGGAAGGAGGGGGAGAGAACTCCAGAAATAAAATGAACGGAAGTGTCTGGCCTGGGACAGAGGCGATGCTAAACTCCCCCTCACATTGGTGCAACATGAGATATATTGTATAGACAGCACAGACAGAAGCAACTTTCCAAGACACATACACTGCATGGCAATGACTCAATAAAATATGTGTATGGTTTAATGTCTCATATACAAATGTAGTGTTCTCTGCACAACTCATTTCCACCATCCTAACCCATATCCAATAGCTTCATCTCTACTACTGCTGCTTTTTTTTCTGATTCCTAACAATTGTCTACAAATCTCTGGGTGTCCTTGCTCCTCCATACCGTGCCTCACTAAGCTCACTCTATCTGCTACAACACTCTCTACAACCAAGATGCTTCTCTACACTCCCACTTCCACATTGTGCACAATGATTTTCCTGTTCTCCCCCTCCTTGCAGTCCTTTTGGAATAAAATCAAACTTTACACAAGACCGTATACTAAACTAAACTACACATTTCACACCTCCCATGTTCTATTTCTAACCCTGATAAAACTTAAATGATCTCACCCTTTTGCATCCATGATCCTGTTATACGATTCTACCGGCAAATCCAAACCTTAATTCAACAAAATGTAATCGCTTACATTTTTAAATCAATGATGTACTGTTTTATAATTAAGTAAGGTGCCACATATAATGACACTATATATACAGATGTAAACTAAAAAAGAAGAGAATACACCACAGTATGTAAACAAAGCACAGCAACTATCATTTCAGGGAGAAACAATGTCAGGCTCTATCACACTGCTACTCCATAATATATAAACATTTTACAGGTAAAGTTGTGTTGAAGTGACAGCCTCCCACTCACATACACTGTTATACCGTGAGAGGTACTGTTTCTTATAGCTGGGTATTGCTCATGCTGGTATAGTATCGTTCTCCTCCTCATTCAGACAACTGTACCATAAATAAACAAAACATATGTACAGTGTGGACTAAGTAATGCTTAGATTACCAGTAAACTTAATGTGTTGAAATCCTGGGCTGATCACATTCACAGCTGTATCTTTTTCCTAAGTTTACATTTTTCTCTTTCTCAGGAACCCTTTCAAGGGTGGACCCAAAAAGCAGATTATCCCCAAAACTGTAAGTATTTGATTTGTGTGAAGGACAGATTGCTGCAAGTGACTATCAAAATGTGTCATTGCTAACAAGATGATGTGTGGTTGTGTGACTGATTTAAATGGCCACTGTGGTAATTTTGTTTCTGTACAGCATTTTGAATAATTAAACTTGAAAATGGGCAAAACCATTTTTTTAGAAAGTAAACAAAACAACCGAAAAAAACACAGGATTTTTTCTTTTTTACTTTTATATGCAATTATTCCTTACTGCAGGATTCCACTTTCTTCACTGGGATGCTTCTTGCATCTTGTGCATCAATAGGTTGTGTTCTTGTAAACTAATGGGCCTTGCATTAGTTGTAGCAACCATAGTCCCACTTTGCAGATAAAAGCTTCCTTTGCATTCAAAGTCTCCTTTTATCATGGGGAGTAGATAACTGGAAATGGAATTGATACATTCCACAGCACATAAAAGTAATGGCATATAAATGTAGTAAAGCAACCTCTTCATCCTGCTAGAGTACTAGAACGGAGTATGACTGTCTGCTTCCCCCAAAACTTGACACCCAAGATAGCTGCCCAGGAGCCTGACCCAAAGCCCTTGGAGATATAGAGAGGGAACAAAGGACACGGACACTTGTACAATGAATTGTTTAATTGTGCAAAAACATGTATCTTTTCTCCTATCCTTCCTTCATCTGTCTACTGTCTTCCATGGCTTTTTGTTTCATGTATTGTTGTTGAACATTATTCTTAACATGTTTTTCTCTATCTATGAAATGAAAAATAAAATCCTAAAACAGAGCAATCAATTAACTAAATGGAAATGATTTTAAGGGTTAATATCTAATTCTGTCATGAAATGAAGCCATATTACTGTGTCTCAGTGGAGTTCTCAGTTGCTCATGGAGAAAAAACAATCCAGACATAAATGTGATTCGGATGGTCGGGATTCTCGTTAGCTTCTTAGGAGAACTGGTAGCAGGTGGAGCATGCATTTCAACCTCACTTCCTTATGACAAAAAAAATAGTGACTGTTTGGAGTTCCCCATTGAGACATGACAATCCAATACCGGGTTTCAAGCTACCGGCCGGGACGTACTTTTTATCATGAGCTCATGTGTAAGTTGATGTAACGGAGTCCTTCTTTAGGGTTTTCTCTATTTTTTTTTTTTTTTTGTACAATTCCTAATTTAGAGGGGTGGATCTGGTTTAACATTTGTTTGATAGGGATGTACATGGTTTTGTTGTTGTTAAAGGCATATCTAAGTGAGCTGGATTATAAATGCATATGATAGAGGAGAAGTACTAATGTATGCAAACATTTTCTGCATGAAAAAATCTCAAAATAGACATTTAAACACTTACATTGAAGTGAACAAAATCTCTTGTAATTTCTGACAGTTGCAAGTTAGGGTTAACACCCTCTAAACGCAAGGCTAAATTAACATACATTTTAAAATTATTTGTTTTGGCCAATCAGTATAGCTGAAACTTTTGATTTGATTTAGTTTCTGGGGTTCCTGTAAATCAGCCTGGGATATGTAGTGAATCACTGATATGTGCTATGTATTGCTGCTGACATACAGAGAGGAAGCTTCAAGGAGATTGGCTGACCAAGCAACAGCAGATAAATAGTGGGTTAATATTACTCCCCTGATGCTGTATGCTTATTGGGATGGGTTCACAGGCTTGTGTAGACACACCCTGGAAGTGTCAACATAATCATTAGAGGGATTTTTAGATATTAATACAAATAAAATGTTTTATGAGATGTGCTGCATACACATAAACTGCTTTTTGCCTATAGAGTGTGACAATGAAACTTGGATATTCCTTTAAGTCGTTCAGTCGTGTTTGATTCTCCATAACTCTATGGACCACAGCTCGTCAGGCATATATGTCTGGTTGTGCTTATTCATACGGTTTTCTTGTCAAAGATACTGGAGTGGGTTGAGCGTTCCTACTCCAGTGGACTGTGATTTCTCTGACCTCTCTGCTATGACCTTCCTATTTTGGGTCACCACAACAAGGTACCGATCCAGAAGGTGGAATATGGTTTACTACTGAATAATTAAGAAGCCATTGTATTTTTATATTTATTTTTTCACTGAAAAAATTGATTCGGTTTCTCTTTTTATGGAAGTTATAAATGATTTTCTGTGAACGTTTGAGAGCATACTATATGGGAACAGAATGTATTAATTTGGGATTTAACATTATTAATACCCAAGTATGGTTTCGCTATAGTGACCGTTTAGAGTCCTCTCTGCTCTCCACCCTTCTTTTGTTTCAAGCAGATACAAATTTACTCCTAAAACATGCTTGACAGATGTTTATTCATTGAATTTATAGGAAACCTAGATGCTAGTAACATATAATATTATTGAGGGATTGATCATTTAACTAATCCTTTTGTTTTAAATGTTTTTACAGTCCGTTATTTTTTTTATCCTTAAGGTACCCGATATCCTATTAACTAAAGGAATGCCTAAATGTATGTCTTTCTATGCAATAATCTCATATTGATAGGTTGGCACCCTCAATTAGTTTGGACATATAAAATAGGGAGATAGAGTATCTCCCAAATATTTCAATTATTTTATTCTTGAACCTGGCCACTGGACCATGATGGGCATTAGCCACATAGGCAGTGGAATCAAAGGAGTATTATAGCATCTTTGTGTAATGATTTTGCAGTCTTGTTCCTGTTCTATAACCTTATTACACTGCTGATATCACCACTGTTTTGTAGTATATATTCAAGCCTCTAGGGCAGGTGTTGCTGGCATCCGAATTGGGACCATGCCACTTTTCTTCCCACTCTCCCATCGTCTTATTAAATGTATTATACATTTTTCATGAAGTTTAATCCTTAATTAAACAGTAGCTAAATGGATCCCTGTCCATAAGTATCCTGCACTATATAAACTTATAGTTACATAGTAATTAAGGTTGAAAAAATACTTTTTAGTCCATCAAGTTCAACCTTTTAAGATCTCCTCTGATCTGCAATATGAGGATTAGGTATTAATTAATTCGTTTTTAATTAATCAACTGTTTATTTTAATTATTAATCCAGAGGAAGGCAAACAGAAAAAAAAACAAGTGAAACTTAGCCAATCGTCTCAAAGGGAAAAAAGAATGAATTCCTTCCTGACCCCAGATACTGGCGATCGATTTCTCCCTGGATCATTACACTTTCTCTAATTATCCAGGATAACCCTGAATTCCCTTCTTAAATAGAAATAAATCCAGTCTCCTTTTAAAGTTATCTATCGAATCCGCTGTCACCAACTTCCTTGGTAGAGAATTCCACAGATTAACCTCCCTTACTGTGAAGAACCCTTTTCTTTCTTTAAGGTGGAATATTTTTACTTCTAACATCAAGGGATGTCCTCTTGTCAGTTGAAAACCTCTTGGCACAAACAGCTCCCTTGACAATTCTTTATACTGACCCTGGATGTATTTATATAATGTAATCATATTTCCTCTTAGACACCTTTTTTATAGAGAAAATAAGCTTAATTTGGTTAGTTTTTCTTCATAACTTAGCCCCTCCATTCCCCTTATTAGTTTTGTTGCCCTCCTCTGTACATTTTCCAGCTCTAAAATGTCCTTTTTATGAGGTGGTGCCCAAAATTGTACTCCATATTCCAAATGAGGGCGTACTAGAGATTTGTATAGTGGCAGAATTATATTTGCTTCTATACCCTTCCTAATACATGCTAATATTTTATTTGCCTTTGTAGCTGTTACCTAGGTGGTTGACCACAAGTACTCCCAAATCCCTTTCAATATCTGATACCCCTATATTTGCTCCATTAAGATTATAAATTGCATGGCTATTTTTCCTTCCCAGATGCATAACTTTACATTTATTCATATTAAATCTCATCTGCTATTTAGATGCCCATTCCTCAATTTTATGTAAATCCCTTTGGAGGGAAAGCACATCATTATCTGATTTAATTACCTTGCACAACTTTGTATCATCAGGAAAAATGGAGACACTACTTTCCAGTCCCACCTCTAAGTCATTAATAAATATGTTAAAAAGGAGAGGACCTAATACTGAACCCTGAGGAACTCCACTTACCACATTAGTTCAATCGGAGTATGTTCCATTTACAAAATCCGTTTGCTTCCTGTCTTTTAGCCAACTCTCAATCCATGAGCAGCTATTTACTGCAATTCCTGTATCCCGTAGTTTGCACAATAGTCTCCCATGTGGCCCTGTATCAAAAGCCTTTGCAAAATCCAAACTTATATAAACATTTCCTGTGTGTTTGTGTTTTTTGTTTGCCATTATATTAAAATATATGTTTGTACATCCATAGAAATATTTGGATTTAAGTCCTTGACTTTATTTTCACGTATAGCTTGGACCTTAGAGATTTTGTAAAAAATAATTGAGCTCCTGTTCCTGAAAATGAGTTGTTTTTAATCTGCAGGTAGAAAGGGACTTTGAGAGAGAATATGGCAAACTTCAGCAGTAAGTACAAGAATTTGCCTCCCAAATGTGTCCCTCTGTATTGGCTTACATCCCCCACCTATTTTTCCTTTCTCCATTCATGACTTCACATCTCCTTTTCTGTTTGACTTGTGTTCCACATATTTATCTTTTCCTTCCCTAATCACTTCTATCCATAACCTTTCCATAAACTTAACTTCTTAACTGTGTCTCTACTCATATTTCTCTGCTCTCCTGCCAAACTTAGACAACTCCTGACACAGGCTAGGTAATCAACAGGTTTTAAACAGGTTGCTTAACCTGTGCCCACACACTGTTGTACTTAAATCCTGGCCTGTCAACATTTATTTGAGCAGAGCTCTGTGAAACACTGCTGTACACCTATCAATATCAAGCCTTTGTTCATATTGGGAGGAGTCTGTCCTTCTTTCACACATGAGACATACCAGTATATGGGATGAAGTAGGGCAGTCAACAATGTTTAACTTTTAGATTACACTTCAGTCTTGGATCCGTCTTGCGTCTGTCTTTCTCCCACTCCTCTGATCTTTTGCTGGTTCCATAGCTCTGTTCTATTTATCCCTTGTGCACCTTCCTTAGTATTTTTGCCTCTGCTCCCTGAATTTCTATATTTTATGTCCTATGTTCCCTAGTGTGCTATTGTTTCAATCTTATGTAGCCTACGCTTCTGCACTTTCATCAAACCTGCTTATATGTCTCCATAGACTTGAAGATCAGACCAAGAAGCTCCAAAAAGACATGAAGAAAAGTATAGAAGCAGATTTAGGTATGTGAACCCTGTGTTTGTTAAATTTGATGTTTTCTACATGACCAATTCTTTCTAGTATCATATTTCTTTCTCTGCATTTATTTTTTATATGTTATTCTCATTGTCCCCACTGCATCCCTAGCCATGTCCAAGTCTGCAGTACGAATTTCTTCAGATCTGCTTGCAAATCCTCTATGTGAGCCGGATCCAAACTTCTTAGAAATGGTGACTGCACTAGACACAGCCATGAAACGTATGGACGCCTTCAATCAAGAGAAGGTAAAAGATAAACCACAAGGGCATGCCCAACTACATAATAATAGTCACATAAACTTATTCTAATCTGTGTTGGCTAAGGGATTTTTAATATTAAATAAACTACTGAAGTGTTTGATCGCATATCTAAACATCATTTTATTAAAAAAGTGCTTAAAAGCTTTATTTTTACTCACTTCGACTTAATGAACAATGCTAAATGTACTAGCCAAATGGATGTCTCTCATCAGCATTTCAAAACATACTGTTGAGAAACAGTTTGTAAGTGGTTTTGCAGGGACTGTTTGGAAGGTTTCCATAAGTAAAAACAAAACTTTTATGCACTTAGTAATACAATTATGTATATAATTCATACTTAAAGGATCACATGCTTTGTGGAGAATGTAACAAATTAATAACATTAGCAGCTATGCATTTTGCTTGTTGTCAAGTTCTTTGAAAGAGAATTCCCAGCTTTCAAGCTCAGTAATCCACTCAAAATGTTTAATAACATTAACTTGAAAATTATAATCATTTATATTTGTGCCTTCCATTTCTGTGATAGCTGTATACACACTTATATGTTACTAATAACTGCTTCTTATTATCAGGTGAACCAGGTTCAGAAGACTGTTATGGATCCTCTGAAGCGGTAAGCAGTGCTCTCTGTGTATATTAACTGAAACTTGCTTTACTTTCTAAGAATACAATACAAAATTCTTATTTTTATTTATTTCATTCGTAACTAATGTGCCGCCATTGGTGTGTGTCCCAGGCTGTACTTGTTTTGCTCGGAGAATAGAAGGTTTATTGTAGTTTGCCAGATATTGGTGTGGTGTGTCAGCCTCCCACACAGTCACGTCATGTTTGCCTGAGGCCTCCCCCTCTTTAAGAATTTGGGCCTTTTCCCAAATGTTGTTACATACTCCTCTCACAGAAGGCTAAGGATTGAATGTTATTTAGGGTCTCCTGCTCATTAGGTAAATAATACATGAATTGCAGATTATCATTAATACGGTGTATCTATTGCTCATGTTTATCAGTAAGTATTTGCAGTGTGTGTTAATTATATAAATGAAATGCTCAACACATTACCATATGCCTATTTGTGCCAAGATTTCCGGAAATGTGGATAAATCTTGACAGAAGGGTACAAGGGATGTTTCCCAAGGTAAACTTGTCGGTCGGTATCATTTATCTTATATTGATGTAAAATGTAGAGTGGAAGTGTTTGTGCTAGTAAATTAAAGCCACTCTGAAGCTAGTCAGCTAATTGTGGCCTTTTTAAAAAAAAATAAAGTGCCACAAAAGAGGATCTTTTGTTTTAGAAAAGCGTAGCTCTCTCATCATTCCTGTTTAATGGAGGCTAAGCAGTTTAATGTCTTACAATAAGTAAACTGAAAGTGGAGTCTGAGAAATTCCACCATAGAACTTCATAAAAAGGAATAATAAACATACACAAACAGAATTGTACTCAACATCCAGAGGACAAAACAGAATGTATACAAACCGTTATCTGTCCCACTTCTTTTGAGGATATGTCTAGAACCCACAGGATAGGCAAATGTATTGGGTATTTCTCAGTGTGCTAAAAATATATACTGAATCTACAGTATTGCATAAAAAGATTAACTTTTATCAAGTGTTTAATATTATGGCTCTATCATGAGAACTTTTATTGGTGTGCCATGATTTAATGGTAGTGAATATCCTATTTGCACTTGTTGTGTTTTCTAGTTACAAGCCGGAAGTTTGTGCACCAAGAACCATGTAGTCATGTTACAACCATAATTTTAAACTCTTAATCAAAATGTAATGCTTTTTATGCATTATTGGCTGGGCAATATAGCTGTACCAAGAAGTATGGCCATAGAGTTGACTGTCCTGCAAATTTCCTTGATATCCCTCAGTGGTCAGAGATCATTGTCTGTATGCAAGAGCAAGGCTTTCTCCTTTTTTCTGCGTTCCTTATATACACTGTCTATACGTCTGGTGGGATTTGGCATGCTCTTTTGCTTCTTTACAGAGACTGTTAGTTTGAGTTGTGGCCTATATAAGACACCTCTTATTAGTCAATGATATTGTAATATTGCTCAGAAAGCACTCTGACTTATACAAAAACTAGTTACTAATAATCTAGAATGGGAAACACCAGTTACCTCCCTTTTGCTTTATAAATAGATGGTGCCTATGTAATGAAGGACGAGATTATAGGGGACGCTTGCAAGTGCATTAATACACACACACTCTCACGGTTTTAGGACTTGATAGTGAAAAGTGTTGTTATATTTTTTTTATTGGCATTAGTTTTATAAAGCACTCATGGCACCTCTCAAAAAAGTGTATAATGTACCGTTGGACCAAAATATTATATGCTGTAAAAGTTATTCATCTTAAATCCAGATTAATGAGTTAACATACCTACTTCAATCTGAGGTGATAATATGTATACTTGAGGAGAGAAGTCAAAAATTAAGCTATTCAGTGTATATATAACATGCAGATCAATTTACCCCCTCCTCCAAGGCTAGTATCTTTATTCACTTGGTTATTGACTTTCTTCTGTGTTTTCCCACTTGGCATATAACTATATGGTAGTGTATGTCCCTAATATGTATATAATACACAGGTTTGGCAGTGTCTTCCCTTCCCTGAACATGGCAGTAAAGCGCAGAGAACAGGCTTTACAAGACTACAAGAGACTTCAGTCCAAAGTGGAAAAGTATGAGGAGAAAGAGAGAACTGGAACAGTGATTGCAAAACTACACCAGGTAAGAATTGGGGAGTGAAGGAAGACCCCATAGCTTGTTGTCTACAGTCTCATTTATCTTTCATTGGTTGTATCCAGTTCCTTTTGTGATGTTACATTGTGTCCTTAAGCTTATGACCAAGATCACAAATGTGTGGTATTTATTTAATATCAAGTATATGGAAATAAATGCCACAGAACCCATTCAAGCTGCTGAGTCTTTGGTTTCTCGGCTTACTAGGAATTGGACAGTGCCCCGTGTTACTCAGGGCATGAGAAAGTATCAAAGTTGTCTACAGACTCTCAAGCTACCTGCCCATTCTGGGGTAAGGGAGCATCTTTGTTTTTCTTTTTTCTTTTTCATGTGTCAGCCCCTCTTAGCATTCATGCAGGCCTCCTTCTTCAGTTCTGACACTGGATGCCCAATGTCTTAAGCCGGTAGTGCCAAGTAACATTTCATCAACCTGCTCCAGGCATTTGCCAAGCTGTGCATATATTAGTCCAAGAAGCAGTATCTGACTTGAGAGGTATCCTTTCCATATAAGGTTTTGTGATTGTGTAGTGACTTAGTGATTATGTATAGCTACCTGATGCAGATGTTTCTACTCTCAGGCACGAGAGGAGCTGCGTCCAGTCAGGGAGGACTTTGAGGCAAAGAACCGTCAGCTGTTGGATGAAATGCCGAAATTCTACAACAGTCGAATAGACTTCTTCAAACCAAGCTTTCATTCTTTGATACAAGCACAGGTGAGAACCAGAAATGCTCTTCACACTATTGTGTCAACGTCACATTAGGAAGCAGTTTTGTTCTGTGTAGTTACTCTTGCATAAATACTCTGTCCCAATACTTCTTAATAAATAACCCTTGCTGTTGCTCCTTATAACCAGTATAAAACAATACCTTGTGCTTTTAACTACATATTATGGAACTTAACAGCTCCTTTTATTATCTGTTACAGTACCCTATAACTCTTTCACATGTTCAATATAATGCCCACACTCTATATAATCACTCCCTATAAAGCCTCTTGTGTTCATATAAGACTTTCCTACACATCCTCCAAACATTCTGTATGCTATGACTCCTAGTGACTCCTAGTGATCCATATAACTGTACAGGCTGAATATAAGATGTTCTGGTTATCCTTGTAATTACTCCTTATAACTCGACCTTTCCCACCTTCTATCCCTATTTCTACTGCAGGTAGTGTATTACACAGAGATGTCACGTGTATTTGGAGAACTAGCCCAGCAGGTGGACGAGGTACAACTGACAGATGCAGAGAGAGAGCGGGAGAATGAAGCCAGACTGGCAGAGCTTCGAGCACTCTCAATTGTTGCAGATGACTGACTTCTGATTTTAGCCTATCTTCACAGGAGTTAACCCAAGAGAATATGGCATGTGGGAGTTGCTTACATCCATCACCTTGTAACAGCAAGTTGTCCCAACCAGGACAGTGGCTTCGGGATTACCTGAGAAATCATTTGATCAGGGTTGGGATTATCAGCTGTACTGTGACACCAAAAGGCTGTTTAGGGACGTATAACACAAATAATGTGCTCTATTGCTGCAATATGTCTTTGTGCTTGCTAACCTTTTAAAATTATTTATTTACTATTTGGATAAAACAGTCAATGGTAACCTAGTGGCTTGGGTGCACTACATGGAGATTCTTGAATGGGAATGATTAGCTAACTCCTAAAGTGCCTTTTTCAAGGTGTATATAAACCTTAACTTAAAGGGTAAGTCTTGCACTACTGAAATGGGATGGGTGCACCTTGGGTATTGTAATTCATGTACATTAAGGGGAGATCTTCCATCATTTTTATGCACAAGGCAAAGGTGATTACTCTCTGGGACACGGAGAAAACTCACATTTAATAGATATAGAAGTGTTTCACAACTCCAGTAATTGAGGGCCACTGAAGGCGTACCACTGTGAGTACTGATGAGTTAATGAGACCCATACATTTAATCACTTGTCCTGTAGCTGGGATATCATAAAATGTCTAACCTGGAGTTGACACTCGGAGCGAGCTCATAGAGGTCACCAACACATCTTATTAGCTAAAATTGATTGACACCAGTCCACATTAAATATTAGTAGAGGTGATGCTTTGCTCATTCACAGTGTGTCTTTATGAAATATCTGGAAGTTATTACTACTGATGGTACTGCTGTTCTTTGGATTAAAAGGTTATTATCAAGTGGAGCAGTTTTAGTGATACTTTCCTCTTGTGAGTTAATGTCTTTACTACTATAAAAGACAAGAATAAGTACTGCCTCACTTATATGATGGACATGATCCCTGCAAGTGTAAAGATTCAATAGCCTCCAACACATCACAATTGGGGATTGCCATATACAGTGAACTACAAACCTTTTATCAGGGACCCCCAGATAATTCAGAATTTAGGTTTACTAACACTGTGTTAACACAGATTCATAAATTAGAATTTGCACAGACTGTTGAAAGCAAAGCGCCTCGACTGTGTTAAATCTAAATCCTGACCTCTCCGGGAATCCCCAATTAGATGTTTGGGAATCACCGCTATATGACATGAGATGATGTCTTTGTGTTCGGTGAAATGGGGGGAGTTCTTTGTGTGAAAAAGTTTTATACCCAAGTCACTACACACTACCTCACCTCCCTGACCCTAGTACCAGAGAGGTAATGCCATTCCCAAACTCCGTCCAGTGTTGCAGACACCTCACCTACACATGTACTTAAATATGTATTTGCTTTTGCCATTTTGTAAACTCTGTTGCCCTCATGCGGTGGATTCTATAATGGCAGGTCTGATTTTTTTTTTTTTTTTTTTTATACTTTCTGGATTCTTCCAATTTTCTTACTCCTCTTTTCATATACTTTTTCTACTTTCTTGCTTCCCGCCTTTCTTCTCCAAATCCCATCTTCTCTCTTCCTAATGTCTGTTGTATGTCCTATATTTTTTATTTAATATTTTTTTTAAATGCTATTGTGCTCTTAAAAGTACTTTTCCTGTTTGTCTTTTCTGTTGTCTGAGACTACTTTAATTATTGTTTTTGCATAATTTTCTTTTTTTCTTTACATTTTTTTGGTGTTGAAGTCTTTTCTGTATTCTTTCCCAGAAATTATCTGCTAGGACGCCTTCTTGAATATAAATTATTAGCCCTGTTTACAAAGGTAATAAATGTAATAAATCTATTTACAAATATGTCCTCTATTTTACTACTGCTTGTCTGAGTCTTGGGAAGTATTTTATCCAGCTATTTTAATAAAACAATGAAAAGAATCACGTGTTAAGTCTTGTCTTCAATGCATTGCACACTTTCTGTAAATGATGTATTCATTCTTGTAATTAAGGGCATTTGCTGCTGTCTTTGCTATGAAGCAATAAAGATTACATTTATTAGCAAATCTTGGGATGTAGTCTTTAATACTGCCATGGACTTTATCCAGGAAATTAAAACTACAATAAGTATGGGTTCTATTTTCAGGATGTTCATGACCACATTAATACATGGATTATAGATTCCTTTGAGCAAAATATAATTAACTAAATCTAACAACCTTAGAAAATATACATCCTATTTTAATTTATCTAACCATATAACCGTCATGTTTTAATATTTTGCTGTTTCATATTAAATGTATTAATAATAGTATGCCCTCATTTGGAATATAAAGTAAAATTTTGGGCACCACTACATAAAAAGGATATTTTAGAGCTGGAAAAGGTACAGAGGAGAGCAACAAAACTAATAAGGGGAATGGAGGGGGCTAAGTTATGAAGAAAGACTAACCAAATATAAGATTATATTTTCTCTAGAAAAAAGGCGTCCAAGAGGGGATTGGATTACCCTATATAAATACATCCAGGGTCAATATAAAGATTTGTCAAGTGTACTTTATGTACCAAGATGTTTTCAACTGACAAGAGGACATCCTTTGAGATTAGAAGAAAAAAGATCCCACCCTAAAGATAGAAAAGGGTTCTTCACTAAGGTTGGTTAATCTGTGGAATTCTCTACCAAAGGAGGTGGTGACAGCAGATTCGAAAGATAACTTAAGGAGTTGAATATATTTTTGAGTAAAAAGGTCATTCGAGGTTATCCTGGATAATTAGAGAGTGAGTATTGATCCAGGCAGGAATCCAATCGCCAGTTTTGGGTCAGGAAGGAATTTTTCTTTTTTCCTCTCTTTTGAGACAATTGGCAAAGTTTCACTGGGTTTTTTTCTGTTTGCCTTCCTCTGGATCAATAGACAAATAATCTGCATATTGCAGATCAGAGAGATCTAAAAAGATTGAACTTGATGGACTAAAGTCTTTTTTCAACCTCAATTACTATGTAACTGTATATTACACAATTTCAAGTTAGGCATAGTTTTAAAAAGATCACTGCCATCATGTCTCTC
Organism: Discoglossus pictus; assembly: GCA_027410445.1. Taxonomy (NCBI): domain Eukaryota; kingdom Metazoa; phylum Chordata; class Amphibia; order Anura; family Alytidae; genus Discoglossus; species Discoglossus pictus. The sequence continues at coordinate 129,602,149 of CM050167.1, read as the reverse complement.
GATGATCTAGCACATATCATGCAGCTCAACCACTCCATTCTAATCCACAGTGCCAGATGGCAACTGCCCATACCGTCACAAACTCACCTTGATTGAATTTGGCAAGGATGTGTGAAGATCTGTAATTGTTAGCATGATATCACCTGCAAAGTCCTCCTCATCCAATTTGGCATTTTCTTCAATTTTAAAAGTGAATCCCACAGAATGATGGAGAATTTTCCATTGGTTTTCCAAAGGTATATGTATGACCTTCGAAGACAGATTCCACTACTTCTATATTCATCAAGTTTCCTGCTCCCAGTTTTTATCTATTTGAGTTTTGTCTATATTCCACAAGAAACATTTGTTTGCCACATTGTTCAGCCAGTTCTTTTCAGACGAAGTGTCTTGATGAACAGCTTCTTAGAATCATCCTCAGAAGAGCAACCAAATTAAGTTGTTAGTTTTATAAAATGTATAGGAAGGCAGAAAATCACTGCCAAAGAGCTGACATTCCTAGAAAAAAAAACTCATTGTATTGGAAATAAATGTCACTTATAATTTTGCCCCAGGAAACATTTGTGAGAGGTACTACACATTTGAAACGACCCAGAGAGCCTAGCAAAATGCTGTTTACAAGTGGATTTACCTTAAAAAGTAAAGGCTGATAAACTGCAGAGTGCACTAATTGTGCCCAGGTGAGAGGGGTGTGGCTTGACTGTTAAACTTGTATAAAAGGTTTGTGAGCTGGTTTGGGGCCTGTTTACAAGTGGATTTACCTTACAAGTAAAGGCTGATAAAAGGGCAGAGTGCACTAATTGTGCCCAGGTGAGAGGGGTGTGGCTTGACTGTTAAACTAGGATAAAGGATTTGTGAGCTGGTTTGGGGCCTGTTAACAAGTGGATTTACCTTACAAGTAAAGGCTGATAAATTGCAGAGTGCACCAATTGTGCCCAGGTGAGAAGGCAGAAGTTAATATAAACCGGGAAGGGGAACTTGTGAGCTTGCGAACATTTTCAGTATCAAGTGCAATTCTAGCCTAGGAGTTTAAATAAAAGGAGGGCCTTCAAAGAAAAGGGAGGGCAGATTTATAGTGCAAAGGAGGAAAACTTTATATAAATATATTATTTTATATTCTTTATTTTTCCCACTGAAATTTCGTAGACAATAATAATAATTATGAGTCAGTCCAGTGGCAACCTTATTCAGTGTACATCCTGTCATATGTATGCAATACTGGAACAGATGATCCAGGGTCCATACCTCTGTGAGATGTGTGAACATGTTGCCTCTCTGGAAGCTCAAATTGGAGATCTGGAGAGGAGAATTGCAGCACTTAGTGATATTGCTCCACTGGAAAGAGGGTTGGTGCTCACTGAGCACAGTTTAGCTGGGCCTAGCATGGAGGGTGGAGCTGGGGCTAGTGAGGATGTCCAGGGAGGCAGCTGGGTTACAGTTACAAGGGGAAGCAGGGGGAACAGGAGGAGGCAGGCCAGTTCTGAGTTGGCAAACAACAACAGATTTGCCAGATTGAGTGAAACTGTTGGTGATGTCCATTCAGGAATGGCAATGCCAGATAGAGCTGTTCCCTCTAACAGCCTGGCAAACAGCTCTACTGGAGGAGAGGGAGGGCAGAATAGGCAGAACAACAGACAGGTTTTGGTTGTAGGGGACTCTATTATTAGGAAGGTAGACAGGGTGATTTGTCACCCAGATCCCAGCAATGGAACAGTTTGCTGTCTCCCGGGTGCTCGGGTTCGTCATGTTGTGGATCGGGTAGACAAATTATTGGGAGGGGCTGGAAATGAACCGGTGGTCTTGGTACATATTGGTACCAATGACAAAGTTAGTGGAAGATGGAGTGTCCTAAAGAATGAATTTAGAGAACTAGGTAATAAGCTGAAGGCAAGGACCTCCAAGGTAGTATTTTCTGAGATACTACCAGTGCCACGTGTTAGCCCAGGGAGGCAGAAGGAGATTAGGGAGGTTAATGCGTGGCTAAAGATGTGGTGCACTAAGGAGGGGTTTGGCTTTTTAGAGCACTGGGCTGACTTCTCACTTCGGTACAATCTCTACAGTAGGGATTGATTGCACCTTAATGATGAGGGAGCTTTTGTACTAGGGGATAGGATGGTAGAAAGGCTGGAGGAGTTTTTAAACTAGTAGGTGGGGGGGAGGGACTAGATATAAGTAATGGGGTAGAAAGTGTAGAGGGTATAAGGGATGAATTAACAACTCATAGGGGAGGAGATGGGGGAGGGGTAGTATAGTCAATTCGTGAGGTAGTACTAAGTAATTCAACTTCAGTGGCAGGCACTTCAGAACTACAGACTCATAACATAAGGTGTATGCTTGCTAATGCCAGAAGCTTGCCAGGAAAAATGGGAGAGTTAGAATTATTAGCAATTAATGAAAAATGGGATTTACCGTATTTTTCACCATATAAGACGCACTTTTTCTTCCCCAAAACTGGGGGAGGAAAGTTGGTGCGTCTTATACGGCGAATATACCTTTTCAAACTGCCTCTGTCCTCTTGATCTCACCCCAGCGCTTCCTACCAGCATCGCGTCGGCCGGTGCGTCCTAGTGACGTCACACACGCAACGCTGCAGTACACGAGGAGTGCTGGTAGGAAGCGCTGGGGTGAGATCAAGATGGCAGAGATCAGAAGAAAGGTGAGGATCAGGGGGGTCAGGGAGGATCAGGACGGTCAGGGAGGATTAGGAGGGTCAGGGAGGGTCAAGGGCTCCCAAATGCTCCCAAATGCTGCAGTATATGGATATGTATGTGTGTATGTGTATGTGTGTATGTATGTGTGTGTATATATGTATGTATGTGTATGTATATTTATGTGTGTATGTATATGTATGTATGTGTATCTATAAAGGTGAGGATCAGGGGGGTCAGGGAGGATCAGGACGGTCAGGGAGGATCAGGAGGGTCAGGAGGGTCAGGGAGGATCAAGGGCTCCCAAATGCTGCAGTATATGGATATGTATGTGTATGTATGTGTGTGTGTGTGTATGTATGTGTGTGTATGTGTGTGTATATATGTATGTATGTGTATGTATATTTATGTGTGTATGTATATGTATGTATGTGTATATATATATATATATATATATATATATATATATATATATATATATATATATATTTGTGTGTAATGTAGGTGTGTAAAGTGTATTTGTGTTTGATTCAGATTTTTTTTTTCTTGTTTTCCTCCTCTAAAAACTAGGTGCGTCTTATCTGCCGGTGCGTCTTATAGGGCGAAAAATACGGTAAGAGGCATTACCGAAACATGGTGGGATGACTGTTAATCTGGATGGTTATAACCTATTTAGGAAAGATAGAGGCAATGATAAATGAGGAGGAGGGATTTATCTGTATGTTAAGCCTGAATTTAAGGCTATAGTCAGAGAAGATATTTATGGTGGACCTAGTGATAAAGTTGAATGTTTGTGGGTAGAGTTAAATAGCGGAGCAGCAAATTCCAAAAGAATATTAGTAGGAGTATGCTATAAACCCCCAAATATAGCTGAAAGTGAGGAAATACAATTATTGTTACAGATTGGAAATGCAGCTAAGCACGGGCAATTTCTAATAATGGGAGATTTTAATTACCCTGAAATAAACTGGATAAATGAGACCAGCAGTTCAGCTAAGGGGAGCAGGTTCTTGAGTACACTCAGGGATCATTATCTGGCCCAGGTTATACAGGAGCCTACTAGAAATGAGGCTATCTTAGATTTACTCATTACAAATAATATTGATATTGTATCAAATGTTGAAATAGGGCAACCTTTGGGAAACAGTGATCACAACACCGTCTCATTTGAGATTGAATAAAAAAAACAACATTTTAAGGGGCCAACAAAAACTCCTAATTTTAAAAGGGCAGATTTTAACGGTCTAAGGGCAGCAATGCAAAGTATAGACTGGGACAGAGAACTGATCGGTAAAAACACTGAACATAAATGGACAACATTTAAATCCTTACTAAATATACATACACATCGGCATATACCGTGTGGGAATAAAAGTAAAAGGAGTAAATCACAACCCATGTGGCTTAACAATGATTTGAAGATCAAGATACGGAGTAAAAAACAGGCATTTAAATTATAAAAACAAGAGGGGACAGAGACTGCTTTACAGGAATAAAAGGAAATCAACAAGGCTTGCAAAAGCGCGATTAGACTGGCTAAAATAGAAAATGAAAAATTAATTGCAAAAGAGAGTAAGACTAACCCTAAAATATTTTTTAAGTATATTAATGGGAAGAAGGCAAGGAAGGAAGCTATAGGAACATTAGAATGTTATACAGGCTGTCTGAAAATTAGTGACCAGGAAAAGGCAGATGAGCAAAATAGGTTCTTTTCTTCGGTATACACAAGGGAGGTACCAGTGGTTGGGACACTGCAACATAATGGGGCTACACTACCTTTGCCAAATAATTGGTTAACACAGGAAGTAATCCAAAAGAGGTTGGAAAAAATAAATGTTAATAAAGCCCCGGGTCCTGATGGAATACATCCAAGGGTACTAAGGGAACTGGGTTCTGTAGTAGCCAAACCATTATATTTAATTTTTCAAGATTCACTTAACACAGGGTCTCTACCAGATGACTGGAGAAAAGCTGATGTGATACCTATATTTAAAAAGGGAGCAAGAGCAAATCTGGGGAATTATAGACCAGTGAGCCTCACTTCTGTAGTGGGGAATCTTTTAGAAGGGTTAATAAGGGATAATATACAAGAATATGTCTATTTGAACAGGATTATAAGTAGGAGTCAACATGGGTTTATGAGGGATAGGTCATGTCAAACAAATCTAATTAGTTTCTATGAGGAGGTTAGTAGGAACCTGGATCAAGGCAACTCAGTGGATGTAGTCTTTTGGGATTTTGCAAAGGCTTTTGATACAGTGCCACATGGGAGACTATTGGGCAAACTAAGGGATACAGGAATTGCAGTAAATATCTGCTCATGGATTGAGAGCTGGCTAAAAGACAGGAAGCAAAGGGTTGTTGTAAATGGAACATACTTCGATTGGACTAATGTGGTAAGTGGGGTTCCTCAGGGTTCAGTATTAGGTCCTCTCCTTTTTAACATATTTATTAATGACTTAGAGGTAGGATTGGAGTGTGGGGTCTCCATTTTCGCTGATGACACAAAGTTGTGCAAGGTAATTAAATCAGAAAATGATGTGCTTTCCCTCCAAGGGGATTTACATAAAATTGAGGAATGGGCATCTAAATGGCAGATGAGATTTAATACGAATAAATGTATGGTTATGCATCTGGGAAGGAAAAATAGCCATGCAATTTATAATCTTAATGGAGCAAATCTAGGTGTATCAGATATTGAAAGGGATTTGGGAGTGCTTGTGGACAACCACCTAGGTAACAGTGCTCAAAGCCAAGCAGCAGCTGCAAAGGCAAATAAAATATTAGCATGTATTAAGAAGGGTATAGAAGCCAGGGAAGCAAATATAATTCTGCCACTATACAAATCTCTAGTATGCCCTCATTTGGAATATGGAGTACAATTTTGGGCACCACTTCATAAAAAGGACATTTTAGAGCTGGAAAAGGTACAGAGAAGGGCAACAAAACTGATAAGGGGAATGGAGGGGCTAAGTTATGAAGAAAGACTAACCAAATTAAACTTATTTTCTCTAGAAAAAAGGCGTCTAAGAGGAGATATGATTACCTTATATAAATACATCCAGGGTCAGTATAAAGATTTGTCGGGGGAGCTTTTTGTGCCAAGAGGTTTTCAACTGACAAGAGGACATCCCTTGAGGTTAGAAGTAAAAAGATTCCACCTCAAAGAAAGAAAAGGGTTCTTCACAGTAAAGGGTGGTTAATCTGTGAAATTCTCTACCAGAGGAGGTGGTGACAGCGGATTCGATAGATAACTTTAAAAGGGGACTAGATTTATTTCTAATTAAAAAGGGTATTCAGGGTTATCATGGATAATTAGAGAGACAGTAATGATCCAAATTTTTTACATTTCCCCTTGAGACAATTGGCTAAGTCTCACTTGTTTTTTTGTTTTTTTCTATTTGCCTTCCTCTGGACTAATTAATAATAATAAATAAAAAAAAACATGAAATAATTGATTAATAATTAATTAACAACTAATGAATTAATAGTTCATCCGCATATTGCAGATCAGAGGAGATCTTAAAAGGTTGAACTTAATGGACTGAAAGTCTTTTTTCAACCTTAAATACTATGTAACTATGTAACTATGTAACTATGTAACTATGTAAAAAATAAAAGAGATTGAGTCGATTTCTTCTTACGTGCCATTTTCCATAAAAAGCCATGTCCATCCTAAAAATGTGTGAGCAAAGCTGCCGCAGATATGAGTGTAATGGGGTCTTAGATCGAGACTATGTAATGTCTACTGGTACAATGCTCATTTAGTATTGGTGTGTGGGATAAGATGAACTCTCTATTGAGATTACCTGACATTCAGAATTAACCATACCACCAAAAACCTACGCTGTGCAGTCTCTGAAATGAATCCGTGCTATTGTTCTATATCATATGTGGACAACACTTTGTCTGTTTGTCCCAAATAGAGAGATTCCATCCGATAAAGGGGCTTTGAGTTCCTATGAAGTAAAATCTGAATATACAGTGGATATAAAAAGTCTACACACCCCTGTTAAAATGTCAGGTTTCTGTGCTGTAAAAAAATGAGACAAAGATAAATCATTTCAGAACTTTTTCCACATTTAATGTGACCTATAAACTGTACAACTCAATTGAAAAACAAACTGAAATCTTTTAGGTAGAGTGAAGAAAAAATATAAAAATAAAATAATATGGTTGCATAAGTATGCATACGCTCTTATAACTGGGGATGTATCTGTGTTCAGAATTAAGCAATCACATTCCAAATCATGTTAAATAGGAGTCAGCATAGACCTGCCATCATTTAAAGTGCCTCTGATTAACCCCAAATAAAGTTCAGCTGCTCTAGTTGGTCTTTCCTGAAATGTTCTTAGTCACATCCCACAGCAAAAGCCATGGTCCACAGAGAGCTTCCAACGCATCAGAGGGATCTCATTATTAAAAGGTATCAGTCAGGAGAAGGGTACAAAAGAATTTCCAAGGCATTAGATATACCATGGAACACAGTAGAAAATACAAGCATTAATTCACTGAGATACATTTCTGAGTGTAAAGTACTGCCCATAAAAATAGAGTGCAGCAGGGGAGACAGAGTCAGATGGAGCCAGTCAGGTTTCAGTGATAGCCAGTAGATTGAGGGAGTGAGAAATAAATAGGTCATGAGTGAAAGTAAGTTTTTTACTAACTGACCTTGTATTCCAGAGGGCAAAGGAGAAGGGCAAAGTAGATGGTTTGTGACAGGCAGTGGGGATTAAGGTAAGGATGTTTCAAGTGTTAGATACCAAGGGGGCTGTACATGGCTAGTAGCAGGTAGAAATGAGTGAGGGACCTGGGTTAGGGTATATATCTCCAGCAGCCATTAGAAGAAGGAGAGAGAGTGACGAGAGATGAGAGTGGGACTTACATAGGTGTCCAAGGAAGGAGAAAAGTTCATGGGAGGAGTGGAGAGTAGGGATGGTGAGACTGTTATACTATTGGAGACATGATGTGAAGGAACTAAGGAGAAGAGTCTGGAAAAGAGGCAGGATGTTATAAGGAGGAAGAAAGTGTGAAGAAACATAAAGTGGCAAAAAAACTTTACCTATAACAAGACAGAAATACAAAGAGAAAAAAAAACAGGGAAGAACAGTAAGGAAAAATGTAAAAAAAAGAAATAAATGAAAAAAAAAAAAGAAAATATAACATTACATACAACATTACGCTCTATGCTCTCTGTATATAGTGGATGTACATGCAATGGATTTACAGTAGTCTCTCAGTTAACTAGAACTCGAGCAACCAGAACTCTCAAGCAACCAGAAATAAATTGAATCCTGTACTGTAAATAAAATGTAAAATTTACAGGGCTCAACAAATGCCAGGAGCGCGGTTGTCATGCCACAAAATGCTTACAGGCGCCTAGATTTCATCCACTGTAAGTCTCTGCAATTCAATGCAGTGTTGGTGTTACATTCCCCGGGTTCAGCACTGCACCCTCCAGCCATACCTACCTGTGTGTAAGTGAGGAGTGAAAGCTGCTGCTGCTATAACAGCCCTCACTGACATATATACTTAGCAGAGCATCCTATGTGCCGCTAATCTAGGCCTCTTTTATATGTAACTCTCAAACAACCAGAAACTACATTTATCCGGCATCTACCAATATCCACGGTTGACGGATAACTGAGAGTCTACTGTATTACTATTACTGATATGACAGTTATTTTTATATATTACCAGCCAATGCAAAATTTTGTTATACATTTTTTTTTTCTATGTTTGACAAATAGGCTGTGTAAACTAGAAGGATATTGATCTATTCTATATACAGTACAATCAATAAAAGAAATAATGAGGGGAGGGCTTTTGTTATGGGTTCACTGTTGCATAACATTTTACTTTTGTTTTGTAAGGTTCATATTTGTTGAAAGAGTGTGTGTAGAATTCACTATTTCTGTGTTTGTCATCTTGATACACTAACCCCCCCCCCACACACTTCTTTTTATCTATTATCAGTACTCTCCATATAATCCATGTTTTAAGCTTTGTTGTGTTGCCAGCTTCTGTCAATACACAATTTTGCGATCAACAAAATATAGAACAAAGCTTTGGAGAAAGAATTAGTCAACAGACGGTAATATTTTTGGATATGTTGAAAACAATCACACTGAAAAGTCTGAATTTTATAACATAGCCAAAAAATATGTATCAAGCCTTTTGCATTTCCTCCAATACAAATCTGACTTATTTCTAGCTTTTTACATTTTTACCCTGGCATAAAAATCTATTAAGAAAACTATTTTTGCCCACTTGTTACTCCCCATGGAATTACTAAATTATTGGGATTATATATCACCAGTGGTTGAGAGTAGGGACGTTGGGAGTTGGTTGTTAGAAAGGCTGCCAATTTCCCTGTTCTGTCACCTAGATTGAGACCACTATTTCATTCTTTCCCATATTTTCATATGCCTTTCCTAGATGATATATGTAATGTTTGATCATCTGGGTTAATAACCTCTTCATGTCTACCCAAATGTGGTGATATTCACAAATTATATTTATGTTTTGAATAAAATTTAACTTTTAAAGGTTCTTTCCCTGGGTTAGAATGATCCTACTGGAAAAGGGTTTTCTATCTATCCATGTTCCAAAATTATCAGCTGACCCTGTAAAAGGGTCTTCTTGGCTTTTAATGAGAAAACAGAGAGAAAGAGGCAGTCTCAAAAAGGTTAGAATTTGTTGGGGTCTCGTAGAAGTGAAATGGACATGTTATATCATAATTACATTGAGGATGATAACATTATTTAATATAGTTAAATTAAACCAAAACAAAAAATGGCCTAATCTCATACTGACTGAGCTATGTCTACCATTAAGCAAACCAACTTGAGTGTTGGTCAAGACTGACAGAATAGATGAGGTCAATATTTTTGCAGACATTTTTACATCTGTGGGCATGGGGCATGGTCTTTTCGCAGGTTCTATAGTACCAAAAAAATCTTCACAGACACACACAAAATGGAATTATCCAAGGACAAAATGAATCGCAAGAACCCCCCTTCTTTTTTGGTGTACTGGACTGTATTCTGGGTGTTTGTAAGTAGATAAACGTGTTATATATGTAGCAGTACTTTGTCTTTATTCTTGCTCTCCTCTCCCTCTATTATGTTCTGGGAGACGGAATCATTAATACTGCCAAGACTTTTTAGAATAGTTGTAAAAATGTGTTTGCTTTGACCCCCCCCCCCCCCCAACCCTTCAGGACCAATTTACTCAGTGTTCCTCCTTAATACACCTTCCAAAAACAGCTACACTCCCTAAGACCTTTTCCCATTGTTGCTCTCCCCCAAGACTCCCCTACATAGCTGCTTCATTTATCTCCTTATTGAGCGAACCTCATCTATGGAGGGGCTCAGAAGGAACAAGGGGCAATATACTACATAAATATATCTAGACTAGCGTATTGCCCGTCAAAAAATGACGGCAATCAGATGTGTATGTTTGGAAAGTTGTTTAGTTATTAATATACATATGGAATTGTAAGGTAGCTAATGTTGTTTTGTGTGTACTACTGAAATATAGAAATCAAATTAATAAATGAATGTACGTATTTTTATGCGTTGTGTTGAAGAGCTGGCAATCTGTGTTGATGTTGCTGCAGCATTAGTGGTGTGGAGGTGCTGTGTAAGAGTGATGAACGTGTGCAGTGTAATAGTGTGCGTGCGCAATCCGAAACCGTTAACGTAACTGTGTACTTCTGCATTATCCTAAAATGGCGGGTAATGTGTGGTATGCGTCTGAGCGGATTATCGGTACGTGTTTTCCGTGGTTATAGTGCTGTCGCCTGTTTTTCGTTTTGTTCGTGCTGCATTTTTTATGCGGCGCTCATTGTCAAAGTACTACGGTTTACTTGCGCAATGATCGCCTGCGGCGCTCATCGCTCAGCACGCTAAAGTACTACGGTTTAACAGTAAATATGGTCAAACGGTCAAATGACGGTCACTAAAAATTAAATGTAGTGAAATGTGTTTGCCATACAACATGACGCTACATTTGTCCCTTTTTTTTTTCTTAAAATAAATACAATTTTTTTTTTTTTGTAACTTGCAACTTATATTTCACATCAAATGCGTTGGTTTAGGCGGGAAATCCGATGTTGCGCGAGACAAAGTCGTTAAATCTGTGTTAATGCGTAAATCTGTAATTGTGTTTCGTAAAATGTACTCACTACTGTCTTTTTACTCATTGCGCGGTTAATCCGCAGGAGAAGGGTACAAAAGAATTTCCAAGGCATTAGATATACCATGGAACACAGTAGAAAATACAAGCATTAATTCACTGAGATACATTTCTGAGTGTAAAGTACTGCCCATAAAAATAGAGTGCAGCAGGGGAGACAGAGTCAGATGGAGCCAGTCAGGTTTCAGTGATAGCCAGTAGATTGAGGGAGTGAGAAATAAATAGGTCATGAGTGAAAGTAAGTTTTTTACTAACTGACCTTGTATTCCAGAGGGCAAAGGAGAAGGGCAAAGTAGATGGTTTGTGACAGGCAGTGGGGATTAAGGTAAGGATGTTTCAAGTGTTAGATACCAAGGGGGCTGTACATGGCTAGTAGCAGGTAGAAATGAGTGAGGGACCTGGGTTAGGGTATATATCTCCAGCAGCCATTAGAAGAAGGAGAGAGAGTGACGAGAGATGAGAGTGGGACTTACATAGGTGTCCAAGGAAGGAGAAAAGTTCATGGGAGGAGTGGAGAGTAGGGATGGTGAGACTGTTATACTATTGGAGACATGATGTGAAGGAACTAAGGAGAAGAGTCTGGAAAAGAGGCAGGATGTTATAAGGAGGAAGAAAGTGTGAAGAAACATAAAGTGGCAAAAAAACTTTACCTATAACAAGACAGAAATACAAAGATAAAAAAAAACAGGGAAGAACAGTAAGGAAAAATGTAAAAAAAAGAAATAAATGAAAAAAAAAAAAGAAAATATAACATTACATACAACATTACGCTCTATGCTCTCTGTATATAGTGGATGTACATGCAATGGATTTACAGTAGTCTCTCAGTTAACTAGAACTCGAGCAACCAGAACTCTCAAGCAACCAGAAATAAATTGAATCCTGTACTGTAAATAAAATGTAAAATTTACAGGGCTCAACAAATGCCAGGAGCGCGGTTGTCATGCCACAAAATGCTTACAGGCGCCTAGATTTCATCCACTGTAAGTCTCTGCAATTCAATGCAGTGTTGGTGTTACATTCCCCGGGTTCAGCACTGCACCCTCCAGCCATACCTACCTGTGTGTAAGTGAGGAGTGAAAGCTGCTGCTGCTATAACAGCCCTCACTGACATATATACTTAGCAGAGCATCCTATGTGCCGCTAATCTAGGCCTCTTTTATATGTAACTCTCAAACAACCAGAAACTACATTTATCCGGCATCTACCAATATCCACGGTTGACGGATAACTGAGAGTCTACTGTATTACTATTACTGATATGACAGTTATTTTTATATATTACCAGCCAATGCAAAATTTTGTTATACATTTTTTTTTTCTATGTTTGACAAATAGGCTGTGTAAACTAGAAGGATATTGATCTATTCTATATACAGTACAATCAATAAAAGAAATAATGAGGGGAGGGCTTTTGTTATGGGTTCACTGTTGCATAACATTTTACTTTTGTTTTGTAAGGTTCATATTTGTTGAAAGAGTGTGTGTAGAATTCACTATTTCTGTGTTTGTCATCTTGATACACTAACCCCCCCCCCCACACACTTCTTTTTATCTATTATCAGTACTCTCCATATAATCCATGTTTTAAGCTTTGTTGTGTTGCCAGCTTCTGTCAATACACAATTTTGCGATCAACAAAATATAGAACAAAGCTTTGGAGAAAGAATTAGTCAACAGACGGTAATATTTTTGGATATGTTGAAAACAATCACACTGAAAAGTCTGAATTTTATAACATAGCCAAAAAATATGTATCAAGCCTTTTGCATTTCCTCCAATACAAATCTGACTTATTTCTAGCTTTTTACATTTTTACCCTGGCATAAAAATCTATTAAGAAAACTATTTTTGCCCACTTGTTACTCCCCATGGAATTACTAAATTATTGGGATTATATATCACCAGTGGTTGAGAGTAGGGACGTTGGGAGTTGGTTGTTAGAAAGGCTGCCAATTTCCCTGTTCTGTCACCTAGATTGAGACCACTATTTCATTCTTTCCCATATTTTCATATGCCTTTCCTAGATGATATATGTAATGTTTGATCATCTGGGTTAATAACCTCTTCATGTCTACCCAAATGTGGTGATATTCACAAATTATATTTATGTTTTGAATAAAATTTAACTTTTAAAGGTTCTTTCCCTGGGTTAGAATGATCCTACTGGAAAAGGGTTTTCTATCTATCCATGTTCCAAAATTATCAGCTGACCCTGTAAAAGGGTCTTCTTGGCTTTTAATGAGAAAACAGAGAGAAAGAGGCAGTCTCAAAAAGGTTAGAATTTGTTGGGGTCTCGTAGAAGTGAAATGGACATGTTATATCATAATTACATTGAGGATGATAACATTATTTAATATAGTTAAATTAAACCAAAACAAAAAATGGCCTAATCTCATACTGACTGAGCTATGTCTACCATTAAGCAAACCAACTTGAGTGTTGGTCAAGACTGACAGAATAGATGAGGTCAATATTTTTGCAGACATTTTTACATCTGTGGGCATGGGGCATGGTCTTTTCGCAGGTTCTATAGTACCAAAAAAATCTTCACAGACACACACAAAATGGAATTATCCAAGGACAAAATGAATCGCAAGAACCCCCCTTCTTTTTTGGTGTACTGGACTGTATTCTGGGTGTTTGTAAGTAGATAAACGTGTTATATATGTAGCAGTACTTTGTCTTTATTCTTGCTCTCCTCTCCCTCTATTATGTTCTGGGAGACGGAATCATTAATACTGCCAAGACTTTTTAGAATAGTTGTAAAAATGTGTTTGCTTTGACCCCCCCCCCCCCCCCCCCCAACCCTTCAGGACCAATTTACTCAGTGTTCCTCCTTAATACACCTTCCAAAAACAGCTACACTCCCTAAGACCTTTTCCCATTGTTGCTCTCCCCCAAGACTCCCCTACATAGCTGCTTCATTTATCTCCTTATTGAGCGAACCTCATCTATGGAGGGGCTCAGAAGGAACAAGGGGCAATATACTACATAAATATATCTAGACTAGCGTATTGCCCGTCAAAAAATGACGGCAATCAGATGTGTATGTTTGGAAAGTTGTTTAGTTATTAATATACATATGGAATTGTAAGGTAGCTAATGTTGTTTTGTGTGTACTACTGAAATATAGAAATCAAATTAATAAATGAATGTACGTATTTTTATGCGTTGTGTTGAAGAGCTGGCAATCTGTGTTGATGTTGCTGCAGCATTAGTGGTGTGGAGGTGCTGTGTAAGAGTGATGAACGTGTGCAGTGTAATAGTGTGCGTGCGCAATCCGAAACCGTTAACGTAACTGTGTACTTCTGCATTATCCTAAAATGGCGGGTAATGTGTGGTATGCGTCTGAGCGGATTATCGGTACGTGTTTTCCGTGGTTATAGTGCTGTCGCCTGTTTTTCGTTTTGTTCGTGCTGCATTTTTTATGCGGCGCTCATTGTCAAAGTACTACGGTTTACTTGCGCAATGATCGCCTGCGGCGCTCATCGCTCAGCACGCTAAAGTACTACGGTTTAACAGTAAATATGGTCAAACGGTCAAATGACGGTCACTAAAAATTAAATGTAGTGAAATGTGTTTGCCATACAACATGACGCTACATTTGTCCCTTTTTTTTTTTCTTAAAATAAATACAATTTTTTTTTTTTTGTAACTTGCAACTTATATTTCACATCAAATGCGTTGGTTTAGGCGGGAAATCCGATGTTGCGCGAGACAAAGTCGTTAAATCTGTGTTAATGCGTAAATCTGTAATTGTGTTTCGTAAAATGTACTCACTACTGTCTTTTTACTCATTGCGCGGTTAATCCGCATCCTTTATCTCGTTGTTTTTCAAAGACATACGTCTGTGACTGTGTTTTACACAGTTCGTAGTAGTATAGCCTCGTTTTCATTTTTTTCGGCGGCCATTTTTTTTTTCGCTTAGCCGATTTTCGATCTTTGTAACTCGGCTAAATCGATCTAAATTGCAGTTCCAACTCACTTCCAGACGTCCTGCCTGGTTCCCCATGCTGTAAGTGACCTTTGTTTTATTTTTTAGTGTGTATTTAGTGTTTTTTTTACTGTTTTTGTTCCGCCGCTTATCTCGTAATTTTTTTCACCTCGTATTTTTTTTCTAAGTGCTGCGGTTTAACGGCTCGCCTCGCTACGCGAGGCTCACCTGCAATGAGCGCCTGTGGCACTCATTGCCAAAGTGCTACGATTTAACGGCGAGCGCCTGCGGCGCTCATCGCTAAGTTGTACGCACTACACAACGCAGCGTGACGACGAATCGTAGTTAGACAATTATAATATGTGATAGATAGATAGATATTCAGGTTGTTATCTGGAATTGTGGGAGGGGCCCTCTCTCGTCCACCTCTTCCTTGGGTGGGGCCGCTCATTGCAGGGTTCATTAACCTGCAAGTTTTGTGCTTGGGAATGCCATGTGTCTCTTTCCAGCATCTCCCCCTGTCCCTTCCCTGTGTGTTTCTCCTCTGTGTGTCAGCTGAATGTTTGTGTGGCGCGCGTTGACTGATGTTTGTTTTATTTGCAAAGTCCTGCATGCCTGGCGTTGTTGTTGAAAGTGTTAGTGTCTTTTCCGTCGCATATTTTCTAAGTCCTGCTTGCCTGGCTTTGCTCAGCCTCGATTTTATCCAGTTTCAGAATTTTTGACGTTTTTCGTCCGTTTTTCGTTTATTCTTTCTTAGCCGATTTTCGTGTGACGAAACGCGTCAAATAAGGCTCAAAATCACTTGCAACCTCATTCCCAGGCTTCCTGGCTTTCCCCCTGTGCTGTGTGTAAATGTGATTTTATTTATTTTTTATTATTTTTCTTGTTTTTTGTGTTTTTTGATTTCCCAGAGTCGGCCGTTAAATTCGTATTTTTCCGAGGTCGTATTTTTTTCCCCAAGCTCGCATGTGTGACGGCGCCGCTGGCTGCTTAAGGGCTCATTTCAGCCTAAGTCCTGCATGCTTCAATGCCTTCGGTGCTAATTGCCTAAATCCCGTGAGCTCGGAAGGCTTCAATGCCTCAACGGCTCGCTTCGTGAGGCTCACAAGTGTGACGACAAATCGCAGTTTGACAATTATAATATGTGATTAGTTACAGAAACTATTTGGCTCCCTCTTTTAATTGAAACAAACAGAACATAAAAACAAACTCATACAAAAAGCTGTGGGAGCCTGTACTTAAGTAGAGGGTCATCTGTAACCTTATCCCATGATGTCCTATTAATATATATACAGTACATGAAGATATAAGTCTGTACAATTGTTATACCTATAGAGAGCAAATTAATCCGTCTGTAATATGTTTATTTTTAAATTGTGTTTAGAAGTCTGGAATATATGTAATATACAGTATATATATGGAGTAGATGAACAGCAGGAGGATGTGGTGACTAAAGCAGTAATAAATGGCACCCTGTCCTATGAGCGCATGTCAGTTGCGCGCTGAGAGCAGCGTGCCAATAATAGCGAGCCGACAATTGGCCCTGTGGAAATGCGTCTGGCAAATGTGCGCCGTTAAAAGCTTGCAAGCTTGAACTATCTAGGTATCCTAATGCCCTCAACCCCCCTAACCCTAACCCCTAAGCCCCTAAGCCTAACCCTAAGCCTTAGACCCCTAACACCCCAAAGCCTAACCCTAAAACCCCTAAGTCTACAACCCTTAAGTCTAACACCCCTACACTCACCTTAGCTTAGTCCACGGCGCGCAGTTGTCTGGCACTCAACTGTCTTGAGCGCAGTTGTCGGTGTGCCCATGTGTCGGCGCGCTTGTGACGTTGCGCAGTTGTTCTGTGCGCTGAGGATGGGACACCATAAGTCAAATTGAATTGCTTGTGAGCTATTGAATGAGTGCATTTTTAGGCAAATAGATAAATAGATAATTATGATCTAACAATATGCACACAGATGTACTAGCCACTTACAGACTGTTTCTCTGTTTTAAAATACTTCTGAGAGACAACTTGTGATGTGATTGGCAAGTACATATAGTAATACAGAGACACTGTGTGCATGAGTTACAGGGGGCAGACCTTTGTTGGGACTATTTGGAAGGTTTCAGTAAGTAAACACATACCTTTTAAGAACTTGTTTATAAAATGTTGTTTAAGTATGCAAACAAACACTTAGGTGGTTTATTTTAATATCAAAAATAGGGAACCTTCTATATCCATTTAAGTTCTTGTTCTATGCCAGCTAGACTAAAGCATACCCTCTGCATTTTTAGATAGTTTCAATGATATTTTAACAGGTTTTATTTAATATTTATATTCAAAAAAATACTTTTTTAATGTTTAAAACATTATTATTATGCTCTATTATATGCTTGCAAAAAAACATTTGTGTTCCATGTCCCTTTAAGAGGGAGTAAATACCTAGAACCCTCAACTGATTACATCACTGTGTTGTCATAATGCATAATGTCACAAAGCACAGTCACTATTTAAGTAGATGTATAGGGAGCGCAAAGCCATTCAGGATAGGATGATCGACAGATGAACAACACAATCGCTGTGTGCCTGGGGCCCATGTGTAGAAGCTTTGGGATGCCTTGAGGACTTGAACTTGTACACATAGACTAATAATTATGTGAATTGCAGAGATTAAGGTAAATTTACAAACTGTTGTGTCACATATATTGGCTGCTTGGGGAGAAGGTGTATTAGATTGTTGTAGAGATAGAGGCAGGTTTACTAGTTAATATAAGCACTAAGGGCCCCGTCTAAATCTCTGCAAAAGCAACTACGAGTGCCACAGCAGCACAGTAAATCCTACCTAGCTTTGTCAATCCCCCATCCCTAAAACATTGCGAGAGAACTGCTACAAGTCACTGCTATTAGTGAACTATACTATGCTAATATGACTTTATGGGACGCTCGAAAATAAGGGCACTGCCTTAACTGAAAAAAGCAGAAGAAAGATTTACATGTACCAAAGACCACTTGCAAGTAGTGCCCAGAAGCATTTGCAGTAACAGTATAGATCAAGTACAAAAAATTGATGAAATGTTAACACGTCACAAAACCACATTGCCTAGAAACTAGTGTTTTAATGCAGTGTCTATAAATATATCATACTAGCGACTTGCCCATCAAAAAATGACAGCAATTAAATTGTAAGGCAGGTAATGCTATTTGTTGGAGACGTGCAGGGAATGGGTGTTGTGTTTATGTATTTTTTTTTTTTGGTTTGTTTTTGTGTCTGTTTTTGTATGGTAATGAAATAATTATTACATTAATAAATGAATATACTTTACCTATTTGGAAGTAATATATGCAGGAAGCATTGTGCTGAAGAGCTGGCAATCTGTTTTGCTGTTCCTGCAGCATGCAATGTCGGTTTGCACTGTTGTGGAGCTGAGGTGTAAGTGTCAGAAATGTGTGCAGTGTGTAGTGTAAATAGGCTGCGTGCGCGAGGGGAAGCCGTTAGGGTAGCTGTGTACTTCCGCATTGTGTAAGTTAGTGTTGGAAAATGGCGGCTAATGTGTATGTGCTAGGCAGCTGTGTATGATGTAGCATCCTTGCTAATGGTGTATCTTGTACCTCGTACGGCTTTTTGGAAAATCCGTAGGTGTTTGGTAGTGTTTTGCATGCTTATGGTCCTGTAGCCTCGTTTTTGTTTTTTTCGGCGGCCATTTTTTCTCTCGCTTAGGGGATTTTCGTGTGTAAACTCTTGAATTTGTTCTTAAATTGAGGTGTAACTTCACTTGCAGAGGTCCTGGGTGCCCCCCCCCCCCCCCCCCTTGCTGTGGGTAAGCTTTTTATGTATTTGTTGTATATATTTATTGTGTTTTTAATGTTTTTATGTGCGATTGGTTCGGGCGTTAAGGTTGTATTTTTGCGAGCTCGTAATGTTTTTTTTTCTAAGTCCTGCGGCTCGTATTTTTGGATGCTAAGTCCGTAAATTTTCCGGTGTAAGTCCTGCCTGCGGCTCATTGCAGCCGACGTGGGAGCCGCCACCTCCGCAAATGCGGCCCCTCATCACCAGCGCAAGGAGCACCTTCGACACTCCTTGCCGGCAACTGCGGCCCTCCAGTTGCTGCAGGCTCGCTACACGAGCTTGCAGCGTTAGCAACAACCTGCATGCTCACAACTACATATGTGATTTTAACACAAAATAAACATATTTAATATTGAAGCTATAAATACATTTGTCACATCTTTTTAATATCAAAATATTAAAAAAATATATATATATATTTATTTATATATATATCTCTAATGTTTCCTTGGAGCTTTACCTATAACATTAAATGTGGACTGGATCTGACCCTTGATAACAAGCCAGGTTTAGACTTTTTTTACATTTATCTTATGTATGAATATAGACTTTCAGTATTTGAGTGAAGTTCAAATATACCGGAATGTGTGAACGTTTTAGCCCTTGCCTTTTATTGCTGCAAGACGTGTGTATTAGGTGATACCAGCTGCTGAATAACACAGAACAATGAATGTAATTGTCATAGATTAGAACTGCAGCTGTAGCTTAGTCAATACTTTGTCATACCTCTGCTGGGAACGCGTGTGACTGTATTTTACAATGCTAGCTAACTGTATAAGTATTTCTTTCTCTTACCTGTTAAATAAAACAAAATTAGGAGAACGTCTTGTTCTGTTGCTCTGCCAATCAATTA
The DNA here is from genome assembly GCA_027410445.1 of Discoglossus pictus. NCBI lineage: Eukaryota > Metazoa > Chordata > Amphibia > Anura > Alytidae > Discoglossus > Discoglossus pictus. The sequence goes on along the minus strand of CM050167.1, from coordinate 129,582,679 downwards.
GCTATATTTAAAAAAAAAATACTTTGTCCTTTTCAATGTATAAGAAATAGGTAATTTCTTACAAATGTGGGGGGTGGAAAAGAGGTCACTCCGGTGATGAGTTAATTTTCTTTTTGCTTTATTCAGTTGTTTTCAACTTTCTGTGATCTCGTAGATCGTAACACACCAGGACATCTTTATGTCCATGGTCATGCTGACCACTTGGTATTCATGGAAGAGATACTGGAGTGGGTTGCCAGTTTCTTCTCCAGTGGGCCACAGCATACAGCTCCTGGTATTCCTAGGTGGTCTACCATCAAAGCACAGACCAGGCCAAACCTGCTTGGCTTCAGGGTGGTGTGACCTCTTGGTTCCCTGACTGGAATCAAACCCATGATGGCAGTAGTGAAAGCACCAAATTCTAACCACTGGACCACCAGGGAACCCTCCATGAGTTCATAGGGATTCCTATTATAATATTAAAAAGGGTCTCTTTAGGCAAAACAATGTTTTATAGAAAATGTTTAATTAATTTTACTCACCTTATTCTAATTTTCTTATAACATTTACATTCATTTATTTGAAAAAGACCCACAGAGTAACGGTTTTACAGGTTCTGGTACCTCCCCTTTCCCCCTCTATTCTCCCCTGCAGGCTGATAACTTGTACACCTCACAAAATGCAGTGCAGGTCACAGGTAGCAAGTTGGTAGGAAAGTAGTGAGGGAAAGGAAGATGTTCCAGGCACTCACTATCTACTACTCAAGGGGCTTCCTAGGCGTAAGTGAAGTGTAAATGGTATATGACAATTATACTGATGAAAATAAAATGTTTCTTTAGCAACAAAAAAAAGCCTAAAGAGTCCCTAAATATTATCACACTCTGACGTATCAATGGGAGGTGGGGAAACTGAGGCTCCTCAGCTTGTATAGGGTGACCAGGTAGCACTCACTTATTTTAAAAATATGTCCACTCCATGGCAAAGGGGTGCACTCGTCTTAAACCCCTTCAGATGTCACATCTGGTGAATTAACCCTTTCCATGCCATATCTGTTTACACAGACATATTTACTTTATTTATTTATCTGGTTGATGACAGATTGTATAATATGTGTGTGAAAGCTATACAGGTTTGTGCTAATGTGGTAAGAGCAGAGAGTGTAGAGTAAACACCTTTTATTTCCCTCCCTGAGCTGAGATATTTCAATATTTAGCAGCATATCAAAAACCCATCAATCTCAACTTTTAACATATTTTATTGATAAAATAAATCAGGCTTCAGCTGACTGTAGCATGGTCCAATAAACATAGTTACAATTAAATGGATGTTGAAATATGGCCATTCACTTGCAAAATATGCACAGGAAGCCGAGCATCCCATAGGTAAACAGAGATCTATAAAATAATCCTTTCTCAGGCAGCATCCCAAAAGCCAATGGCTGTTAAGATTAACTGGAAGTAGCCAAAAATCAGACCCAATGTCAACTTTTGACATGAGAGCCCCAACCCCAGTCTGTCTTACAATTTCAGTTGCTGAATCAAACGATGAATAAGAGACCGATGACAGATACCTATAAATCCCATAGTTGACCAACTTTCCTTTCGAGTAAGAAAGATGGCGAATAATCCAGAATACTACTCCCAGATGGGAAATACTGAAAAAAAGGAGATTCTCCCCATCTTAACCTCCTTCTGTATTTTTTTCTCTGCCACCCTGTAGAACTCAGCTACTGATTTGAGATTTGCAGGCTGTAGGATAACCTTGTGTTCCGCCTCAGAGGAAATAATAAAACCATAGTGAAAACCTTCCAGCAGTAACTTTGCTGCTTCAGCTTTCCTGTGTACTCTACTATATCGTTTGAGCCACGACAGCATTGCCCTTTTGCAGCATTATCTGTGTCCTTTCCACTGTCCTTTGCTTAATCGCATCTACGTACCAAGTAGCACCCCCACAACCGGAGCATACATGTCTGAACCGGCAATTCAGAGCCCACTTGCATACCCCTTTATAGAAGGAATAGCATACCCTCTTGACCAAGCCGCTTGCAGTGGCAGATGATCTGAGCACGCCAAATTCCCATCAAAAGGGCAAAGCTGATCGCATAGGGGTCATTTCCTTCATGGACGCTCTGGTAGCTAAACACTGACGAAAGTTTTCATCTTATCTCCACAACCCCCATACCATCTCGTCCAGGTAGACAACCAGCACCGAACATTGGTTAGAGAACTTTTCTCTGATAACGCACATTAGGATGGAGAAAGACTGAAGCCAGTTGTTGAATGTCCTGGAAATCTTCCTATACCCTTTTCTCCTATCCTCCACTTCAAGGCGAGCCTTCGTTTTGTCTATCTGAGAAACACGTGGATGGCAGCAAGGAAGATATATCAATATATTCTCTCCTCCAAATGCACTCCTTGACATCAAGAGATAAATGAGCACCCAGATTGTCAAGGCTGCTGCAAACCACTGTGGACCATACCGACTCCTCAGACACTCTAACCGCGCCAGTTGGTTGGGCCATATCAGCAGCCGACAAGGTACCTGCAACCTCCTGCTACTCCGCATTCGTAATACCCTGTTTCCCCGATGGTAAGACACTGTCTTATTTTTTTTGGAAGGCCAAAATATGCTCTAGGGCTTATTTTCAGGGGGATGCCTTATTTACCCATAAAGAAGACTACAGTACACAGTTATTGTTGAAAAAAAACAGAATTTTATTACCTGTATATGGTGATACCATTGTTTATATACCGTATGCATTTTAAACAGGCTTTATATACAGTAAGTGGTATTGCTCACAGCAAAAGAAACCTGTCTGCGTGTCTCACTTTTGGATGTTCTGGTCGTGAACAAACTCCTGCAGTCTCTGTTAAGGAGGGATGAGGGAATCTGCCTGTGTTTCCTTGCGCGGAGTCACGTGCGCGCGCTGCAGTCCTGTCACTTCCTCCTCTTCACTTCATGACGAGGCGCGGCACGCAGCCATGGAGGCAAATACGGTAGACGGATGGACCACACGGGGTCACCCACCGTACCATCCGATTCGGGTAAGCGCAGGTATCGGTGGGTGGCTTATTTGCGGGGGGTGCCTTATTTTACATTTTTTTCTAAAAAGGGGGGGCTGTCTTATTTGATGGCCCTGCCTTATCATCAGGGAAACAGGGTAGCTGCAGCTTGCCTTGCTAACAAGTGATTATGTGAGTCTATCTGACCCTGACTAACCGAGTACCCCCAAAGCCTTCCCTGCCAAGTTGGAGACTTATTTGCCTAGCCCATCCTTGTTGATGATACATAGTTACATAGTCATTTAGTAGAAGTTTAACCTTTTTAGATCTCCTCTGATCTGCAATATGCAGATTAATTGTTAATTTATCCAGAGGAAGGCAAACAGAAAAAAAAACTGTGAAACTTTGCCAATTGTTTCAAAAGGGGAAAAAAATAATTCCTTCCTGACCCCAGATATTGTCTTCTTCCCTGGAAAAATATTCCCTATCTAATTATCTGACATAAAGCATGGCTATTTTTCCTTCCCAGATTCATAACTTTACATTTATTCATATTAAATCTCATCTGCCATTTAGTGGCCCATTTCTCCAATTTATGCAAATCCATTTAGAGTTAAAGTACGTCATTATCTGATTTAATTAACTTGCACAACTTAGTGTCATCAGCAAAAATAGAGACAATACTTTCCAATCCTACTTCTAAGTCATTAATAAATATTTTAAAAAGGAGAGGACCTAATACTGAACCCTGAGGAACCCCACTTACCACATTAGTCCAATCGGAGTATGTTCCATTTACAGCAACCCTTTGCTTCCTGTCTTTTAGCCAGCTCTCAATCGGCAATTCCTGTATCCCTTAGTTTGCACAATAGTCTCCCAAGTGGCACTGTATCAAAAGCCACTGCAAAATCCAAAAATGTGAATATCGTTGTAAGCCTGATAAAAATATATGTGTCTGTATGTTGTTAGCCCCATTAGAGCAGCTATCGTCTATTCGAAATGTGTTGTGGCCTCTCCCGATCCTGACTGCCATTGAGCCGAGACACAACTCTATCTCCAAACTGGAATCTCTTCTATGGCACCAACTCATCCTGCAGCTCATGGCCAAAGGAACCATGAGTCTGCTGTCTTTGCCTGTATCATCTAGCGGCCTGGTCGCCCAGAGATGAGTCACTACTATCAGATCTAGGTTCTGAAAGACACTGGACCTAACCTCCCTTAAGGCTCTGTTGTCTGCCAACCCTTCAGGTCCAGTTAAGTCTCCTGTGCTCGTCTTCATACCACGCTCCACTTACCTCCCAACTGTTGTCTGCCAACTCTTCAGGTCCAGTTAAGTCTCCTGTGCTCGTCTTCATACCATGCTCCACTGCCCTCCCAACTGCTTTGTCAGTTGCCATTGTCACATGTGACACATGGGGAGAAGTAGTCGTGTTTTTACCTCTTTTTGACCCTGTGAATGTAAATGGACTGTACCTTGAAGTAGCACCTCGAACTCTGGCCGGGCGAGTCACCCTCTGGATCACTACATTAACCTCCTCTCCCCTGTCTGGTCTTCCCTCATTTCTCTCACTTGAGCCAATATCCTTTCTAAGGCTGCAGTTTCCCCAGCATCCATGACACACAGATACGCAGACACCACAACAAAGTAGAGGACGACACAAATATGAAGGCCAAATAGAACACGCAAGGCACACCACACACACCAAGCACAGTCTTGCTAAAGCCAGAGGGGACAAGCTATTTATACTGATAACTGATATCCAGCTTGCTCCAGACATTTAATGTGCTGCTGTATCCTCGCTGTTCAACCTCAGAGCTAGCCCCTCCCACACGTTTAGGCCATTCCCCCACTCCACAGAAGTGGATAAGACTGAAAAAGACACAAAACCAGTTCTCAAGACACAAGAACATCTCTCTCACTGGCCCAGAAGCAGACCCCTTGCATCATTTACTGCAAACATAGCTGTCCAGAAATGTAAACACTCCTCTCACGCACAACTTCCACTAATGTAGCACGTTTCTCTGCAGGGTCCTGCAGAGGCATCAGTTTTATATTTATTTTTCTAATTTAGAAATAGATGTATGACTTTTTTACAGGCTTAATTATGCTGTGTGAAAAAGTTTGAAACAGATATTTCTTTTTTCATTATGCAGTGGTCCTTTAACAATAAAGTATAAGGATGTAGTGTGGATAAGATGATCCTAGTAGCTAAACTGTGTGCTATTCACTGTAAAACAAATATTTAAAACACTGATTTACTTTTTGGAAAATATCTTATTGTGTAGATTATATTCTGTATATAAATAATTAAAGTTAGGGGATCACTATAGTAATGTATTTAAAATGCACTCTTTTGAATAAATATACTTCCAAATTACGTTATATATAAGATAATAAAAAAAATAATAATATGTTTTATTGGCATATTAATAGTCTTTTTCTAATTATCATAACAATAATCTACAATATGAATTATCAATTTATGTCTGCAATGTGCAAACAAATTAGTGAAAACACTTAGTGCAAACCAAATTAATATCTGTGTCATTTATATAAAGTCCCAATCCAAGTCTTCCAAAATGATCTTGTTAGATCCACTTGAATCAATCAAGTAAAAAGGAAAAGGTAAAAAAGAGGAAAAAACTAATCAAAGTGCAGATGTATTTTATATAAAACAGTAATAATCAAAAAAAAAATCCAAAGTAGCTCACAAATGTGGTGCACATTGTTTTGCTGGTCTTCTCATATTCTATTTATTCCAAGGCTGTGACTCTTTGGCTTCATAGGCAGAGGATTTTATGTATAATGGATTATAGGCAGGTCACAAGCACTGACCACCAACATGTTTCATCATCAAGTCTTTCTCAAGGTAACTTTTTAAGATAGTCTTGATGATGAAACGCGTTGGTATTCAGTGGTTGTGAGAAGACCAACCTATAATCCCTTTATCTAACCGATTCTCTGTCTAATAAACCAGAGACACAGACTGGGAATAACTAGACTTTGAGAGACCAAAGTAGGAGATTGTTTGTCCTTTGAACCGTAACCACAGAGGTTGAGGTGGAAATCTGAGAAATAAGACAAAAGAATCAGGACTGAGGACCAACAAGGCCATGCAGCTTGCCAACACTTACTAGGAGTCACTGGATTTACAAACTGAGTTGTTTGCACCACGATTATGAGTTCCTTTTTTTATAGTTTTATTACTGTTTTTATATAAAAAAAAAACATCTGTACTCTGATTTGTTTTTTGCTCCTTTTTTTCTTTTTACTTGATTTTTGGACTGAAATCTAGTGGGTCTAACTACAAAATAATTTGGCAGACCTTGGATTTGGACTTGATTTATACTACACCGATATTACATTTGTTTGCAGTGATTTGCTTGCACATTATTTACTTACACAAAACATGATTTCCAATTCATATTTCTAATTATTGTTATTGGCTGAATGCAAAAAATATTTAATCTGCCATCTGATTTTTATCATTATAAACAACTGTTTTTATTTTTTTTAATCCTATATAGTACTTAATTTAAATAAGGAACTATGTTCTCATAAACCATCTAACAATTCTAAGCACTTTGGATAAAAGTGCTATATAAATGTTAATAAAAATATATACATGAATAAATAAAACAATAAATAAAATAAGATTTTCTCTAAAACTGCTTCTATTTTGTATACCTGCTAATTTATTTTGTTACCTACTTCAGAATCATGTGAAGTGCCTGCCAAATAATCATAGTACAGTGGTTTAGAGCAACCGCATGCAGTTCTGCTTGTGAGCACTAGGGGGAACCCTTTGCTACTGTTAGCAATATATATTGCTGGTGATGGATATTTGTATAGACATTAAAGGAAAATGGAATGCAAATGTTCCTATCATTCATTTTAATGAGCATGTTTTAAACATAAAAGTTTACTTTTTCATGAAAAAATATTTAGCAAAACGTATTTATTGGAAACTAATAGGAAATACCTCTCATTGGCAGACATGCATGACTCAGACAGCTACATTTCTGCATATTGGCTAACAAGGTAAACCCCCAAAGATAGTTATACATTCAAAGCAGTACTTTCTGCTCAAGAGGATTCAATTTAAAAAAGGAAACACCCTATTAAATATTTTCAAATGCCAACTTTCAGATATAACAAAGAAAAAATGCATTCGGTGGCCCTTTAGGGGACATTATAGAGGGAGATGAAAAGAGGCAAGAAGTGTAAAGTAAAGTATATGAGGGAGAGAGAGGGTGATGGGGAGAAGGGTTGGAGTGAAGTATATGTTGGACACAGCAGTAAAACAAAAGAAGGGAGAGATGGGCAACAAACTAAACAGATATGTGGGAGAAAGAGTAGAGATAGAGAGAAAGCGGAAAGACATGGGGGAGATAGAGGGAACTGGGAAGAAGGGGGTGAAAGTTTAATGGGGAGGTAGGAAAGGTGAGAAAGAGTGAGAGTAGGGAAGAGAAGATGGATGGAGGATAAATGAAGAATGTGAGAGGGTGGAGGGAGGGAGGGAGGTATATTTGGAAGAGAAAATGGAAGGCAGAGAGGGAAGAGTGTAGAGAAGCACTTCCTTGATGTGGCACATCAAATGATGTGAACATAATTTTCTGATCTTACATATATAGCCAGTTTATTAACTGGCACACTTAAAAAAAAAAAACTCCTTACTCATCCGTAAGCATCCTTCATTGTTTTCTTTTTAGCTGCCTCGTTCTTTCCTGCTCTGCTTCTTCCTCCCTCTCTCGTGTCCTCCTTTTTCCCTGTTTATTTTACTGTGTCCTGCTCCTCTGCTTCTTGCCTCCTTTCTCTGCCACCCTTGTTCCTTGCATCTCCACTCTCTTTTCTTTAAGGCATTATGTTCTTCCTCTCTCTATTTAATTTATTTTCCTTGCCCATATAGATCACACCAGGTTCATTAACTACTCCGGTAAGATTCTTCTCACAGCTAGAATATGTACAATGTCACCTTCGTCTTCATATAACTTTTAGATCCTTCATTACACACCAATTTGCATAAGGTTCTTTCTCACCACATTTACATTTGCCTTTTTTTTGTCCATCGACTACTCAACCGCCTCGTAATTAACAATACAAATTCATGTCATATATTCAAGTTGTTTTCCATACGACATCCTAAATACACCATCATATTGCCTATTGCCTTTGGAACAGTCATGCCCCATATTCTGCCTTAAACCTCACGTCCTTTTCTATGTCTCGCTAAATGAAAGGCCTTCCTTCTCAAACACTCACTGATTCAAGTCGCTTTTTCATTTATGTCAGTTTACTTCCCTCCCCTACAATTTCAGTACCTTATTCAAATCAAGTTGCTGATCTCAGAGCTCATAACTCCAAGTCGCTTGTCCATCATCGGGCACCAATCTTGCTCTCATATTGATACAGGTACTAATTCATACTTTCCTTTCAGACAAATCCATTTTCTAAACATGGCTGATGCAATCTCTCCTTCCTAGTCATCCCTCCGGTTATGTACTGCCCTCGTTTGATTCAAGAGTCAGATCACAAATGTCTCTACCCTGTTTCACCTGGGAAGCTGAAACTATATTGGGTTCTCCACACTGCAAAATCCGTCCAGCCTGATGCTCCAGGTCTACCCAATGACCAGTATTCTCAACTTCAGAGAATGACAGCGATATTGCCACCTCAGTCACTGCTCTCTAGTTTCATATGATTCGCTTTAAGAACCCTGGTTCATTAACATATATCACTCTTCAACTAATTCCATCCACTTGCTCAGGTGAGCCTTCTCTCTCTCCTCCATCCATCATTCTGGCAGACTTTCATCACATCTGAGGAGGGATATTCTTGACGGCAAGGATTTCAATCTGGTGGCTCTTCTCATCTCCTCTGAGATAATGAGACCATTTCCCAGGGGCAATGTATACGTGACTGGGACAATGAAAGACCCGCGCTTGACCCACAAACTTACCGTCCCATAGTTCATTCTGGTATTCTGTATTTTAGAGATATCCTCTGCAACGTCCTCCCATCAAGGAGATAAGAGATGGATGATGACTATCTGATCGTAGACCTGGCTTACCAGTATGGCGGCTTTGTCATGATTCCCCTGACCACCAGTCCTTTGGACTCATATGATCCGCCCCGGATGATTAGGATTTTGAGGCTGGCCATTATGCTGTCTGCATAATATGTAGGACTGCCTCCTGGGAATATGTGTTTGTGGGACTGGGCTCAGAAGTTTTAATGTATGTTTTATAGTTATTTAATATGTTAAGTTGATTACCCTATGTATGTAATTACTGTATGCTTTGTTGCTTCTGTTTGACTTATGTTAGAATCTTTATGTTGCATGTTTGGTTCATGAACAGTTTACTAATTTAGAATATAGTGATGTAATCTGTAACTGACAGTTGAGATTCAGTTAGGTGATTTGACAGTTATGTAATGTGTGTCTCTGAGGTGAAGTCAGTTTTGAATGCAGTCTGTGATGCTTCTGACAGGAGAAAAGAAAGGAAACAGCTTTCAGTGACTCTGATAAGATGAATATGTATATGGAATAAGATATCTAGTAGAAGATATATATAAACTAGGGAATTGCCTGTCAAAAATTACGGCAATAACATTTGAAGCCTGGCATTGCTGTTTGCCACACAATTTGAGGTTCTGCACCCTCTAAGCACCTTCGGCACTCATTGCGAGCTCCGCGCTGAGCGCCAAGGCGCTCATTGTGAGCCTGTCCTCCCGTCTACTTTACGGGCCATGCGATCGACAAAACCCCCCAAATAATGCTCAAATTAGTTTGCAACCTCTATCACAAGCTTTCTGGCTCTCCTTCTGCGCTGGGTGTGAGTGTTCTAGCATTTTTTATTATTATTCGGTGCTCATTGCAACCTCTAAGTCCCGTGGGCCTACTACGGGTTTTTAAGACCAAGTTTCAACTTCTCAAACCAGAAACCTCACAGTTTCGGTTTCTCAAACCAGGTACCTCACTAGACAAGACCTTTCCTTTATTTACAATCACTGCATTATTTATACTCCACTGCTCAAAAACTAGCCGTACTCCTATCACCATTCCCTACTATCGCACTCACAACCTTTGGTGCCTGTACCACCACCCTTTGCACTGTCAACGACACCCTACTTCCAAAATCTCTCTTTCACCCTTTACTCAACATATCAAACCAACCTCTGCCCACCACTACCTTTGTTCATTACATCAGACTCATCCTCCCCCGACTTGGTCACAATCCTTGGTCACAATCCTTTAGTGGCATCTAAAAATGATACACCATCACCCTTATTAAAAAAGGCTATGGGCCACTGGAAATCTCATTTCAGCAAATATATCAGATATCCTTTTTCCGAGGTCCGAGAAGCATTCCAAACCCAGAACCAGTGTTCCATCCAGTTAGTTTTTGGCCCTCTTAGCCGGCTGAGGAAGTGTAGGTTTTGGTCACACCACCAGCTTTTCAGGAAGAGGAATCTGACTACAAATAGCCAGGTTTTTACCCGGAACTCTGGGAGGATCCCTATGCCACATGGACAGTTTATATACCCCTCCTCACCCGCACTCAAGCCTCATGTCACCCACTCCCCTCTTCCTTTAATTCAGCATTATATTTCTAACCAAAGGCCCTCTTGCAGAATGAGAAAGCGTTACTTTTAGCCACACCACCAGCTAATCAGCGAGAGGAATCTGACTACAAATTTTGACTTATACATATTTGGTGTATTTGATCATCAGATAATGGGCTTTCATAATTGGTATTTTATATCTTACAATTTGCTTGCTTGAGATGTTTGGCTGGCAACTTTGAAATGCCTATAATTTTGGCTTTTACCAAACTTGATAAATTGGGCAATTTTAGGGAATGTAACATGTTGGGTATTTTTTAATTATCTATGGTCTGTACTTTAAGACAATATATATTTTTACATGGTGTATGTTTTGGCTGCTTTTCAAATCCTTCCTTGGCCTGTCTTTGATACTAATAAATGTAAATAATTGCCCAAGCATCAGCATTTTCAGTAGGGTTAATTACAAAGTAAAATAAAGTACAGTGTACACAATCGGTAAATTACAAAGGTCTAGACAAATTCTAAGGCAAATAGAAGTACAAAACAAATGGGTCAACAGACAGTTTGGTTCAACAGAGATGAGGACCCTACTCCTACAATCAAGATAGTGAGGCTAGAGTGGTAATAAAAAGGACATTTTAGAGCTGGAAAAAGTACAGAGAAGGCCAACAAAACTAATAAGGGGAATAGAGGGGCTAAGTTATGAAGAAAGACTAACCAAATTAAATGTATTTCCTCTAGAAAAAAATGTGCGTAAAAGTGCATAGGATTGTCTTATATAAATACATCCAGGGTCAATACAACGCTTTGTCAAGTGAACTTTTTGTGCCAAGAAATTTTGATTTTTGAGGTTAGAAGAAAAACGATTCCACCTTAAAAAAAAAAGAAAAAGAAAAGTGTTCTTCACAGTAAGAGTGATTAAACTGTGGAATTATCTACCAAATGAGGTTGTAGTAGCATTTTTGATACATAACTTTAAAAAGGGGCTGGCTATCTTCTTGAATAAAAAGGGCCTTCAGGGTTATCCTGGATAACTAGAGGAGGAGTATTGATCCAGACAGTAATCTGATTGCCAGTATCTGGGGTTAAAAATTACTTTTTTTCCCTTTTGAGACAATTGGCAATGTTTCAAATAACAATTAATCCATATTTTACAAGGATCAGAGGAGATCTAAAAATGTTTAACTTTATGGACTAAGAGCCTCATTCAATTGAGTAATTGTAAGTTACGGGTGCCCGTAATGGAGCTCGTAAGCTAATTTACTATTCAATTGGCATTTTTCTATGGGTCTACAGGTTACAGGCTTGAAATCCTTGCAGTTGTTACAACCGTAACCTACGCCCCATCTAAGCCTTTGATCCTTCCCATCTGCAAGAATTACGATTGCTGAAATCTCAAATCGCTATTCAATTGCTACAATTCTGCAAGCCTGCAAATGTTTTCACACCCATAAACGGCAAATGTAGAAGAAAATCCTACGAGTGCCAGAGAGGACTCACTTAGGGGTTAAAGACAGGTCCGTAGCACTATAAATGCAAAGAAACAATCAATAATGCACTGTAAATGATGGGGAAAGAGATTTAAGACATTATAATTAATTGCACAACAGTCTCAAGCTCGCAAATCGCCAATCAAATATCTTTTTTTTTATGTTTCAATTTGGGTTATATCGATCTCAGAATTCAATGAGTTAATACATATCAGGCCACCCACATGGATTAGAATAGTATCGCCATTCATTTATATTATTTTGTATTTTGTGGTTTTGCGAGTCTGATCGCATATCGTACCTCTAAACGCTAATTGATTGACATGTAACCTCCATGTTTTACTGATGTCATGATGACGGTCTCATTTTCTGTTGGCTGTTTCGAAATGGGTAGTTAAGGCCTTGCTTAATTGATCATGTTCCTACATACAAATGCATGGTTTAAGGTTATCGGCTTTCCGCTTTCGGAGTGAGAGAAGATAATAAGAAGGATGGAGAGAAGAGATCATTTGCAAAACGATAAGTATTTGTGAGGATAGCATTTGGATACAAGGGCAGAGGTATAAGGGTGCAATGGTTTTTAAATGTCGGGTCAGGATTTTACATTTTATTCTGGTAGCTATAGGAAGCCAGTGGAGTGGCTGATAGAGAGGTGCTGAAGACACTGATCACTGAGTGGGGTAGTCAATGAGAGATATTATGAGAATACTAACGACTTGCCCCTCAAAAATGACGGCAATAAAATTTGAAGGCTGGCAATGCTGTTTGCCACACAATGCAAGGCTCTTCCCCCTCTAACTTGCTGGCCTTTTCCCCCTCATTGCGAGCCTCTCCCACCGTGCCTCTTTGCCGCTCTTGCAGGCCTCGGCCAACCCATCACTTGCATGCCTTGCTCATTGCATGCCTGCTCATTGGCGCTCATTGCAAGCCTCTCTTCCCCTCAACATTTCGGGCCTCGGGATAAGCACCTTCGGTGCTTATCGCAAGCCCTGCAATGACCGCTCATTGCAGACATCGTCCAACCCCCCACTTTCGTGCCTCACGATGAGCACCTTTGCCGATCATCGCAAGCCCATTGATGAGCACCTTTGGCGCTCATTGCGAGCCTCTCCCCACTCTCTGACCCCTGTGTCTGTTTCCCCCCTCTCCCTTCCATGTGTCTATTTCCTCCTCCCTCTCCTCTGCTCTTTTCCCCTCCTTATTTCCCTTCCCATGTGTCTCTTTTCCCCCTTCTCTCACCCCTGTGTCTCTTTATCTATCCTTTTTTAGTCTTGCGTGCCTCACGCTGAGCGCTGTTGGTTTTATTTTGCAAGTCTTTTTTTTTTCATGAGCAACGTTGCTTGTATTTTCTAAGTACTGTGTGCCAGCCGTTGTTCGGATAAGTGTTACGGGCTTTGGCCTCGTTTTGATCCTTTTTGAAAGCATTTAAGTTTTTTCGGATGCCGTTTTTTTCCTCGTTTAGCCGATTTTCGATCTCCGAAAAATGTCAATTAGGGCTCAAATTAGTCTGCAACCTCATTCACAGGCTTCCTAGCTCTCCCCCTGAGCTGTGTGTGAGGTTTTTAATTTTTTTTTTATTATTTTATCGGCCGGAAATATCGGCCGTTAAAGTTGTAATTTTTTCAAAGTGTTGCGTGCCTCGCGATCAGTGCCAAAGTCCTACGTCCTTCGTTGCTGATCGCAGGCATCACCATGGGCGCCTTCGATCTCTTTCCATCCTCCATCGGTGGAGCGTCCTCTGGCAAATTACATCTTTGACAGGACAGAGGACCCTTAGAGGGACCCTGAAAGGGCCCTATTGCGAGGGCTTCAATGAGCGTCTTTGGTGCTCATTGCAGCAAAGTCATGCGATCCTCGCGATTAGCGCCTATGGTGCTCATCGTGAGGCCTACAATGAGTGCCTACGACGCTCATTGCAGCAAAGTGGTGCAAGCTTAGTGATGAGCGCCTGCGCCGCTCATTGCATCAAAGTCATGCTCTCATCACGAGCCCGGCAATGAGGGCCTTGGCGCTCATTGCGCACGCGCAACCCTGTATGCACCAGCCTGTATCTTTTTGCGTTACTGTATCTTTTAGAGTTACCAACAAACTTGCAATATGACAACTATATATGTGATGGAAAATAATTGTAGTTCTGTCTTGTATAAGAGAGTATATGACTGCATTAGCTGTAGGCTTAATGACAATATGTATATAAACATACAGATACAAGAGGAGTGGGGGGCCTGCCCTGAGCAACAATCAAGGGTTTTACAATGTTTTTACCCAAAGCACTGAATAACTCAATACTGCTGCTCACAACCTTACATACTAACTCTTCTATGGTATGTGCTGTTAAACCAAGGGGATGATTTGGTTATTGATTGTATGTGACAAGTGAAACAGTCCGATAAAATGCCAAGACAGTGGGCCTGGGAGGTGGGAGTGATGATGGCATTGTCAGTAGTAAGGAATATTTTAAGAGTGGGAGCTGTAGTAAAGGGTGGGAGTATTAGGAGCTCAGGCTTTGAAATGTTGAGTTGACAGTTGCACATCCAGGAAGATATGCTTGGGAGACAGTTGACAACATATGTTAGAAAAGAGGGAAATGTCTGGTGTCGAGAGATAGATTTGAGTGGCATCCACATATAGATGATATAGGAATCACAAAGAGATTAATATGGCGACGATAGATGATGTATAGATATAGAAGAGGAGGGCTGAACTTTGGGTTACACAAACCGTGAATGCAAGTTGTGAAGAAGATGTGGCAGAGAAGGAGACATTAAATGTTTGATATGATGTAAACCATGACAGAGCTTTTTCACTGATTCCAATTGAGTGGAGAGTTTGGAAAAGAGGATAACGATCAACTGTATTGAGGACAGCAAATAGATCCAGGAGTATGAGGATAGATAAGTGACCATTTGACGTGGGAGTGGGCAAATAATGTGTGTTTAGTAAAAAATCAGTTTTTTTTCTTTTCCATTGTACATATAACAAAAATAACAAATATACCAATAGAATGCTTAACTTCTACTGAAAAAGAATATAATATTTGTTTCCATATGTAAATACAAAGAAGCTGACCAGAACTGTGTCTAAGCAGATGCCTAGCAAAATGTTGCAAATGTGCCTAGCCTCCTGGGTAAGTAAAATAACCTGAACCTCTGGTGCTGAAAGGGTTAAAGAACTGAAATAAATAAATGGCAAAATGTTAAATATAGAATGTTAATAAATATAAATGACTATTAATTGACCACCTGTTATGTGTAGTTCTGACTGTCTCTATTGTTTTATTATACCCCCTATATGTCAAGTCTCGACTTTTAAGGCTTCTTCTTGCTTGCATAATGTAAATAAAGTCACGTGACTGTGATATAAAAGTGCATACAGCAATTCACGGAGTATCAGTGAGCTAATCTTTTCCTCAGGTGTGAAACTACTTGATAAACAGGATGTACTGACAGAAAGGGAGAGGCCTAATGGGACAACAGTGGCTACGGCAGCATACATTTGCATAAATAGTTAATATATTTATAGGTTGTTTTAATGTTTTACTTTATTAAAAATGTTTTACTCAATATCAGAAGGAGGTCTTTAAAGTAGCTTAATAAAATATCCAATAACAGCATCCCTTTATGGATGCTCCTTGTTCTAGGTCCTCCTGGTCTTAGAAAAGAAGAATGCATTGTTCCTTCTTTCACCTGGGGAAGAAATATTTTCACACAAACAACTGACACAATAAATCACACTAATTACTCATTAGCCCCTGAACTGCACAGAGGATAACTACCTCAGGGCAATATCACAGGGACAGCCATAGAGCAACGTGCGAGGCAGATCCCTGTCTAAAACAACTTTGAAGAGTTTGTTTTATTGTCAGTACGAGGTACTTGTCCCCAAGGCTATTTACTGTTTTTCCATTGAAGGACCACTGTAATGTAATTTACATAGGCCCCTATTCAATGCAAATTAAAATTTGCTACAGTTACAGAGCGATTCAATTGAACAAGCCCGCAATTTAAGGGGTCGAAAGCCAAAACCGTAAACCATGCACTCGTAAGTAGCATTTCAGGGCATGATGATGATCAAATAAGCAAGGCCGTAACTACCAATTTAGAAACAGCCAATAGTAAATGAGGCTGTCATCATGACGTCAGTAAAACATGGAGGTTACACGTCATTCAATTAGCTTTAGAAGTCTGATATGTTATCACACTCGCAATACAACAATGTACAAAATAATAAAAATGAATGATGATACTGTTTTAGTCCATGTGGGTGGCCGGATATGTATTAACTCATTGATTCCTGAGCTTGATATAACACAGAAATGAAACATAAAGATTAAATACTTTTATATTGCAGATTTGTGAGCTTGAAACTGTTGTGCAATTAATTCTAATGTCTTTCATCACTTTCCCCGTCTTTTAAAGTACAGAATAGATTTTTTATTTGCATTTACAGTGCTGCAGACAGGGGTTAAACCCCCTTGCGAGTCCTATCTGGTACCCATAGGATTTTCTTCTACATTTGCCATTTGCGGGTGTGAAAACATTTGTGGGCTTGAGGAATTGTAGCATTTGAATAGCGATTTGCGATTGTAACATTTACGGGCTTCAAAGGTTAAGCTGGGTCGAAGTTACAATTTTAACAATCGCAGGGATTTTGAGCTTCTAACCCGCAAATTGTTTGCTGCTAGCGAAAAGACGCCAATTTAATAGCAAGTAATTGACAATCTTTTTACACAATTTAAAATAAATAATTACAGCCTGTAACTTATAACTATTGTATTACATTTTGCTTTCATGATGAGGGACATTTTGTCTTTGTTTGCAAAAGAAGAGAGGAGTGTGAGGAACTCTAGACACAGATACGATCTTTGTTCACTTCTGTTAAAAACCTTTGACTTCATTGCAGACATCAGTAATATCTATAGCCATCAATAATAACTATTTCTTCATTCACAATTAGCAAATGTCTTTTATCTCTTGAACTACTTCCTGTCACAATCTGTTCATCATGGATAAACATATACCGTTCTCCCACCGTGATTTTACCATTTTTACTGTAAAAGCAATAAACTATAATATTTTTCCAGTAGAAATCAAACATTTATTGAAGTTGGTTTTAAATACTGAAGTAGTCATTTTGATTAGTCAGTGAGTACTAAAATGGCCTATGACTTCTTAAAGAGCCACTGTAATGCTTTTACACTCTGTAACACTGCTTCCAAACCAGTACTCAAGAAACTCTATAGAAAGGTGGGCATTTAGTAAGATCGTTATGAATACAGCGGAGGCAATGAGTATGAAACACATTTGGAAGCTTCTGATGACCTGACCTTTCTCTTTAGAGTGCTATCCCCATTACTTCAGGGCTTCAGTACTAACATGTATAAATTAAACAGTAACCCATTCATATAGCCATGCTTAGGAATGTTTCTTTAGTTTTAGACTATTCAGAAACAGAGGAGACATGGTGGGGCTATATGCATTTATTTATGTATACATACTAGCCAACATTTCAAATAGCCAGAAGGACACTTTATGGGTGTGGCTTTGGACAGAGCCTAACGCGCTATTTTATTTTAATACATTGCGAATACTTTAAGAACACAGCTGAGTTGCACGAAGATTAGCTAGGCTACAAAAGGGTGTCTAAGATGAGATGTGATTAACTTTGTCAGGCTTTGTCAAGGTAGCTTTTTGTGCTAAGAGGTTTTCAACTGACAAGGGGACATCCTTTTTGGTTAGAAGTAAAAAGATTCCACCTTAAAGAAAGAAAAGGGTTCTTCACAGTAAGGGTGGTTAATCTGTGGAATTCTCTACCAAAGGAGGTGCTGACAGCGGATTTGATAGATAATTTAAAGGATTGGATTTAAAGGCATTCAGGGTTATCCTGGATAACTAGAGAAGGGGTATTGATCCAGGGAGGAATCTGATCGCCAGTATTTGGGGTCAGGAAGGCATTTCACTTTGTTCTGTTTGCTTCCTGTGGATCAATTAACAATTAATCAGAATATTAAAGATCAGAGGAGATCTAAAAAGTTTGAACTTGATGGACTAAAAGTCTTTTTTCAACCTCAATTACTGTGTATTAATGTAATCACTATGTAATTGCTAAATGTTTATTAATTGCAAAAAAAAGCCTATAAACAAAATTGAAGTATTATGCAAATATCTGTTTTAAATATACTAGAAGCATTAACATTTATTATAGGTATCCTCTAAACTGATTTATTTATTTTATGATGCTAACAAAATATTTCTGCATAGATTTATAAATAATAAAGCATTTCCAAACATCAAACAATGGACACTAATATCAGTTAATTTAAAAAATAAGTTGTTTTTTTTGTTTTGTTTTTTAATATGGACAGGACAATAATCTCTCAAGTATTAAATACAAAAATGCAGTGGGAAGGGATTTGGAGTCAATTTCAACTTCAGTCTCATGCAATGATCAAATAATGGCTCTGGACTTCTGCCTGTTAACTCTTCTCCACCCCTCCCTCCACTGATAACTACAAACGCATACACCCATCATCCAGCTCTCGTGATGTGATGTAACAAACACAAAATGGATTCCTGTACTCTTTAAAAATTCCTATTTTCTGAAAAAAAATGATTATGTCCATGACTTGCACAGACTTTGCATTGCAGGTCTGCACATGCAATATGCAAAATGTCATGCTTTATGAAACCTTGACGTGCATATTTAGATGTGCATTACTGTTTTTAATATGGAAGATTAATTGGGACATTTCTACTGATTGTAGCACATTACCATTGACGACGGATCTCTTTGCAGTAGATGATTGGTTAAACAAGATGTCTTGTTTAATACAGAACATGGTTTATGATAAACATTTAATGTATGTGAAGAGACCGGTTTCATTTTGTTATACGATTTAAATGTGTATATAGATCTGAGTGTATATGTATGTAGAGAAAAACTCAGTTATATCAGTTCTACAGTAAGTGTGTTTATATGTATGCATAGTGGTTTGTATGAAGGTCAAGTGGTTTCTATACTGCTGTATATTTAAAGTATATTTTACATACAGAGGATATAAAAATATGTTTCTAGACTAGAGTAAATGAGTGTCAAGAGGTAGGTCTGGCTTGTTTTCAGAAAAAAGGTATAAGAGATTGCAGCCAGGTCCAAGATAGGGTAGTATTGGTATGTGCCCATGGGAAATAGTCTTGTGCCCCCCAAAACTAACATTTTACCAGCCACCATTGGTGCAAACATAAAACCATTTGTTGTATGAGTAATTATAATTCATGTTTTTGTTTACAGAATCTTCCATCTTGTCTGGTTTCAACACTTCCTGATAGCTTGGACTCTGAGAGGTATATTTATCTAATCTACTAGTGGAATGAGGTGTAAAGGATATTTTGACACTTAACCCTTCTGCATGCACATGTCCATAATTGAGCAATAATAAATATAAGCTCATGGACGCCTCCAAGGACCAGCAAAGACATGACAATTACCATATTTTTTTCTAAGTAAAAATTTACTTTACGAAGTCTGGCCTGTAAAAGTTTTGAAACAGATCCTTATTTTCTATTGTACTGTGATACTTTAATGGACCACTGTGGTCATATTGTTAAAATGCAAGTGTGACAAGTCCAACTGCCATGACTTACAACAGAACTAATATAAAGCTCATTTTCATTACTCTACATGCACCTGAAAACAAAATGGAATACCAAATTAAAGTACAATTGCATTAAAAAGCCAAAAAATGCAAAAATTGTATTTATCTATTTGGTTTTTAAGCTGTATCAGTTAAGGCTCACATACCATAGTCATAACCACACTGGATAAGCTTATCCACAATCATAAAAATAAAATACATGTTTTATTCATATATACTTTATATAAAATGTAAGCACTATGTACAGATAAAGTTTTATATATTTACATAAATACAAATCTACAGTAGCAGGAGTTTTAGATAATGTAGTTTGTGTTTCTGTCATTACTTAAATGACGGTTTCTTTGCAGAGCGTTGTGCCAATAACTTTCCTTACATTGCTCTCATTGAGTCATTTCTATGGTTGCCCAAATCAAATCATGATCTAAGTGGATCTCCAATCTCTTCCGCTGCAAACTATTGCTCTATTATCTTCATATGAAAGCCCTTGTTAATCTTTTCTGTTACACAGTATCAATCCGGAGATCCGTTTTCCTGCAGAGTATGGATTTTTTCCCCTTGTTTAACTGCAGAGCATTATTCAGTTGTGCTTGTAGAACATCTCTGTTCGGATCAATGTTTCATTGATGTCTTATTTTTAGGTTCTGTTTCAATTTCCTCTCAGCGAAACTGCTGCCTTTGCCTGGTTCTGGGTCTAATGACTAATGCTGGCAGAAAGAGCCTTCGCTGGGGATTGGAGGAGCTTTCAAGTAATGTCTGAGACCTGCAGAGAAGAAAATGAACAATATCAGCAACTATGAAAGCCCCATGCAGGTATTTCCTTACCCAACCAAACCATTAATACCTTCCCCAGCTCTGTTACCTGCAGTTGCTTTGCATCTCTGCACGGAGGACGCCTGGAGCCTCAGCATTTCCTGCAGCTTTCCGTGACAGCTTGGAGATTAAATACTTTATTTTATCCCATTGAGAGAACTCGGACTGTGGGGTCTAACAGATAAATATTTGATTAGTTTTTGGTAGTGAACAGCAGCGGTATGTGATAATATTTGTATATCTCATAGTAACAGGAGGTGTATGTCATAATAGTACATAGATGTGTGCTTTCCATGCAACAGATATAAAGTTGTATATATGCCACGCTGTGTCTCAATCATCCTCACCTTGCAGTTCTGGTCCATGCTCGATCTGTCTTCATCCTTCAGGTTTGGTACACTCACAAAATGCGGCTCCAACTTCGCTGCCCCTATCAGGTTATTATCTGTAAATGGAAAACAAAACACTTGCCGTTTCAGGTATTTTTTTATGGTATATTGTATTAACCCATAACCCTATCCCATGCAAGCAATATGCACTCATTACAATGTTCTGCATGTCCCTTCAGTTTAGTCATCCCCTTTCATTGCATCCTACAAGCTCATGGTATTTTCTCTTACCTTGGGGTTGAGATGTGAATTGCAGAACTCCTGTATGGGAACATGATCTCTTCCTGTAATGCTGGGCCTTCCAAGTTCTTGTCTCAGGAAGGGCGCCATCAGGGTCTTCTAGATTTGAGACCCTATGGGGACGATTACTACCGCAGACACATGTATCTATGAATGGGACCTGAATGGGACATAAGATTAGACATGAATGGGTGGCTACTCTCTAACAGCAAAATCATGCAAGTAAACACACAGCATGCAAGGCATCAACTATATATATATATATATATATATATATATATATATATATATAGAGAGAGAGAGAGAGAGAGAGTGTGTAAATAAATAGTACATCTGTGTTCACATTTGAATGTCTAAAGCAAGTTAAAAACCTGTTTCCAGCTCAGAATTATGAGAAAAACAGTTATTACACTGCATTCTTGGAAGCAGAGCAGCGACATGCAAATGAGCTCACAAATGCCTTGCTCTTCAATCCATAGCCTATTTTAAACATGGCTTCCTTTAAGCTTATGCCTGCTGTATTACACAGCTTTTATGCAAAGTCAAGGTTGGATTATACACAAGCTGGGAATCCTATCCACATACAGCTGTTTCAAGCTTACTGGCTATCATCAGCGTGGCTCAGGATCTCAGCCTGTGTTGTGGACCTTATGAGTAGGTAGTTCACCACAACAATCATTTATAATATGTTGGGCAAAAGGGCGATAGAAGCCCTCCACTGTACAGTAGTACAGTAAATAAAAAGTACATCTGTGTTCACATTTGAATGTCTAAAACAAGTTAAAAACCCTGTTTCCAGCGCAGAATTGCGAGAAAAACAGTTATTACACTGCATTCTGGGAAGCTGAGCAGCGACATGCAAATGTGCCCACAAACATATATATATATATTTAAAAAGATTATGCCTTTGCTGAACCTTGGTGTGTGTGTGTGTATTTGTGAGAGGTGTATTCACATTTCTGGAGAGCTGGCCTTGCATATATTATCTAATGATGAAAACTTGCATGCAAAATAATCCTCCTCACTTCGACTTCTTGACTCATTCACCACCCCACTCTCCACTGACACAGCATTAAGGCAGTGATGAAACTAAAATAATATTGATACTTGTATGCAGAAGTCTTCGACAATTCTGATTTTCTCTGAAATTGCATTTATGTTTATGGTTCCTGACAGTTAATGTTATTTGTTCGTGACACAAATGTTGTTTTGTTTGTTATGTTACAGAAAAGGACGTTCTCAAGCAAAGTAAAGTAATGAGAAAGACAAAGGAGAACAGCCTGTTCTACAATAAGATAAAAGAGGGAAACTCACTGTGTTGTACATTTTCTCCTCCACTTTCCTTTTCTCTTGTTGCAGCCTCAGGTTTTTCTGCTGAAGCTCTGCAATATGCTCCAGCATAAGACAAAGGTTCTCGAGGTACTGGAGACCGTCCCCAGGGAGAGGGAGTAGGTCCTTAACCTAAAACATAATACAGTGTAAGAATAGCAAAGAACATATATCTACTAAATTACATTTACATGAGTCTTATATCTCATTGATAGAAAAAAAGCTTTATTTGTTTACAATTCCCATACATTTATAAAATGAAATGGTAAACTTTTCTGAATACCCATTGATATCAGCCTGTTATGATAATGTAATTTTTCTGTATTGTACAAACACAAATTGTTATAATTTTACATGGCCAGATTTTGCCTCTTTTATAACAAAAATCTTATTATAACAATTAAAAAAACTAATAGTTTATATATATATATTTTTTATTCTACATTCCTCACTTCTAGGGGGTAGCCATGTCTGTGGTGGCTAGACTCCAAAAAACATATTGCAGCTTATAGTGCATGAACATGTGAACCAATAGTAATTTGATGGCCATGTTTGAAATAGAAGTTGCAATATGGAGATTCACAGCTTTCATGATTGATTTTGGAGTTTCCTGTCCCTTAAAACAGCACAAAATGGCAGTGGTATTTCTCCATGAGATTATTTCTTCACAAATCCTGAGAGCCACTGGGCCTGCATTTTTTCTGTCTGGCTCCTATTATCAGTAGCATCTCTTACCTCCTCCTCTTGATGTGGCCGAGGTGGGCTCCTAGTCCGAAGGGAGTGTTGTTTTAACCTACGTTGGTCCTTCAATGAACCCTGATAATGTCGTCCACTACGACCAGCCCAGTTATGATGTGACTCTCTACTACCCCTCTGCCTTCTGCTCCTTAGTACTGCCTGTTCCAGCTTAAAGGGGACACCTGTCATGTCTCTTTCCAGATCTTCAGTGGAAGACGTTTCCAGTCTAGCACTATCCTTGCAGGTGAGGGTCCGAGGACTCTCAGAATCAGAGACATCCAGTATATCTGTCTCGACAGATGCAGAATCTTTCAAATCATAAGGCGTAAAATGCTTCAGGGTCTCTGGCTCCTCTGGGACAGAGCTTTCTAAACTTTCTGGCTCTTCTGGATTGTAGCTACTCTCTGATCCAAATGGAGAGATAGGGGGCAGTTCGATACCCGAATCCTCAGACTCTGATTTCTCAAACCGTCCACGTATGTTTTGGAACTGGCTGTCCCTCTGATTGTAATAACCATCACAGACAAAATCAGAGGCCGCGGGGCCACAGCAATCTGAAGAGGGGTCCATGAGTCGCCTGTACACAGCAGTGCTCCCAAGCAGCACACAGTCGTCCGAACGCTCTGTAAAACAAAACAGTGTGTGAGAGAAAAGAAACTTTATATAAAAGTGACACAATTAGGTGTAAGATTCTACTAAACAAAAATCTGTGATTGAAAATATGCCTTGCATAAGTGAAATATAAATCTTAAAGTGCACTGTACGAAACTGGGAACCATGATAATACGTAACATGCTCAATTCTGTAAATATGTAAAACAAAAAAGTCATCCAAACATCAACACTTAATTATGCTACTTTTTTTAAAATCGGTAATATATTTATGAAATATAAAATGTGTTATTAAAAGTCATATTTTACAATGGGAACAGGCCGGTTACCCTCCACTCCTCGTGAGTGCTGCCTTTGAGATACAGAACATTTAACAGTGTGATACTACATGTTGATACTAGAAATTATTCATTAAAAAGAAACTGAATACAGCACACTTAATAAATTGATAAAGTCATCAATAAACTAAAACTCTCTCTAATGGTAGTGGTATATTTAATGTTTAGTCTCTCCTTATTCTTGAGGACCAGCTGTTGAAAAACAGTGCTCTAGAAGACATTATTATTTCTTATTTTGAAGTGACAATTGCGTGATACCCCCCCCCCCAAATTCCTTGATGCCCACTGCTCTATTCAGCACAAATATGAAAGATATACATACAATACAATTCAACATTTCAAGTGTCTAAACACTGAAACAGACCATTTGTATGATGGCTACTCTGTAATAGTGACAGCATAAGCCAAGTGTCCAAATATTAGATAAAATAAAATAATAACGTAAAATAATACTGTTAGTGGCTGTAAACCATGGTTTAACATATGTATATTAAACGTAAAAGCTATCTAAGCTTGAGAGGAGCCAGGCAACCTTTTTTTAGATGCCAGGGAAGGGAGTACATACAGATATTTATATTTAATAACCAAATTGTTAGGGGCCTGCAGTAAAATGTTAGCTTTGGCAACCTGGCTCCTAGGATTTGTCAAGCAAGCCTTGCAGTAAAGAAACATTTATGAAGTTTGGAAGCTACAAATAAATAGATATATACAGTTTGAAGACTGATACATACCTACTGGAGTGGAATTGACAGGTAAATCTCCCAGACAGGTCAGGCTACGTACTAACTCTTCCTTATCACATGCTCTGCTGCGTGAAGCCTCTACTTGCTTTGCCTGATCTTACGCTAATAATCCTGTACATTCCCAGACTAAACCATTCTATACCTGTCCTGCTCACCTGGTCATGCCCCTTCACTCCCATACACGGCCACACCTCTTCATGCTCACACCTTATAAGGGATGTTGATGTAAGCTGGATTCCTACCATAGCTCACACACTGATACACATGGACACACGGCTTCCAGGATTAAATGAAAATGCTGAATAACTGGTGGAGTCACATTCCAGCAGTCAGCTGCCAGCACAGTGTAAGGTGCATAGCATGTATATTCCAAGTCTAGAATGAGACATGAATAAAGTACACTACAGTGCTATCTACATAGCATTACAGTTGCTCTAACATGCGATACATACACCACATTTAAGTGAAGTTAAAAAGGTCCTATTTATTCAAGAAATTAAAAGTACACGTAAAAAAATAAACATAATTGCAATTGATTGTAATTAACATTTTTAAGTACATGAGCCTTAAAATGAATATGGAAGTTAGTTATTTTATGTCAGGGGTTATTATTATCCTTTATATGTAATGTAACAAGCAAAAAGAAAAAATCAATAACTAATTAAACACTAATTAAACACATAGCAAAACTGGTGGGCTCTATCTTTGAGACTAAAAAGCTATATGCAAGTGAGCTGGGTTAATAATGAATCTGATAGAGGAGGATGTATAGTGTCTGAAAAAATTGATTGCATGAAAAAATTCCAAAGTAAACAGTTAAACCGTTAGCCTGAAGTTTGCTGAATTTCTTGCATTTGCAAATGTTTTTTGTCTCAATGTTGACACCCCCTGAAATTCCCAGGGAATATTAGCATACATTATACATTGTATCTTTTAGGCCTGGGGATTGTGCAGACATGCTCAGTTAGCACTTGAAGTCTTCCCTACTGTGGGAAGTCACATGATTTCAGACACTTTCCTTTTGCCAATCAGCAGCTTTTATATTGGGTCCTTTTTTTTTAATGAAGTACCCGATATGCGCAGAGCAATTGCTGGGGTTGTCTACATTAAAATATTTCTGCATTGTTTCATGCAAACATTTTTTGCTAGGTGGGCTATGATGCATTCTACAGGATGCATTCATAACCCACCTCACTTGCCTATACCTTTAATGATTTTTCTTAAAACACTACTGAAAACTCTCAAACTTACAATATTAAAGGAGTGGGAGAGGCATCAACCTGGGCAAGAATAATATAAGGATATGGGTGGACCGGGAAGGGAATGAAAGTTGAGAGTTATAGAGATGAAGGAGAAAAGAAGACAATTCTGCTCCTCTAAGAGAAGTGTAAAGTTTACCTGGGTAGAAAATGTGTGAAGTTGACAAATATATCCTGGGGAGCCAGCTAGACATTTTATTAGGAGCTGGATTATGGGTTATATAGAGAAATAAATGTATAGTAAAGAAATGGTTACGGTCCAGCAGTAACATTTTAGGAGCTGAGGCTCCCTGGCGCTGGGGATTTGTCAAGTACTGTTTCTTGAATAAATTAACTGGAAGATCCACCCTCTGAGCTAATGGTTTTAACAATAGCAATTAATTCGGATTAGCTTTGTGTCTGGGTGAGATAAAGATGAGCAGGTCCAGTTGAGAGAAATACAGCAATTGTGACTTTAATGGTTTTAGATTTAAATAGTCTGTTACAATCAATTGCAAGTAAGTTCATTTTTATGTATATCTTTCACTTCTGTAATTACGGCAACATTTTAAAAATTGCTCTTGCCACTCTCACCATGCTATATGCCAAGGGTCATGCCCAATATGCTGCATATCTAAGGAATGTAATCAAATGGGCACATACCAGAACCATGAGAGTTTTGCAGGAACACATACCTAACTACACCCAGTATAAAGCATGTGACGTAATCACTGCACCCAGAGGGAAGATAAACAGATATCACATATAATAAATATACCAAGGGAATGGGCTAACCCTTGACTGCACCTAGATGAAATAGATAAAGATATTTCATAGCCTGACCCAGACTGACAACTAGTTCCTAACTGTATTTAGGGAGAAAGTACCACACATATCTTACATGGCTAAGCCATGTGTGCACCCTGAGGGAAAGATCATTGGCATCTCATTGCATTAGTTTGAGAGGATAACCCCTACAATACATGAAAATAAAGGCCAGACCTAACCCGTGTCTACAACAAATGCATGAAAATAAAGGCCAGACATCATAGAAGCTCAGTTTTAAGACAATAGACCAGGATTGAGCAGGTGTCTAGACTATAGGTGTGTGTTGCAACCCTTTAACGTCAATGCTCCATCTGGGATAAGTAGTTATTTAGTACAATCAGCCATGAAGCCACAGCTCCAAAATGTTTGTGTGTGTGAAAACATTTTTTTAATATATATTTGTGTATAATCCAACCTTGGCTTTGCATAAAGGCTGTGTAATGCAGCGAGCATAAACTTGAAGGAAACCATATGTAAAATGGGCTATGGATTGAAGAGCAAAGTATTTGCAGGCACATTTGCATGTCCCAGCTCAGCTTCCCAGAATCCAGTGTAATAACTGTTTTTCTTGGAATTCTGAGCTGGAAGCAAGTTTTTTTAATTTGTTTTAAACATTCAAATGTGACCACAGATGTACAATTTATTTACTATATTATATACTGTATATATATATAATATATTATATATATATATATATATATACACCGTTTTTCAATTATAATGTTTCTCAGAATTTACTAATGGCCCTCATCACACAGAAACAGAAAGCACTGCAGGTGTAAAAAACTGAAGTACTCAAATGCAAACCAAATTATGGTCTAGTCATATTAAAGGTATATATATTTTTCTTTTATTTAGTTTTTGGCATACCTTGCAGAACTTACATTTTTTATTTTTTTACATGCAGCGTCTTCTGTTTCTATAGACGGTTTGTCCTGTTTTTCCCTATATCCCCTGGCTACAAACAATACCCAATCTGCACCTAGACAGAAGATAACTGTACCCAGTGAGACAGACTAATATCATTCTGCACTCCTAGGGCAGACACATATTTTGAATGATTGAATCAAGGGTGTGGGCTGTATTCGCCTATATTAAGAAACTGCTTGAGAAAGAACTACTATACAGAAAACATAGATAAGTTCAACAGTGTGGGGGAGTCAAACACTTAAGAAATGTAAGCGTATTTGGCATAAGCACAATGCTATCCTGAAGCCAAGTTACACCAGCCTTTTAGGAAGATAGAATGGGCAGGTTAGATGGACCTTTTTGTTTCTTACCTGGCATCAAATCTATGTATCCAACAGCCTTATTAAATTATGATTCGGACAATTGAATAGGGCTCTATATAAGTACAGAGCATATTTTTTTACAGAAGTTTTTAGTTAGTGAAGACCTTGCTTTTGGATAGAAGTTCACTAACTAAAAACTTCTGTAAAAAAATATGCTCTGTGCTTATATAGAGCCCTATCCAATTGGCTGAATCGCACTTTAATAAGGCTGTAAGTGTCTGACAGCTGCACCTTTGTAGGCTGACCACTGATTTTTGCTCTAGTGTGGACAGTATTGGGCTAACACAATGGAGGGGCCAGGTGCAAAATGAGTTGAAACCCATTCCTTGCAGCTTCTGTATACAAGGTAGGTGCCTGTAGGGGGTAAGTAAAAAAGACAGAGATATATACAGTAATTCAGACCACCCCTGAAGTGATTAGATCTTCTTTCTATAAAAATAATTATCTGCCCTTTTCTCATAATAATTAGAGGCCTTCTTGCTCCATCCCACAGCCCATGTTGTGGGCGCCTCCACTGGGGGGGGGGGGCACAAACATCACATATATAGTTGTGAGCATGCGAGTTGTTGCTAACGCTTGCAGGCTCGCATAGCGAGCCCACGGGCTAGCATAGCGAGCTGCGGCCCTTGCAAACTTTACATCGCAACGCAAACAACACGACACACCAACTACAACCCTCGCAAACTTTACCTCGCAACGCAAACAACATACAAGACACGTTAACACACATTACGACCTCACAACACTCGGACGCAACTCGCGAACATTACAAAATTCAAAACACAATAAATACAGACAGCACATACATAAAAAGCTTACCTACAGCAAGAGGGAGATCCAGGACCTCAAAAATGCAACTTACACCTTGATTTCACTCAAAATAAAAGAGTTTAGACACTAAAAAATTTGCTAAGCGACAGAAAAAATGGTTGCCGAACAAAACGAAAATGAGGCTACAAACGCAAACACCATATGAGACACGTTAGCACACATTACGACCTCAAAAAACGACCGCAACACGCGAACATAAATAAATGTAAACCACAATAAATACACACAGCACATACATAAAAAGCTTACCTACAGCAAGAGGAAGCATCCACGACCTCAAAAATGCAACTTACACCTTCATTTAAATAAAAATAAAAGAGTTTAGACACTAAAAAATTCTCGAAGCGACAGAAAAAATGGCCGCCGAACAAAACGAAAACGAGGCTACAGCACTCTAACAACGCAAAACACCACAAAAGACCTACGGATATTCCGCTAGGACGCATACCACACATTACCCGCCATTTTACGCCAATGCGGAAGTACCCAACTACGCTAACGGTTTGGTCTCGCGCACGCACACTATTACACTGCACACATTCATCACGCTTACACAGCAGCTCCACACCACTAATGCTGCAGCAACATGAAAACAGATTGTCAGCTCTTCAACACAATGCTTCAAAATAGGTAAAGTATATTCATTTATTAATGTATTATATATTTCATTATTACACACCAAACAGCATTAGCTACCTTACTATTTCATTGCTGTCATTTTTTGACGGGCAATTCGCTAGTTACATATATTAGATACCTCTACTTTCTATCATATCTGTACTACTCTGCCACCTGTAGCTTGGCCTTTTTCTGCACTGCTATGTCTACCATTGGCTCCCATACATCATACATTTACGTGCCTGACCCCTTTCATCCTACTATCTCTACCTCACTTCTCTGGGACAATATCGTAGAATAAAAATCGGTAATCAATTATATGGATTAGCAGATTTCACAAATACAGAAATCTCTTTAAAATGTTCTTTCTTTATCCCCTGGTCTGTACTTTCTACTGATAGATTCATCTTAGCCTACATCTCCCAGTATGTTTCGCCTGCATTATCTTACACACATGCTCTTCAGCATCCATCCCACCCGTCTCCACCAGAGACTCTCTCCAGACCGTCTGTCTACACACAGACAGGACCAACATTCATACCAACATGCCTGTCTCCATCTTCTAGGAAACATTTACCATAAGCTGGGACCCTGTGTTTACATTTCTACATAGAGAGAACCAAATTCACAGCCCTGTCCAACAATAAACCATTCCATTTTGGAAAAACCAATTTCCCTTTCTTAGACTTTATGTCTGTTTGTGTGTAACTTGACACACCATTTCTTATCAGAGCATGTCACCATTAAAGGGTCATTGTACACACTTTTCATGTTAAACATATATTTTTAGTTCTTAATTAACATTAAAAATACATGTGCAAACAGCAGCAGACCAAAGCTTTAGCCAGAAAATATAATTTAAACCTTAGTAATAGTCATTGCAGTACCCTTCCTATCCTCTCTTTAATTGTCCTGCACACTATTGAAAGGAAGTAAAAGATTTCAACTATGAAAAACTTTATTGCAGTTGAAATGTATTTACCTTCAAGATTAGAATATCTAAAGATGCAATTAACTGACATTGGGGTGGTTGCGGATGAGATTTTAATATCATCTGCATTGTGCATGTGATATCTGTCTGCAGGTTCTGCAAGAACCAAACAAGTAGTTGAAGGAACTTCTAAGCTATATAAAATGTGTTAGAAAACAGTGAAACATGGGTCAATTTCAACAATTGAGAAGGTGTTTTCACGCTACATCAAATGGTGCTATGTTAGATGATGTAGAGTAGTATTTATTTCATAGATAGACATATACATTTTATTGAATAGCCATCACTGAACATACATAGTGGACATATCGCCTCAGAATAATATCATTTTTTTTATCTAATGATGTTCATGTCTGCCTATTCTTACATCCAGGGTAATAACTGAAATTTTTAAGGACACTGTCCCCTGAAAATGGGGGCATCTAGTCACCCTATGCAATATCCTATGTCTATGATTTTCATTTATTTAGCATTTCTCGTGGACTCAATGTGCTTCACACTCCGAGATAACCCAAGTTTCACTCCATATTGTCTCCATACTATTATTCTCTACATACCAATTTCCTGTGCCCACCCATTACTTTGTAATGCATTGCAGCCTTGTTAATCTGCTAAACTTGCACTGTAGAAATTCAAGGTTTTTGTTTTACCACCTTATTCTTAAGCTGCATTTTCCAACCCATAGAAAAAACAATGTCACAGTGCATAGGTATGTAAATTAAACACAATTTTGCATTTAAAAACCCCCTGAGAAAACAATAAATAAATAAACAACAGAAACAGAAAACTAAAATAAATTATACCAGGGCTTGACATATCTAGGGCCCTCTCTCCTAATATGTTAGTGCTGCCCCCTAGATTTTTATTTATTCAACTTTTCTACAATTTCTATATTTAATCCAAAAACTGCTCCTAAAAAAATGAATTAACTTGGCTGGCTCATAATTTTCAGACACATGTCAACCCTAAAATATACCAAACCAATCCTCTCCAGCAATGGATTAATTAATTAGGTGAATTATTCTATACACTATTTTCACATAAACAGAAATGTGTTTGTGCACATATAAATATATTAATTAGTAATCATTATTTATTATATTCGTATTCACACTATTTGTAATGTTGAAAAAAAGATTTTGTGAATAAGTCAATATTGTAAAATTTACACATGCAACCAAAATATGAAGTTGTGGTTTGTAACAGAAGCTGTTTGTTTCTATTCTGAAATACTAAAAGTGCAGACATAAGTATTATTCACGCGGAATATTGTTAACCATAATGCAACATACCACCCCCTCTGAAAGGGGAGGCTGTCTACTTCAGGGGTTGACAAATGCATATGAAAATAAGGAGGCAGTCAGATTATTTAGGAGCCAGACAGTTTTAGGATTATATATTTACAAAGATATGAGCCACAAGTAAAACTAGGATTTGCGGCTCACTAGATTTATGAAATCCTAATCTATTGGACACAAGCAGCAGATTTTAATAACTTTCAAAAAATCTTTAATACATAGTTACTAAGGGCCTCATTCAATTGCGATTAGCCCAATTGAATAGGGTTCAATATAAGCATGTAGCATATTTTTTTTACATAAGTTTTTAGTTAGTGAAGACCTTGCTTTTGGATAGAAGTGCACTAACTAAAAACTTCTGTAATAAAAATATGCTATGTGCTTATATATAGCCTTATTCAATTGGCCAAATCGCAATTGAATGAGGCCCATAGAATTTAAGGTTGAAAAAAGACTTTCAGTCCATCAAGTTAAACCTTTTAAGATCTCCTCTGATCTGCAATATGCAGATTAACTATTAATTAATTAGTTTTATACAAAAAAAAAAAAACAATTCCCTCCTGATCTCAGACACCGGCGACCGGACTTCTCCCTGGATCAATACTGCCTCTCTAATTATCCATGATAACCCTGAATTCCCTTTTTAATTAGAAATAAATCCAGTCCCCTTTTAAAGTTATCTATCAAATCCGCTGTCACCACCTCCTCTGGTAGAGAATTCCACAGATTTACCACCCTTACTGTGAAGAACCCTTTTCTTTCTTTAAGGTGGAATCTTTTTACTTCTAACCTCAAGGGAGATCCTCTTGTCAGTTGAAAACCTCTTGGCACAAAAAGCTCCCTTGACAAAGCTTTATACTGACCCTGGATATATGTATATAAGGTAATCATATCTCCTCTTAGACGCCTTTTTTCTAGAGAAAATAAGTTTAATTTGGTTAGTCTTTCTTCATAACTTATATAAGTGTGGCATAGCATGAATAGATCAGGGGTATATTTAGGTTTTAAGAACTATCCTGTTCTGTTGTCGGGACAGGTCCACCGCTGCAGTACGGCCTCCAACTGCTAGATGGCGCTGCCGATATTTTGCAATGCTGCCGATTTGTGGGAGAAGTTCTAAGCTT
Source organism: Discoglossus pictus (assembly GCA_027410445.1). Classification (NCBI taxonomy): domain Eukaryota; kingdom Metazoa; phylum Chordata; class Amphibia; order Anura; family Alytidae; genus Discoglossus; species Discoglossus pictus. The sequence continues at coordinate 129,549,566 of CM050167.1, read as the reverse complement.
ATAATGTTAGCCTAACCCTCACCCTAACAGTTTACCTAAGCATTGACTCTATGATATAGCACCTGAATATCGGCAGCGCCATCTAGCAGATGCTCACTGCTGCTGCCTTGTGCTGCGCCAGCATAACAGGATAGAACCTGGTTTTATGCTGCCCTAGGCCCATTCAGATTTATGTGTGCCTACAGTTCACTGAAAATGTGCTGCCCTAGGCCTTGGCCTAGAAAGTAAAACACCTCTGTAATAAATGCCAATTTAAGAGAACTCATCAAATAGCTGCTAAAACGTTTAATTAAGCATTAAGATTACCAAAAGGGGTTTCTCACTTGCTGGTGTCACTCAAGTTACCCCTTGTCTGCTGGATATCTACAGAAATTCACCATATTAATATTTTCTGTGCCAGAACTCTACTCCATAATTATTTAATAAGTACCAATGATTTATAACTTCTGGAGAAACACCAACACATTTATCCTTTTCCTGGCAGAGACAGCACAGGTCAATTTAACCATTCCCTGCCACAATGTAGTTTTTTTTCTTGCATGCTTTAAACATTACAACATTTTTTGACACAAACAGCGCTAAGAATCTAAAAATAAGATATAATAACATAGAGGCCAGCCAGAAAGTAAGGTGGTAGCCTGCCAAAAAAATTTAAGCCAGTTTTGGTTAGATATATATATATATATATATATATATATATATATATAAACAAATATATACATATATTTGAAAGTTAGGAGCCAGCCGTAACATTTAGGAGCCGTGGCTGCCGGGGTTTGTCAAGACCTGTAATAATATTTGCTGATATGTGTAGGTCTCATAGTCAGACAAGTATGGCACACACAGGTATATTAATGTTCACTGGCTGCAGGTAACAAGCCCCCATATCAGTTAAACATTGGAATCAGTTTACGGTGTCTAACTTGTTTGAAAAAAGAAAACACATTGTGACACGTTGACAAATACC
>CM050167.1:128851099-128943599 GCA_027410445.1 Discoglossus pictus | reverse complement strand
GAGGTTCTGGGGGGTGCAGCCTGGCAATGGAGAAATGCGCACGGTGGCTCCAGGCTGCTCTTGTGTCCGATCGGGGAGGCTTAGCAGGGAGTGGCTGGTGAGCTGGACAGGAGTGGCGAGCAAGGGCTTGGAGGAGAGCAGGGAAAGAAGCGGAGGGAGTGGCAAACAATGGAACAAAAGCCAGTTTTACAAATACAATAGAGGTATCCATGCAGATAATCCAGTGGCGGAGGACAAGAAGTCTTGTGGCTCAATAGCCCAACACCCTGGGAAAAAAGCGGTCCGTGACCGTGCTCATTGCAAGGCCCGAAGTTGCAGGTTGGACGACGCTTGCAATAAGCGGCAAAGCTGCTCATTGGCCTTTAAGGTCCCTTTAAATAGGTTGTCTTATACTCAGAAAAATATGTATATATATATATCTATATATATATATATATTTATATAATAAACTGTTTTTGAACACATTGCTCACATTGCAGTTCATTATTCTTTACATTTTAAAATAGGATTTTAAAGAGAATGAATAAAAGTTATTTCTTAAAGGCAAAACTGCTATAGCTCGCTCTCATGTGAAATGCTTTTAAAGTTTGCCAAAAAAGTATTCTTTTCTACGATTTATATCTTTTTTGTACATATTACTTACTCTACTTATTCTCCATTTTTGTGGGATTTGAATCCAATTTTGAGCCAATACAATTTCTAATCTGAAATTTGGACCAACAATCCACAGTCAGAACCAACTATAGAACCAAATGGTTCAAGATCAGGAAAGGAGTGCGACAAGGTTGTATATTGTCATCTTTTTTATTGAACATCATGCATACGGCTGGCTGGACGAATCCAAAGCTGAAATTAATGTTGCCCAGGAGAAATATCAACAACCTAAAAAAATGCAGATGATACTACTTTGATGGCTGAGGTGAGGTGAAGTGAATAGTGAGGTGGAACTAAATGGTCTACACTTAGCAAGGGTGAAAGAAGAGAATGCAAAAGATACCCTTCTAAAAGTTGGAAGATCATAGCATACAGCCATCTCAGTTCTTGACAAATAGACTGGAAAGAAGTGGCAGTAACAGATTATATTTTCCTGGCTACTCCAAGATCTTAGCCGGGATGTATCTGCAGATATAAAATTAAAAATTTAAAAAAGACGTTTACTTCTTAGTAGGGAAGCTATGGCAAGTCTGGACAAGCTTGTAAAAGTAAATATATTATCTCAACAGAGGTTTGCATATTTAGAAGCTTTGATATTCCCAGCAGTAACATACGGTTGAGAGGGATATAAAAAAAATGGCTGAGAGCCATAGAATTGATGCCTTTGAATTGTGGTGCTGGAGAAAACTGCTTTAGAGTGCCTTGGACTGCAAGAAGATACAATCAACCCATACTACAGGAAAATCAAGTCAAACTGTTTAAAGGTAAATGTAAGTGAGCTGGATTATGAATGCAATCTGATAGATGAGAATTTATAGTGTCTGAAAAAAAAAAATTGGCATGAAAAAAAATCTAAGTAAACAGTTACACCGTTAGCCTGAAGTTTGCTGATTTTTTGAATTGCAAAGAGTTGTCTCTGCGAATGTTGACACCCCAGAAATTCCCAGGGATTATTAGCATATTTATATACATTGTTTCTTTTTTTGCCTGTGGATTTTGGAGACATGCTCAGTTGGCACCTGAAGTCTGCCCTATTGGGAGGGTCCACATGATGTCAGACACTTTCCTTTACTGAATATGTAAAGCTGTGTGTGATATAATTTATTGAGCTCTGCCGGTTAGCACTGTCTAATGCAGTGTTATTTCTTGTGTTCTGTCTGTGAGACTATTGGTATAATTTATATTTTAGAGTCTGTGACCATCTCCGGTTATTAAAAAGGTTTGTGATATACTTTCAACTGTCACATCAAATTATAAATATATTTTATTTTTGTTCAACTTTTCTTGCTTTATCATTGTTTGTCTAAGCATAAGCTTATTTAGAGAATTATGTGTGTTTATTTCAGGTCAGACCGAACTAACCTACACTGCTTATTGAAGGGGTTAACATGTTTCTGCTGAGGAAGGGGTTAACATATTTTAAAATTTCAACCCCTCCTCCAACTCTCTTTTGCCATCCAGTGTCAAAGCTGCTTGCTGATTGGCTGAAGAGCCAAAACAGCCATGCGCATGTGCTGCATAGTCGATATCTCATTTAAAAGTGAGATATCCTTTATTGCATATCACGGTTGCTGGGGGTGTCTAAATCTCCCCAGCATCATATGTTTTCATGCAAACTTTTTTGCTAGGTGGGTTATGATGCATTCTACAGAATGCATTCATAACCCACCTAACTTACATATACCTTTAACTGGAAGGTTTTATCAAGATACTAAAATTCAAAATACTTTAGCCATATCATGAGAAGGACAGGATTACCTAGAGAAGAAGGATGCTGTAAAAGTATGAAGGCCACAAGAAGGAGGGTGCAGCAGAGGCGGAGATGGATAGAAGAGGTCACTGATGCAATGAACATGAGCTTGAGGGAGCTCAGAGGGGCAGTGGCTGACTAATCTGCTTGGCATGCTACAATGCATACAGTCTGACACGACTTGACAACTGAACAACAGAGATAAATGGGGATAGTTAATTGTTAAGTTTTATGAACAAACTTTATAACCTTTTAACTTGTAATTATTTATTTTTAATATTTCAAATGCAAAAGCTGTACTTTATGACTTGATCTGTTAAAACAACTGTTCTCACATGTTAAAGTGAGCAGACCTAAAGCCTTTTAAGAATCTACAATGCAATCTTTGACTAGCTGTACCAGTTTCGTGTATTCTAGGAATTGTCTGAGTGAAAGGTTTTAACCACAAAACAGTTTACCCTAGCTATCATTTATCTACAGGAGCTGTAACCAAAATAAAATAGCACCACCAAAAGTGAAATTTCACTTAAATACTGTCTATTGATGTCTTGGTTTTCCCATAACTTATAAAGTCACAATGGAAAATGTAGAGATTGCACACTAGGGAATAGCCCATCAATGCTGTTTGCCACACAATGCAAGGCTTTGGCCCCTCTAACTTGCGGGCCATGAGAGGAGTGCTTTCGGTGCTCATTGCGAGCCTCCCCTTCTCTCCCTCTACTTTCCGGGGCCTGCAAAGAGCGCCTTCAGCGCTCATCGCAAGCCCGGCAATGAGCATCTTTGCCGCTTTTTGCAAGCGTCGTCCAACCTGCAACTTTCGGGCCTTGCAATGAGCACGGTCACGGACCGCTTTTTCCCAGGTGTTGGGCTATTGAGCCACTAGACTTTTTGACTCCGCCACTGGATTATCTGCATGGATACCTCTATTGTATTTGTTAAACTGCTTTGTTAGATTGTTTGCCAGTTAAGTTAATCACGGCAGGATGGGTAATTGAAGGTAATCAAAAAACCTATTGCTCTCAGGAGCTACGGTTAGACCCCATGTGGAGTTTAACTCTGGTGATTGTCTGCCACCCCTCTTATCATTGTGCTGTGTACACCTCCTCTGTGTCTAACTGCTATAAATACTGCTGTGATTTTAAAAAATAAATCCGTTCACTTGCAGATACATAGAAATCGTGTATCTCTAATTCTATTCCTGGTGGCTGCGATACTGAACCTATTTTCAGCCCTACAAGTAACCTGTCCTGGTCACAACCACAGAAAGGTTACTGGAACTCTCTGGAAACGCTGATTACTGACAGAGAGGCTCTGATTGATGCAGAAGCCAGATATCAGGGTGCTGGTGCCGAGATTTCAAAGAACGCAACGGTCCTTGTGAGTAGAAAACCTGTCGTTCATAGCAGGTGGCTCTGGGCTTGTATAACCCCTACTCACGGATCGTCACAAGCGCCTTCAGCGCTCATTTTGCGCCTAGCGACGAGTAAATTTGGCGCCCAGCGCAATTGCGAGCCTCTCCACACGCTCTCAACCCTGTGTCTCTTTCCCCCCTCTTCCTCCCACATTTTTTTTTCTCGTCTAGCCGTTTTCACACCTCAAAAAAAACGCAATTGAAGAACAAATTAGCTTTCACCTCACTTACAGGCTCCCTGACTCTCCCCTTGTGTTGTGTGTGAGGTTGTCAGTTAATTTTGTAATTAATTGGCATCTTTTGGGGGCATCCGAACAGCTTCCGAGTTACGGGCTTGAAAAAAATGGCGGCCGTTAAAGCCATCATTTTTTTCAAAGTTTTGACTTTTTCAAAGTTATGAGGCGCTCATTGCGCATGCGCAAGCCTGTAACTTAACATAGCGTTACTAACAAACTCGCAATTGCGACAACTATTATATATGATACTGATATACAAATGTTCTGCTGACAAACCGTTTAAAGCCTGAAAAGATCAGGACTGCTTCAGACAAATATATATTTGGGTGGGCAAAAAGGCTAAAGGCTTAAGCTAGTAAAAGGATCAGGAAACACAGTAAACCTGAAGAGTCACAGTGACTTTTATGATAAACAGGAGTCACAAACTATGAAAAGATCAGGATTGTTTCAGACAATTTATATTGGGTGGCCAAAAAGGCTAAAGCTTAAAATTTAAAGTTCCTTAGCAAGGTAATAAAGGAAAAGAGAAATGGCAACTAAAGCTAAAGGGAAGGATAAGAAAGGGGCAATTCAGAAACCACAAAATTTATTTTTACCCAAAATAAAGATGATTCTTCTGGTACCTCTAAATCTGGTTCCTTTATAAGTGATCTAAGCTCTCTAAATGTACTGAGCAGGGTATTATAAATGATACAAGCATACATTATAAAGAGCAATTAACCCTTTTTAAAATGAAAAACCTGCTAGCTGAATTTCAAGCTAATTTGAGTACAAAAACATAAAATCACAGAGAATATAAAAGCTATAAAGCAACTACATGTAAAAAACAGAGGAAGTTGAAATCCAGTTTAATAAACTAACCAGGACCACACTTCCTTAATATCTTTTACAAACAGCCTATAAGAAAAAACTTCTGACCTTAATAAGTAAATTTTGCTAGAAAATCGTTCAAGAAGAATGAACCTCAGAATTAGAGGGATCCACAGCCGCCATGGAAGAAAACAAAATAGATGTCTTTCACAGATAACCTTTACCACGAATGTAGAGAGTTCTAGAACCAGAGATAAAATTGTAAGCCTTCATCTTCTCTCTTATAAGGATGCAGTTGTTAACGCTAGCTACAAGCAAAAAATATGCAAACCATATTTTGAAAAATATAAAGTTTTTCAGATATTTTCCCTGGGACTTTGATAAGAGGAAAAGAATACTAGGGGATTACACAAAGCTATAAGACAAAATGACCTGATATATAAATGAAGACTCACAGTATGCCTGATCGTATCAAGATATGATAAATGGGAAGATTTGTTGTCAAAATTGAATATTATTATAGAGAAATCTCAGACTGTAAAATCGAAATTGGACTTTTTCGTGAAACAATCTGAGTGGCTATTAGTGGCTATTAGTGAAACATTAACCTAGTACAATGACTTTAAAAGTTATACCTTAGCAAGGACTGATAATTTGGATTATTCAAATCTATATGATACGTGAAAAAAACTTTTCTCTCTGTGTTTTCACTTTTACTTCACTATCAAAATAAAGTATAATTGGAAGTATTGTTTAGGAGAAAATATAAATATAGTGGTACGTACTAGGAGAATATACATCTCCTATATTTAATTTAAAAACACAGTTTTTTTTATTGACCTATTGATCGATTGACTTATCTTTCACAATTTACGAACTAGTTTTTGTATTAGGGCTTTAAAAAGCCATACTTTACTGGGGCCCGATAATATGAAATGATATATGTTATGTAAGTTGAATTTTTATTTCATCGTTTTCATGTGTTTTTTTTCTTAAGTTTCACTACAAGCTAAACGTCCTTGGATTGTTAGCTAGGAGACAGATGTAATAGAAACACTTAGTTGGAGATGATATATGTCTTACATTTAATTCACCAATATAAATGATATGTATGGTTATATTTTTTCACAACTCACGTATTAGAGGTATAAATATGTAGCAATTTATAGTTTTGTTTTTTGCATAGAGAAAAAATAGCAAATTATAGAAGAGAAAGAGAAACGAAAACAAAGTAGAGGGAAGGAAGGATAACCTAAGTTATAAATCTTGATCACAACTGGTTTTGGTATTCGAGTCATTAATACGACACTGAGCCACAAAGGATTTCTTTATAGTTAAATAATAAATATGGGTGTTTAAGAGCTATATAGAAAACATAATGAAATATTTTTAGTATAGGCGGGTGTTGGAGAAATAGGACTCTACTTTTTTTACATTGTATAAAGGCACAGTTTACAAGATAGATATATACAGTTTCTGCTAATAGGAGTTCCACCCCATTAAGGGTTTATCCCTATAATGGTATATCATTTTTTTCAACGGCTAGTTAGCCTCATAAAAGCTTAGACTATCAAATAAGATCTGGACAGTCATAAGGGTGATTTAATGTATGTTTGTTGTAACACGGAATAAGAAACAATTAGTGGAAACTCACCACTTACAAAAGGAGAGGGAAGAGAAGAGGAACGGAAGCAAAAGAAGAAAAGGGAAAGAAAAAAAAAAAAGAGTAGAGAAAAAAGAAAATGGAAGAGAAAAGTTTTGAAATTAGTACAAAAATGTAAAAGGGGTGCCACTATCACATGTGGAGATTATAATATGCTATTGAACCATTATATGGATAGAGTCTCTGCTCACAAACTTAAATCAGAAAAAGCAGCTTCTAATATTGCCCAAAAATGTACTCAAATTTCATTAGAGCACACATTTTTTGATGTTTGGAAAACTCTACATCTGTTTTCTAGGGATTATACTTTTTATTCAAAACAAAATTCCTCTTACGCTAGAATTGACTATTTCTTAGTTGACTCTGATATATTAAATATAACACAATCAGCCAAGATCTTAACTTCAGTATGGTCAGATCATTCTATGATATGTATAACTATAAAAGAAAAATGTGAAGGACTTATTAAAAGACCTTGGAAAATTGCCAATAGTTTATTTAAAAGTCAAGATCAAGTTAATGTTATAAGAGATGAGATTCAGATATTATTTTTTTTCCATGTAAATAGTCTGTTTCTGCCCCATCTCTTCTGTGGTGTGCTCATAAAGCCTATAATCGTGGGGTAATGATTTAAAAAATGTCAGATATTAAAAAGAAGAGAGGAAAATCTTTAAGAGACTTGTATGTCCAATTAGACAGATTACTACAACAGAACAAATTAGCTCTAAATATAACACTTTTAAGTCAGATCAAAGATTTGAATTCTCAGATTTAAAAAATTCTTCAAGTGCAGGTAGATAACCAGAATGGAAATTCCAGCAAACTTACTATTTCTTAGGAAACAGATCAGGTAAATATTTAACTAATAAAATCAAGAAACAGAGAATACAAAGTAGAATAAATGGTTTGAGAGGCCATGCCAATCTCATTCATTTTCACCCTAAGGAAAAAGGTAGTATCTTGAAATTTTATAGTAATTTATATAACTTAGAACTTCAAGATCAATTTATTAAACCCTCCAAACTGGACATAGGAAATAAACGTTCCTAGGATCACTAAAGAAGATTTAGACTATTTAAATGGCCCTATTTCTAGGAAAGAAATTGAGATGGTAATAGATAAGCTGAAACTTAACAAGACCCCAGGAATAGATGGTTTTGGTAATCTGTATACAAATCTTTTTCATTAAAATTAAGTGAACATTTATGTTCTATGTTTAATGAGATTAAAAGCAGTGGAGAAATATTGGCGGAATTGTCTGAGGCTAGAATTTTGTACATTCTGAAACCAGGGAAAAGTTCGGAGGAATGTAGTAACTATAGACCTATCTCACTTATTAATTCTGGTGTAAAAATCTTTTCTAAGATTTTGGCCAATAGACTTAGTTCAATTGTACCAAAATTGATACATCAAGATCAATCGGGTTCTCTGAATGGAAGGCAGGGGTCAGACGTCTTATTGACATATTGCCTTATATTAATAAAAGTAATATTAAAGGCTATTATTTCCAATCCAACCGCGATAATTTCTGTTTATGGATTTAAATCTGAAAAAGTCAGGATTAAGAATGGCACGCGCCAGGGGTGCCCCCTATCTCCGCTGCTATTTACTCTTTTTATAGAACCTTTTGCTGAATTGATTAGATTATATTTTAAAATTAAGGGAATTAAAATTGGTAATTCTATATATAAAATCCTCTTATTTGCGGATGACATTATGCTGAGTTTGACTGACCCTGAATATTTGTTAACGTATTTACATAACATTTTAGAGGATTATAGAAGACACTCTTATTTTAGAATAAATTATTCTAAAACTGATGTTATTTACAAGGGCTTGAAAGGAGAGCAAACAGTACAATTAAGACAACTATATCCATATAATTGGGACTCTAAATATATTACGCATTTAGAAATAAAACTTTCATTTAATCTAAAGAAAATATTAAAGTATAACTTAAATCTAGTTAGTAATCAGAAAAGAATGAAGCTCCAGGAATGGAAAGATAATAGCATGTAAGAAAACCTAGTGTTAATTTTAACATTACGAAGACAAAATAAGAAAGAGGATAGGATTAAAGATATTCATGATACCATTATTCTATAATAAATGGTGCGTTGGAAGTGTGCTTCCATAAGTTACATATTAAGATATATCGAAGAAGTTCCTTATTAAAAACTATTCCCATTAACCTAACCTTATGGCTGCCAAAATATGAAGCCTTAAAATTATTACATGTTCCAAGAGGAATAACCTCACTGATCAAATTCTGATATACAAAGAAAGAGAAGAGGAATGTATCTCTCTATCCCTCTTTAGGAGCGACCAAACCGAGCTCCTGCAATATGAGGGAAAAACATTTGAGTTTTTATGTTTTAAAAGAAAATGAATTTGTAAAATTGGTGACCTGTATTCAAATGGTTCTTTATTAGACCTCAAAATCCTCAGTAAAAAAATCTTTCAAGAAGATTTTCTTGGTTAGATTTCCTTGCTTTGAGTAAAATCCTTGTACGGATGGGATATACAAGAAATAATATGATTGCATTAACTCAATTCGAAAAGCTTATAGACATTGCCAATATGTCACATATAATATAGAAATGTAGAAAGGCAACAGAAAGCAGGGAACAGCGAAGAAAATCTAGTAGAATGATTACTTGGGAAAAAGAGCTAGGGATAATATGGTCAGAGGATATATGGTATATTACATTTTGTTTAATTAAGAGATTGGTTATCTCTGCTTCTTTCTTGGAATTATTTTTTAATACTATCCAGAGATGGTATCGGTTTCAAGAAGAAATGAGTAGATATTATCATGAAAATTTGAACCTATACTGGAACACTCTGACATTTGTGGTGGGAATGCAAGAAGGTTAAACCCTATTGGAAGAAATGTGAAATACAAATATCAAAGATCCTAGATAAAGAAATATCCCTAACTAATTAGCGAGTTTACACATTGAAAAATACAAAAAATGTCCCCATGATAAACATTTAATATCTCATATTTTACTAGTAGCCAAATGACTTTTGATAACATTTTGGAAGTCAGAACAGATTCTGTCTTGGACAGAAGCCCAATCAGTCATAGCAAGAAATAGATAACTAGAGAAAGATTGGGATCAATTTGGCTCCAGGAAAAAATGCTTACCCACTAAATGGCATCTTTTGGATTTGTATGAAAGAGAAATTGTAATCTTGTAAAAAGTGATAATTATTTGTTGAACTAGCCTCTCCTATCCTATCTGATATAACAAAATAGTCCCTGTAAATGCTGTTGATGTATGGTGTCGGAGGTAATTTAATTGCAATGTATGTAATTAAAATGAAATGGAAAGAAAATAAAAAAAAATAAAAAAAAACAACCATGGAAAATTTAAACCTGTACACACTACAACACCACCACACCTTTTGATAAATGAGAGACTGCTAAGCGTACACAAGCACAACCGAGAATTTTTTTTTTCTTTTTCATTTAATTAATAGATTATAGAGAATATTACTAAAATGAATTAATAAAACGAATATTCTGTATATTCCCTTCATATTTTGTTGCAAATTCCGCTAAAAAAAACATGATATAGTCTCAGTCATCCGATTATACCATTGCTAAAATGTCTTGTTCATAGAAAAGCATAGGGCAATTCAAATGTGTAATTCATTGTGCTCAACAAGTTTGCACAGTTCATGCCTTATAATTTTGTTATTCTCAGCAGTCTTGTTTTTTTTTTCTACCAATCAATATGTATACTTAAAGGAATAACCAAACATGCTGGGTGTCAGTTGGTTTTGCTTGAATGAAGAAGTTGCCATTGATTTATGGAGTTGGGATACACTTTAGCTTTATGAGAGGGCATATTTATAACTACATGTTATTTTGAGTTGTATTTCTTTATAGTATGTGTTAAAAGTAGTCCTGTGAGTACATTGTCATTGTTATATCTGTAGCCCAGTCTTTGCCCATCTATATGTTAATGTTTTCAACTGCTTATCCTTGTTAAAGGACAATTTTAGTTACCCAAACTGCTCACCAGATACAGATGGAGCAGTGGAACTAAAGTAAAAATACATTTACAGTTTTTTAATTAGGAATGTTTCACCCATATTTATGCTAAAATGTCCTAATGTGTAGCAGCTGTAGCTAACAGGCTATGTACTACATGGTACATTGAAGTCTATTCGTCTGGCTGTGAGTAACAGCTTTAAAACTTAGACCTTCCCATGATTTCATTGCTGGAAGATTTCCTAGCCTTTCACTTCCTCTGCAGCATCTTACAGCATGCTTCCCTGCTTATAAATTCACACTCATCTTGCTGTAACTCTTTCTGCCAGTGTTTAACAAAGCACCTGTTGAATAGGGTGATAATGAAAAGCACATACAATTTATTAAAAAAAGCGTCGTGACCCACTTTTGGGGCTAGGATGGAAGCCCCACCAAAAACAGCATTTTAGGACTGTCACAACTGTATGGACATTGGGACTTTGTGGGTTGTTACTGCTTATTTTGATTTATTGAAGACATTTAACTTCTGTCTTTATCACATTGTACAAGATGGTTGACATTTTGGTTTCCCATTTTGTTACTTCCCATGGCAGACTTACTGCATATGACCCCCACCCAGACAGGGCTATTGTTCACATTATCTTATCAACCCTGCTGTGTCCAATCCTGCCAGATGAAATAAGATAAGCAGGACAATGGCTAATTAACTCTTGTGATGTCCATAATCCTGCCAAAAGAGGTTGATAAGTCTGTATAACAAGACTATCTGGCACTTAAGGCGTAGGGGAGACATGTGGTGATCATTTTGCTATTTCAAAGTTTGTATATTCTGATTGGTCAGAGTTATTGTTCTTTGTTTTGCACATGGAAATTGTATAAAAAGTGGTGAACTGACCATTAAAGTTATGCTCAGTTTAATAGTACATAAGTACAGTGTATGGTTATTGTGGATTATCTTTGCACCACTGGTGCGTGTGCCCGGATATTGGGCGCCCGACCTGATTATGCACGCGTGCTACACAGTGGTATCTAGTGGTAGGAGTGCTCCCCTTTCTATGCCCCCCTTATTTCTCTCCCCTTTCTGTCTCTCTTACCATATTGACACCCGATGACTATCATGGTGTGAATATTGCATTGCAATGCCGGTGTGTGCAGGGTCTGCTCTGCACTCCTACCATTAGATGCCGCTATGACGAGCGAATGCATAATTGAGTCAGGCGCGCGATATCGGTGCGTGTGCATTAGTGGCGTAAAGGTTATCCACAAGGTCCCAGTGTATGTGTCATTCTTGAGGGAAGACTTTATTTTTATTGAGCTAAATAACTTGCTGGTATCCTACTTCTCCTACTAGTACCCACATCTACTCCTGTGTTCCTATATCTTGATTCTGTGTTCCCTACCAGGAGAAGCAAGCTAAACACTGAGCTTTCCAACCCACCACCTTTTGAGTGGTGATCATGTGAGCTGAAAGCAGGAAAGTTTTAGGGTGAACCTGGTACCCTTACCTCTTGGTCGAGACAAAAAGAATAACCTGTTTCTATGTGAATTATATATTTAGAGCCATTTGAGGGCCTTCATAGGTCAGTGATGGTGTGGCTGTACTAAAAGATAAAGTTGTGCAGATCTAGAAGAACAAGTTAGGACAGTTGGGAGGTATGTTATGGTCAAGTGGCCATTATCCATCACAGAACATCCAGTGTGGATTTTGTATCTAGCTTCTGATGCAGTAAAGAGTCCATGAAATAGCAGTGAGAAATCATGAGTGAGGACCCAAAGAAAATGCAAACATGAAATCTTCAAAACAAAATAACGCAGCTAAAAAAAGCTTATATTTAAAAAAATCTAAACCTATTTCCAAATATTTATATTCCAGAAATTTTTTCGACCATTATGAGGTTTTCTGCAGCAATCTTTTAACCTTTTCACTTTTAACATGGACGTATCTTCAATTGTTATCATATTTGCTTTCACCTCATTCTTTCTATGGACACTTTGTTGGTTTAATAACTGCATTCACCTCAGAAATTGAATTGTGACAGCCTGAAATCAGACTGCCTTGACCTTCAAAAACTATCTTTGTGCAATCAGCTCTGACCTTGGCCTGCACTCTGGACTACTCATTCCAGCCCTGGTAGATCTTAACCTCACTATTTTCATCAAACAGATTGTTTGAATAAATAACATACATTACAGATATATGCATCCACCCTAAGTTACCACCCTGATGAATGTACAGAAGAGAACAGCCTCTTCACAACAAAAACATATTACATCCCATTCTACAATGAAACAAATGCAATATCTAATCACCTACCTCCTTATCACTACATTGTAAAATGAGATACACAGGTCTGAAGATGGTTCCAAGATTTTGGTCATCTGAATTGTGATTTTTATCTTTTCACCATCCGTCCGGCGCACACTCTCCAGCTCTACAGTCTGGAAAAAGGAAGGGTGTCACACTCTTAAGCCTTAAAGCTAAATGAGAAAAAATTTAAATTCAGATTATTTTAACTGCCATAAAAATCTACAATTTTTGGACTGAGTAAAAAAAAATTTATTTTTACAAATTTTCTAATTTTACATGAAACAAACACAACTGACTTCTAAAAACTGTAAAATAAAATAAACAGAAAAAAACTGAATGGGGATGATGAAGTCTGATGATATTCTTTGGTGTTTGTCTAAAAATGGGGTCAGAAAAATGTAAAGACAAATAAGATATTTTTAAAAATATGAATTAACTAGCGACTTGCCCGTCAAAAAATGACGGCAATAAGATTGTAAGGGCGGTATATTTTGTTGGTGTTCGAAGATGCTTCGGCGCTCATTGCGAGCTTGTTGTTTGTGTGCTGTGTGCATTGTTGTTTTTGCTAATGCTAATGAAAAAATGAATAAAATAATACATCAATATACTTTGCTTATTTTGAAGTAATATATGCAGGAAGCATTGTGCAAAAGAGCTGGCCATCTGTTTTCATGTTGCTAAAGCATACAATGTGTGTTTTGAGGGCTGTGGAACTGCTGTGTAAGTGTCCGTAATGTGTGCAGTGTGTAGTGTAAATACTGTGCGTGCGCGAGCCAAATCCGTTAGGGTAGCTGTGTAAGCTAGTGTTGTAAAATGGAGCCCAATGTGTGGTACGCATCTGTGGCCGATTTGGCGGGCTTGTTCTTGGATCGCGTCAGTCTTTTTGGGAGAATCTGTATGTGTTTGGTGGCGTTTTGTGTCTTTAGAGTGCTGTAGGCTTGTTTTAGTTCTTTCCGGCGGCCATTTTTTCTCTTGCTTAGGAGATTTTCGTGATTCTAAACTCTTCTATTTTGACTTAAATTGAGGTGTAATTTCAGTTTCCGAGGTCCTGGGTGCCCCCCCTTGCTGTAGGTAAGCTTCTTATGTATTTATTGTGTGTATTTATTGTGTTTTGAATGTTTTCATGTGTGAGGGTTTCGGGCGGTAAGGTCGTATTTTTGCGAGGTTGTAATGTTTTTTTCCCCCTAAGTTTTGCATCTCATATTTGTTTCTCGCAAGTCCGTAAATTTTGCGAAGTGTGCAGTTGCTGGCAAAGGAGCGCCTTCGGCGCTGCATGCCAACAACTGAGGCCCTTGCTTTGCAAGGGCCGCAGTTGCTCGCTATGCGAACCCGCAGCGTTAGCAACAACCCGCTTGCTCACAACTATATATGTGGTGTATTGTTTAGTTGATGTGGTAATACAACAATAAATACATGGAGTTGGAGCAACAATATTATGTGGTGCACTAGAACCCTGTAACCACAACATAAATCTACCTGTACTCTCTGCTTCATACTTTCACAAATTTAATCTAGTCTGTGAGTTACTTGCTTGAAGGTAAAGAGTGTTTGCCATTTGTCTTCCTGTAAGGCTTAAGTAATCAGAGTGGAGGAGTGGTTTTGCCTGTATAAGTTTATATATGTGCATGAGAAGTGTTTGCTTTACATCTGGTCTTTGAGTGACTTTCTGAAAGGGAAAGAGTGTTTGCTATCTGCTTTGCTGTAAGCGTTATGAAATCAGTCCACAGGTGACTAAACAGAAAGAATGAAATGCAGTTGTAGTGCAATTGTGGGAGTTTAGCTAAAGGAGGCAGTTCAAAGATCAGGAGTTAAGTTGTAGACCAAAAACAAGGATATCATTTTTATTTTAGATTAAGGTGATTCAGGTATAGAAAAAACAATCTTTATACAAATATTGATTTTTTTTCACTGTATTTTTGTAATTTATAATAATGAGTAAGTCCAGGGGCAATCTCACCCAGTGTACATCCTGCCACATGTATGCACTGCTGGAACAGCTGTTCCAAGATTCTGAGGACTTCCAATATAGTATTTTCAGAGATACTACCAGTGCCACTTTCTAGCCCAGGGAGAATGAATGAGTTTTGGAAGATTAATGTGTGGCTAACAAGTGGTGCAGGAAAGACGATTTGGGGTAGTTGGAGCACTGGACTGACTTTTGTGATGAGTTACACCTTAAATGGATATCTAAGTTTGCTGGATTATAAACACATTTAATGCAGGAGAATCAGTAATGTGTTTGCATGAAAAAATACCAAAATACACATTTAAACACTCACCTTGAAGTCAGCTGAATTCTTTGCATTTGTAAACAGTTGGCTTTCTATATAAAATCTGGGGGTGGGAGGGGGGGGGGGGGGGGTTGACACTCCCAGCTAATCTCTTTTAAAATTAGCATAACAGTCATATTCAGTTTGACCAATCACAGGCAGCATGGTATCAATTTTGTTTTGGAATGATTAGTTTTGACCAATTAGGTTAGGTGAAACTCTTGAATTAACTCTGGTTTCCAGCCTGTGGTGCAAAGCAGCATGAGATAGGTACAGTGCCTTGCAAAAGTATTCACCCACCTTGGCATTTTTCATGTTTTGTTGTCTCACAACCTGGAATTAACATGGATTGTTTGAGAATTTGCATAATTAAATTTACAGAACATGCCCACAACTTTGAAGATTTATTCATTTTTAAATTGTGAAGCAAACAACAAATCGGACAAAATAACAGAAAAAATCAATGTGCATAACTATTCATCCCCCTGAAGTCAATACTTTGTAGAGCCACCTTTTGAGGCAATCACAGCTCCAAGTTGCTTTGGATAAGTCTCTATGAGCTTGCCACATCTTACCACTGGGATTTTTGCCCATTCCTCCTTGCAAAACTGCTCCTGAAAGTTGGATGGCTTGCGCTTGTAAACAGCAATGTTTAAGCCTGATGACAGATTTTCTATTGGATTGAGGTCTGGGATTTAAATATGCCATTCCAACACATTTACGTGTTTCCCCATAAACCACTCAAGTGTTGCTTTAGCAGTGTGTTTGGGGTAATTGTCCTGCTGGAAGGTGAACCTCCGTCCTAGCCTCAAATCACGCACATAGAGGTACAGGTTTTGCTCAAGAAAATCCCTGTATTTAGCACCATCCATCTTTCCCTCAACTCTGATCAATTTTCCAGGCCCAGCTGCTGAAAAACATCCCCACAGCATGATGCTGCCGCCACCATATTTCACTGTGGGGATGGTGTTCTTTGAGTAATGTGATGTGTTGGGTTTGCGCCAGACATAGCGTTTTCTTTAATCTCATCAGACCAGAGTACCTTCCTCCATACATTTTGGGAGTTTCCTACATGCCTTTTCGCAAACTCAAAACGTGGCATTTTTTTGTTGTTGATGGAAGTAATGGCTTTCTTCTGGCCACTCTGCCATAAAGCCCAACTCTATGGAGCGTACAGCTTATTGTTGTCCTATGTACAGATACTACAGTCTCTGCTGTGGAACTCTGCAGCTCCTCCAGGGTTACCTAAGGTCTCTGTGCTGCCTCTCTGATTAATGCCCTCCTTGCCCGGTCCATGAGCTTTGGTTGGCGGCCGTCTCTTGGCAGGTTTGCTGTTGTGCCATGTTCTTTCCATTTGGTTATCATAGATTTGACGGTGCTCCTGGGGATCATCAAAGTTTTGGATATTTTTTTTTATAACCTAACCCTAACTTGTACTTCTCAAGAACATTGTCCCTTACTTGTTTGGAGCGTTCCTTGGTCTTCATGGCAGTGTTTGGTTAGTGGTGCCTCTTGCTTATATGTTGCAGCCTCTGGGGCCTTTCAAAAAAGGTAATGACAGATCATGTGACACTTAGATTGCACACAGTTGGATAACAAAAGGGGGTGAATACATACGCACATGCCGATTTTCAGTTTTCTATTTCTAAAAAATAGTTTTATATATATATATTTCTCATTTCACTTCACCAATTTAGACTATTGTGTTCTGATCCATCAGAAAAAATTCAGATTAACAAAACATTGAACATAAGGCTGTAATGTAATAAAATCGGTAAAAAGTCAAGCAGGTGAATACTTTTGCAAGGCACTGTTGCAAGGAAGCTGGGAAATGTAGTGTACAAGTGACATGTGACAGGAAGCTGCAAGTAGGAATCTGCAAGGAGATTGGCTGAGCAAGCAAGAGCAGGTAAATAGTGGGTTAATATTTTTCCCAGGATGCTGCATGCTGATTGGGGAGGATCAGATGCCTGTTTTAGGTGGTGTTAACATAATCATTAGAGGGATTTTTAGATATTAATACAAATAAAATGTTTTATAAGAGGTGCTGCATACACATAGGCTGCTTTTTGCCTATAGAGTACAGAAATGTATTAATCCAGCTCACTTAGATATCCCTTTAATAATGAGGCTTATTTAGGCTAGGGGAGAGGATGATATAAAAGCTGAGAGACTAGATAGAAGTAATGGGGTTGAAAATGTAGAAGGTAAGAGACTAATTAAGTACTCATGGGGTAAGAGAAAGGGGGTGAAAAATATTAAATCTTACGGAAAGAAAATGGCTCTACACAGTAAGGACAGTTAAAGTGTAGAATCCTCTACCAAAGGAAGTTAGAAAAACAAATTTAAACAAATAACTTTAAAAAGCTGCTGTATATATTGCTGAATAAAAAGGGAATTTAGGGTTATCCTGAATAACTACAGGAGGAGTATTGATCCAGGGCGTAATCTGATTGTCATAATCTGAAGATCAGGAAGGATACCCCACCCCCAATTTGGACTAAAAGTATTTTTTCAAGATCAAGCACCTTGCTGTTAGAACAAAATAGTGTATACAGAAAACCTAACAGGGATTACATTTGGCACCCCTCTTCATTATTTCTTACTCAACAGTGTACTTCCTACATTTATAGCATGGTGCAAATCCATGGTACATAGAGGACCTTAAAAGTCCACCATCTTATCCTTGTCAAATGTATCCATGTGGTGTCCTCCAGCATTAAAAATGTCCTTAAGTATCATACATTCTCTTTTGTACAAAAATATGTAATGACTGCTACACAGAACACCAAGACATACTCTATTTGCCTTATGGGATGGAGTAAGGGTGCAGACAAAATATCACATCAAGCAAAGACTCCTAAGACCAGAGCTCACAAACCAGCTCTAGCACCAAACTAGTTTGTAAGTAGGTGTTTATGTGCATTTGTCTACACATATATATCATAGGAGTTTTGCCGGTGTAGAAAGAAACCTAACCTGATGTTCTGAAGCTTCTGTTATACCACATAATATGTTTAAGACACATGGCAGTGTCAAAAAAATTTGCTTGTCATGTCTGTATTTCTTTGCAGTTATTTAATAAAAAATAAAAAAAACAATAATAATAAAAAAACAACATGTTTACATTGTGATTTTCGCCCAGAAAAGGATTAAAGCACTTAGGAGAGGGAATAAAAAAAAAGAGAGAGTTCTATTGTAAGGCCTGGGTAAAGAGCAAAAGAGCATTGTCTTCAGTCTCTTTTTGAAAATGTACAAATATGGAACCTCTCTCATGGTAGAGAAGAAACTTGGTGCTGCATACATAAAAGCTCAGGACCTCGTCGGTAAGGTGTAGGGAGATATCAGCTACACCTCAGCGACGAGGCCCAATGAAGGCTGAAACGTACGTCTGGGGTTTGTGTTTTTCCTGTTCAGGGTAGAATTGCCTGGTATTTCGGGGCTGGAACAAAAAAATCTGTTGTCCCATATACTGGATCCACCGAACTACTTGAATACATTGATGTTCTTCCAATCTCGTATCAGGGTATAATCTGTCTTGCATGGGCCTGCTGCTTTTTTAAGGAATGCTGTTCACTGCAGTACTCATATATAAAAATAGAAGAAAGGAACAAAAGAGGAAAAGAAGCGCAGAAACCACTTCTAGGTGCAGTTAATCCCAATTTATTTAAAACCAAAAAAATATATATATACAGCTCACTCACATTTAACAACCTAATTTCAGAGGTATATCTGTTTCACATCAACGAGTCAGTGTGTAAGTCTCTTGATAGACACACACAGGTTTCCCCATTTATAGACTCCTCGCGGCTATGATAGAATATAAAGCGCCAGAAAATGGAGTATATAATGTACACGCTATGGGTGTCACCCACCTTTAACCACTGCTGGAGTAATCTAATTAACTAAGGAATGCCGCAAGATCTATATCCCAATTTTCCTTATCCCTATTAAATAGCGATATAGATCTTGCGGCATTCCTTAGTTAATGTAGTTCCAATCCAGTGTAGGTTTATATTAGATAATTGATTTTTAAGCGTATGGTTCTGATGACAGGTCTCTGAATATAGTCTCCATATTGCCTTTGGAAAACCTAGATATTCCACTTTAGATATCAGAGCTAGATACTCTACAAATAAGGATTAGATATTTAGTTTATAGTAGATTTTATAAATCATGCTCTAGGAAAAACAGACACCACTATCATCCAGTTGGCATTAATTTATTGAGCGGATCAGGTGGATGAAGTGGTGTATTTGAGACATTTTTGTGGGGCTACAGTGCCTTGCAAAAGTATTCACCCCCCTTGACTTTTTACCTATTTTGTTACATTAAATCCTGAAGTTCAATGTTTTGTTAATCTGAATTTTATATGATGGATCAGAACACAATAGTCTAAGTTGGAGAAGTGAAATGAGAAAAATATATACATAAAACTATTTTTTAGAAATAATAAACAGAAAATTGGCATGTGCGTATGTATTCACCTCCTTTGTTATGAAGTCCGTAAAAAGCTCAGGTGCAACCAATTACCTTCAGAAGTCACATAATTAGTGAAATGATGTCCACCTGTGTGCAATCAAGTGTCACATGATCTGTAATTACATATACACACTTTTTGTGAAAGGCCCCAGAGGCTGCAATACCTAAGCAAGAGGCACCACTAACCAAACACTGACATGAAGAACAAGGAACTCTTCAAACAAGCAAGGGACAATGTTGTTGAGAAGTATAAGTCAGGGTTAGGTTATAAAAAAATATTAAAATCTTTGATGATCCCCAGGAGCACCATCAAGTCTATCATAACCAAATGGAAAGAACATGGCACAACAGCAAACCTGCCAAGAGACGGCCACCCACTAAAAGTCACGCACCGGGCAAGGAGGGCATTAATCAAAGAGGAAGCCCAGAGACCTAAGGTAACCCTGGAGGAGCTGCAGAGTTCCACAGCAGAGACTGGAGTATCTGTACATAGGACAACAATAAGCCGTATGCTCCATAGAGTTGGGCTTTCTTCTGGCCACTCTGCCGTAAAGACATTACTTTCAGTAAGAAACAAAATGGCACGTTTTGAGTTTGCGAAAAGGCGGAGGAAGGTGCTCTGGTCTGATAAGACAAAAATTTAACTTTTCAGCCATCAAAGAAAACGCAGACCCAAGACATTACATCACCCAAAAAACACCATCCCCACAGTGGTGGTGGCAGCATCATGCTGTGGGAATGTTTTTCAGCAGCCAGGACTGGGAAATTGGTCAGAGATGAGGGAAAGATGGATGATGCTAGATACAGGGATATTCTTGAGCAAAACCTGTACCAATCTGTGCGTGATTTGAGGCTAGGACGGAGGTCCACCTTCCAGCTGGACAATGACCCCAAACACACTGCTAAAGCATCACTTGAGTGGTTCAAGGGTAAACATGTAAATGTGTTGGAATGGCCTAGTCAAAGCCCAGACCTCAATCCAATAGAAAATCTGTGGTCATACTTAAAGATTGCTGTACACAAGCACAAATCATCCAACTTGAAGGAGCTGGAGCAGTTTTGTAAGGAGGAATGGGCAAAAATCCCAGTGGTAAGATGTGTCAAGCTCATAGAGACTTATCCAAAGTGACATGGAGCTTTGTAGAGCCGCAAAAGGTGGCTCTACAAAGTATTGACTTTAGGGGGGTGAATAGTTATGCACATTGACTTTTTCTGTTATTTTGTCCTAATTGTTGTTTGCTTCACAATAAAAAAAAAAAAAAACATCTTCAAATTTGCGGCCATGTTCTGTAAATTAAAGGATGCAAATCCTCAAACAATTCATGGTAATTCCAAGTTGTAAGGCAAAAAAACACGAAAAATGCCAAGGTCGGTGAATACTTTTGCAAGGCACTGTATAACATGGTGAGGGATCATGGCTCTTTAGGTATTTTTTTATTCTCTCTGTGTTGCATTGTTCATTTGTCCATTCTTGTGGCACACAGAGGGAATGCCCTAATTAATGGAGATGTGCTGGGCAGACAAGAGAATAATGACAACAGCGGGAGTGCACATGAACGCGAACTAAAGCGTGCTTCACATGGACGGCTCTGAGTGCACGGGTGGGTGCACGCCCAAGCTAGCGGTGTCTTGGCGCCAATAAGAGATATAAAAGGAGGCCCAGAGAGAAGAAAGATAATGTCACTTATATTGGGGCATATTTATGCTTGCTTTGCCTATATATTATTTATGTACCGTATATACTCGAGTATAAGCCGGCCTGAGTATAAGCCAATGCACCTTTTTTACCACAAAATACTGGGAAAAATGAGTGACTCGAGTATAAGCCTCAACGCTCCTTCCTCCGTCTTGACCCGGCCAATGCTTATGACGTGGCGAGCATGTGACATCACGTCATTAGCATATACCGGGTGCCGACGCAGGAAGGAGCGGAGGCCGGAGGAGAAGCTGCAGATGGATGTAAGTGAGGGGAAAGGGAGATGGGGAGGTATTTAGAGGGTAAAGTGAGGAGGGGGGTTTAGAATGCGATGGGGGGGTTGAGGATGTGGGGAAAGAGACACAGGGGGGGGTAGACGGGGGTAGAGAGACACGGGGGTAGAGAGACACGGGGGGTTAGAGGAGACACGGGGGATAGGAGAGACACGGGGGGGTTACGGGGGTAGGAGGACACAGGGGGGGGTTAGAGAGAGACACGGGGGGGGTTAGAGAGAGACACGGGGGGTTTAGGAGAGAGACACGGGGGGTGTTAGAGAGAGACACGGGGGGGTAGAGAGAGACACTGGGGGGTTAGAGGGAATACGGGTGGGTTTAGAGAGACACGGGGGGGGGTTAGAGAGAGACGGGGAGACACGGGAGGGTTAGAGAGAGACACGGGAGGGTTAGAGAGAGACACGGGGGGGGTTAGAGAGAGACACGGGGGGTTAGAGAGAGACACAGGGGAGCTTAGAGAGAGACACAGGGGAGCTTAGAGAGACACGGGGGGAGTGACTCTAGTATAAGGCGAGGGGGCCCTTTTTAGCAGAGTATATACAGTAATTGAAAATGTATATATTCTAGGTGAAACGTGTTTAACTACAGTTGTATGTATGTATATTTTTTATTGACACTCAAATGTGTATATAGATTTTATATATTATATAGCTTTTAATAGCATGAATTGGAGTTGATGAAAGTACAAGTGTGGGACTAGTACCCAATAAAAGCCTTTAAGCTGTGTATCTGAAGGAGACCGTACAACAGGTTGAGAACTCTGAAACAACGGTCACCATTACCCCAGCAGTGGTCAAAGGTTGGTGACACCCATAGCGTGTGGATTATACTCCGTTTTCTGGCTCTTTACATTTTATCATATCCGCGAGGAGGCTATAAAACAGGGAAACCTGTGTGTGTACACACGTGTGGATCTATCAAGAAACTTACACACCGACTCTATGTGAAATCGATATACCTCTGAAATGAGGTTCTGAAATGTGAGTGAGCTGTATATATTTTTTATTTTTGTTTTAAATAAATTGGTATTAACTGCACTAGGAAGTGGTTTCTACACTTCTTTTCCCCTTTTGTTTCTTTCTTCTATTTAAATAATGGTCAAACCAGATGAAGGATGTATTCTTAGCAGGAGGTTTCCAAGACACTCAAGGTCAAGTGGATAAACAAGGTCAAGTGTATGATCAGGAGTGGAATCCTGAAATACACGTTTGAAGCCAAAGCCCATCAATTGTGCAGATGCAGTCTTGTTCAAATTCTGACAGGTTGTCATCGACCCAAGCACTAAAGAGAAATTTGCAATAAGATCTTGCACAATCTTCTTTCAATCTCAAGGAGAGCAATAAACTAAAAATAAGTTTATGCATATAATATTTCAATTTAATGTAATTATTTGTTGATTTGCTCGATTGTAGCCAAATTTGAGCCAGAGACTCTACCCCCATAATTATCAATAAAGAAACTATTATTCACTACCAGAATACTGATTTGGTAATATTCTTCATTGTCTATCTGTCTCAATTAACCAGGTACCATGAAACCATCTATTAGCTATAATCCTGTTTTTACTGATTCCTGTTTGTAGCTTTTGTTATGCGGTTAGTTGTTTTTTGTTTGTTTTAACTATTACTCTGGTTGTGTATTACAACAAAAACAGAACAGGGACATTCTAACTGTGATAGGCCTGTGGCCTATAGCCTCTGAGTCTTCTATTGTACTCTGCACAAAAATCTAAAAGTTAAAAACAATACTATTATACAGAATCTCATGGATCATACCACTCCAAATGAAAAAAAACTATTCAGTAGCATTAGTTTCAAAAAGGGAAATTATATTCCTCAGAAAACTCAAAACAGAGAGAATTCCCTTCCTGAGCCTTTCGAACTTGGAGTCCAGCCTCAACACTCCACAATGCTCTCACAAAATTCACTAATAACTGACTCATCGCCAGTCACTTCTCTATTCTAATTCTCCTGGATCTCATTGCTGCCTTTGACAAAGCTGACTCTCTTCTAACCAAAAATCTCAGCTATCTTGGCTCTATCATGGTTCAAATCCTACCTAGAAGATTGTATATTTAGTGTCTTCTCTGACACATCTTGCTTGCCTCACCCTCTGACCGTTGGCGTACCTCAATGATCAGTCCTTGGCACAGTCCATTTCTCCATCTACACATCCTCCATTTGTACCCTAATAACATATTTTTAGTTTCATCTGCATATAGACAGTACTGAAATCCAAATCTACAGTACCTGTCTGCAAGAGATATATCCCACTTCTCTTCTAGCACAAGATTCCAACTACCCATCAAGCATATGGATGCCGATCTGTCAACTCAACATGCTAAAGACTGAGCTACTAATCTTCCCACCCTCTACTACAGATTCCACACATCTTTCATTGTTGACAATGCCATCATCACTCCCATCTCCAACTCCCATTGTATTGCAGTTCTACTGCACCCTGCCCTCTTTCCTAATATGCAATCAATAATCAAATAGTGACAGCTTTTGGAGATGTTTTTAGTTGAAAACTACATGACCTTTCACAAGACAACTAAAATTCCAATGTATTCTCTCGTGATAACTCACCTTTGACCATTCCGCTGGCTTCCCAAATGTACAAAATCAGCAACAGTACACTCCCTTATATCTTTACTCTCTTCTTAAAATATTCCCCCAACCTCTCTGCTAATGACCTTTTCCTTTCCCCCTCTCTTATCAACTCTTTTCACTGCAGCCTTCAGGATTTTTCCTGTTCTTCCCCTATTCCTAGGGAACTCCTTACCTCACTCCACTAGACTTCTTCCTCAAAAGCTTAAAGAAGCTTATAACCTTCAGCCTCAATATACAAAACTGCATACTCTACAGCAAAATATCACTCACACCCACATCTATAATGTAACACACGCACACATTTGATTGAGCCTACTGCCTTACACACTGCCATTTGTATCTATCCCACTCCTATATCTCACTCAAACCGTTTAGATGGTAAGTTTGTGAGTATTCGATCTTGTAATGTGCTCTGGGAACAAGCAATATGTACATTTGATTTTACATTCAAAGACATGGCCCTGGTCCATTCTTTTGCAATGTGTTATTAATATTTTTTATTATTGTCCTTATTATTATTTATTTGTAACGCGCCAATATATTTTAAAAACAATATTAAGTATTTCTACATAATGAATACAAACCTTATACACAGCCATTGCCGAAAGGAAAAGTTAATTTGTTATCCTCCTTACAAAGTCACTTTTGAAATAATAGAAATAGGATAATTATGGTTTTCTCAATGACACATTATACTGGCAAAAACATTTGCCCCAATCTACTCAACCAACTCTAGCCAGGGCACTGTGTATGGGCACTGTGTATTCATGTAAACTATCCCAAGATTTATAAATAGGCATGTCTTACTTGGCAGCAATCTAAACACATTCCTAAACACAGAACCTAATGATTAGTCTGCAAATTTAGTCTCCGAAAAAAGGCACTGGGAAGAATTACAGAAGCTCGAAGGACAGGATGCTTTGAAAACATACAACAGTTCAAGGTTACACTTTTTAACCACATTCTCATAGATTAGACCTATAATTGGACTACATGTTTCTAGAAAATAGAACAATATTAGAGAGACTGTAATCCTTTCGGTTACATCATGGGAGACAAACTCACTTTTAAGGAGGTCCCAAGAATATAAAAGAACTGGTAAAATAATGACTATCTGCTAGCACAAATAGCCCAAGGTCGTACCACCTCCTACGTGACTCATTCCTTTGACAAAACCTTCCCTGCACATACTTCTACAAATACCTTCACATAAGATGAATACATAGTGGGAAACTTACTAAAGGAGGCATATTGGAACAATTGATAACATTTTGCTGCTTGATAAAAAAAATATATATATATATACTCTATACATTTTTAAAAACTTAGCAAAGGTACATATCTATATATACTTTGAAAAAAGATAAAACGCATGGCACTGAATGTTTGAAAACCTTTTACTGCAAACATGTAAAATATTAATATAATTCAATATCATTCTTGTATAAATCAGTACACAACTGGGATCATATATTTAAAGTACACTATTTTTAAGAACAATACTTAAAATTAAGCAGAATGTTTTAAAAGAAAAGAAAATATCACCTGCAAAATATTACCTTTTGTATGCTATCACAAAACTAAGATATACTATTATAGTTCCGGTCTCATTGCTGAAGATATTTACCAGCCATTTTAAGTACAAAATGTAAAACATTTGTATAAAATTCTATTCCATCACTGCTTATCCCTCCCCTCTCACACCTCTATTCAATATTTTCCCTAAACACTGTCAAGTTTCCATCATTTTTTAAAACTTGCCATAATTGTAGACATTCTTAAGAAACCCTCATCTGATTTTGAATTTAGCTATCGACCTATCTCTCTACTTCCTGTGGCTTTCAAACTGCTCAAGCAGCTTGTCAATAACCAGTTTCGGTCCTAACACTCCATGGAGACTGCTCTCACAAAAGTAAATAATGACTTGCTCACAGTCATGTCAAAATGTCACTTCTCTTTTCTAATTCTTCGGGATCTCTCTGCTGCCTTTGACACAGTTCACCACTCCCTTCTAATCAAAATTCTCTTCTCCCTTGGCATCCTTACCACTGCTCTTTCTTGGTTCACATCATACCTACAAGACCAAACATTTGGTGTCTCCTTCTCTGGCACAACTTCTTCTATTCACCCTGTCTGTTGGCATACCCCAAGGCTCAGTCCTAGGCCCTCTACCTCTATACATCCTCATTTGGTACCCTAATAAAATCTTCAGGATTTCAGTATCCTCTCAAGGCAGCACCAGATCTTTTCCCCTCTCTACTAGCATGAATTTCCAACTACCTCTCTAGTATATCCTCCTGGATGTCCACCCACCAACTCAAACTTAACATGTCAAAGTCTGAGCTCCTACTCTTCCCAACCTCTATTACAGCTTCCTCTCCTAATATAGCTCTCACTGACGACAATTCCATCATCACTTGCACCTCTCAAGCCTGTTGTCTTGGGGTTCTATTGGACCCTGCCCTCTCTTTCATCACAACCACAAAATCACAAACAAAATCTTGTCTTTTTCATCTAAAAATATCTCCAAAATATATCTTACTCAAGACCCAACAAAAATTATAATACATTCTCTCATCATATCTCACCTCGACTACTGTAACTCTCCATGACCTGTCTGTCCCCACTTGAATCCATAATGAATGCCTCCTCTAGAATCATCTACCATAATCAACAATGTCTGTAGCATCCCTCTCTATCACTCAACTGGCTTCCCGTAGCCTTCAGAATAAAATTTTAAATCATGAACCTAGCTTACAGAGCACTTACCAACAGTCCACCCCCTTATATCTCTACTCTCATCTCAATAAACTCCCCCACCCGCCCTATTTGTTCTCCTAATGACCTTCTTATTCCTCTTCTCATCACCTGCTCTCACTCCCGCCTTAAGGACTTTTCTTGTGCTGCCCCTATTCTCTGGAACTCCTTGCTTCACACCACTAGACTATCATCCTGACCGCAAAAAGTTTAGACATGCAAAAAACCTTATAGAAAAAAAACTAACCAGATGTGTCTCCAAGTGTAAATCTGTCTCAAGTCTTGATTGACACATTCAAAAGACTCCTTCTAAATGAAAATGCCATTTGAATAGAAATATAAAGGAAACAGACTATTCTATAACAGCAATAAAAAGAAAAAGGTAATATATAAAAAAATTATTCAATGTCTTAATTTTATTTTTAATTTAAAATTGACACAGATTACATATATATATATATATATATATATATATATATATATATATATATATATATATATATACACACACCGTATTGGTCCGAATATAAGCCGCACCCGCATATAAGCTCTAGGGGAAAAAATAGAAAAAAGATTGTACTCAAATATAAGCCGCACCCATAAAATTGGAGAGAAAAAAAGTCTCAAAGTGATCAGCCATTGCAAGAAACAGGCTTTTTTTTAGCTGGTTACAGGCTTTACAGGATGTTAGAATCACTAAAACCGTAAAGCGCTATTCAATACCGCAGTCTAAAGCACGAAAATCGGCACACTTGACTCGCAATCGCGCAAATCGGCAGTAATTTTGTCCGAATATAAGATGCACCTTTTTTCCGATTTTTGAGCTTGCGAGCTAAGGGTGCGGCTTATATTCGCGACCATCAAAAAATCATTGCCGATTTGCGAACTTTGCTTGTAACGCGTGCGACTTCAATTCGAGAATGCTAAATTACTGCCGATTTGCAAGAGCACCATACAACAAGAGCACCATATAAGATTGAAAAGTGCACCATGGGTGTAGGAGTTTGAAGGGTCCTCCATCTTTTGCCTTGAGGTTATTATTGTATTTATTTTTTTCTTTGTACTTAACCCCTGTATAGAATGGAATATGATTTGCATGGATAATATGGATAATAATACATTTGAGGTACACAATAGACCCCTTGTAGTGATATACTGAAAAAGAGACTTTTAATTCTGAAAATAATGTAAGCACAAACTAAAATAGAGATTTGGAAAAATAAAGAAAAACATTTTATTAATTTTCTTGGGACAGAGGTGTATTTGAAAAATCATTTTAAAAATAAATATTTATAAAAAGCAGTGGATTTAAATCCCTTAATCGTTTCCACAATACATTTATCTTATAGTTTTTTGTTTCGCCTCCAAATTTAAAAGATAACCGAGAAAGAGGGGAAAAAAAACCACAGTAATAATTAATAATAATCGTCTTTAGATCTCCTTACTTCATTGATATAATTTGTTTGATAGACGGAAATATTTTAGATTTATATATATATATATAATTATTTATATAGTAAATATCCCAGTCTCCAGATCTTGTCTCTTTCTTTTAAAGGGATACCTATTTAATAATTATTCTCTTCCATGCCTCTATTTTTCTCAATAGCATATTGTATCTCTGACCATTTAGGTATTTGATTAGATTTAAACCTCCTTATTAAAGTTACTTTACATATCATCAAAATATGAACTATCAAATTCTTAGTTGAATATTTAACTTCTGCAGATAAAATATGCAGCAGCACTGCTTTAGGTTTTTTAATAGATCTATTTTAATAATATCTTTAATTCTTAATAAACAAGCTTCCTAAAAGATAGCAATTTTGGGGCATTCCCACCATAAATGGTAGGATGATCCCAACTGACCGCACTCTTTCCAGCATCTATTTGATGTCTGGTCATCAAATTGGGCTAATTTAGTTGGTACATAGTACCATCGTTGTGCTAGTTTAAAATAAATCTCCCTGTTCATTGTACAATTTACTGCTTTAGTTGTTAAAGTAAAAGCATTAAACCATAATTATTCATTCCATGTCTCTCTAATATCTTGCTCCCATCTTTCCATTCAATTAGTTTTAAATGTCTCATTCTTCATAGATAAAATGTTATAACTTTTTTTTATTAGTTTACTTTTATCTATATTCAAACAGATTTTTTTTAAATTCAGTTAAATCATAATCTTTACATATTTTATAGTTTTTTTTAAGGTTTTCAGTAAATATCTATATTTCAACCAGTAAAATAATGGAATGTTGTGTTTCTTCTGCAATTCTTCAAAATTAATTATTTTATTTCCTTTATAGAGATCTGATACATATCACAAGTTCCATTTTTCCCATTTTAAACTTTCATTATATATAAATTTCCCCAATCGGGATTGAATAGTAAATGCTAAAGATGGGTTATTTGTCAAGTCATATTTTTTCTTTAATACTTCCCAATATTTTAGATTAGTTATAGCATTTTGTAAAGTCGTATCTCTATTCAAATTCTCCCACAGAAGATCTAACAGTTCTGTTGTACCCATTAAGGATCGATCTATGTCCAACCAGCATGAGGTTTCTTCCATTGGTCCCCAGTTAGCTAAGTGGGCCAATCTTACCGCCATATAATAGTCATTTATATTAGGTGATGCTAACCCTCCTCTGGTTAATTTCCTTTTAGTTATTGTAAGGTTTATGCTTGCTCTTTTCTTATTATATATATATATATATATATATATATATATATATATATATATATATATATATATATATATATTTATCTATCATTTTTTGAAATGTGTTTATAATATACTTAGGTAATTTTAATGGCATACATGGAAATAAATAATTGATCTTAGGCAGGATAGACATTTTAATAGCTGCAATCCTGCCTGACAAAGAGAAGTTATTCTCTCCCCAACTAATCAGAGTTTCTTGTATATCTTCTAGCACGTTTACAAAATTGTTTTTACTCAAATTATCTAAAGATGGTGTTAATTTATACCTAAATGCGTCAAGCTGTTTTCACAGTTATAGGAATAGTTTTTTTTCAATCTTTCTGTAGGTTTACAATATAGGGCTTTCATTTTAAGGCCAAAATCTCCTAATCCGTATTTTTGGAAAACTAATTCCATAAATGACCAGTCTACTCAGTCAAATGCCTTCTCTCCGTCCAGACCCAAAGATAACATAGGTATATTTTTTGTTTGTGTATACTTTATAATATTAAATAATATTCTAATATTTTCAGGACCTTGACGTTTTTGCACAAAACATGTCTGATCTTTGTTATTAACTTTGGGATTAAAATGTTTTAACCTAGTTGCAAGGATTTTAGAATATAGTTTAGTATCGATATTCATGAGTGATATTGGCCTATAATTAAGATTAGTAGGATTTTTATTTAGTTTTAGGATTGAGACTATAGCAACTTCGATCATTTCTGCTGGCATTTGACCCTTTTCTTTTATTTCATTAAATAAGTTTAGGAGCCAAGGGTCTAGGATGTTTCTAAAAATACCCGGCAAACCCATCTGCGCCTTGTGCATTACCAATTTTTAGGCCTAAAATAGCTTCTTGAATTTCAATAAGAGTAACTGGTAAATTATAATATTTGATGATATTTATGGGAGCCGAATTTTTTTTAAATATGTATTTTTCGCTTCTTTAGTAGATTTCCTAAGTATTTCTTTCTTATCCAAATTATATATAACGAACTATAATATTTTCTAAATGTTTTTCTCCTATTTCATTTGGATTACTATGTTGTTTATTAGCTGGATCTATCAGCATTTCTATTAGTCTTTGAAATGATTTTTTCTTAAGTTTATTGTCCATTATTTTCCCGGCTTTATTTCCCTAATAAAACATTTTCTGTTGATATTTACATATCATATTGTCAACTTGTTGTTGCGTAATTTTTTTTAATCTGTTTTTGTATATGTGTAATCAGCTTTAAATCTTCATTATTAGGACTCTTTGTATTCCTCCTGTCAGTAACTCTTAGTTGTATATATTAAGATCTTAATGAATTACCTATTTTGTTTCTCTGAATACTCGCCCAATCTATTAGAACCCCTCTGATGTAAACTTTATGGGTATTCCATACAGTAGTCTCTTGTGTGACCAAATTTAAGTTTAAATCTGCTATAGAAACTGAGAAAATGAATAAAGTAATACAAGAATTTTTTGAATTAAACAGAGATTCGTCCATCTTCCAACTTCACTATGGAATATACAGTAGGTGTTATTATTCTCAATCTGTAAAGAGATCAACGCGTGCTCCGACCAGCTTATTTAATTACTACCTACCTTAACTGTAATATCCATAACTTCCTTATTGACTAGGAAGTAATCCAGTCCGGAATACATATTGTGCCTTTGTGAGAAAAAGGTGTAGTCTTTAAAATTAGGACAGAAAGTTCTCCAAGTATCATACAGTTGATGATTGGAGATCAACTCTTTAAATCTATTAGCATTATTTATAATCTCATTTAAGTTTATTTCCTATCTTATTATCTAATTTGGGATCTAGAATCATATCTATATCTCCACCTATCACATAAAGTCCATTTTAAGTTTATCAAATTTTCGCAAAATGTATTTTAGGTATTTATTTAGGTTTATTATTAGGAACATATAGGTTGATTAATGTACATTTCTTCCCATTTATCGAACCCAACCATGCAACATATCTCTTTTTATTGTCTATCTCTTTATACTCCTCCACTATTTCAAGTTTTTTGCTGAAGAGTATTGATACCCCACTGAATTTAGAATTAAACTTAGAATGTACTTGACACAGGCATTTATTATTCAAGAATAATGGATTGTATTCTTCTTTCCAGTGTGTTTCCTGCAAAAATATTATATCTGCATTTTGCTTAAGCAAGTAATCTGAAGCTATCTTTCTTTTAAATGGGGAATTCAATCCATGTACATTTTGAGAGACTAATTTAAGAGACATTTATTCTAAATTCTCAGGTATCTTAAAATTTTGTTCTACAAGAATATTTACATAAAAATATGGACTCGTACATTTAACATACAAAAAAACTTTCCATTTCTTAAACTTGATGTTACTAAGTTTTATATTTTCCAATAGCTCCATTTCGAGGAGGCGAGCAAAATCCAATACAGCTGGTCTTTACTTGAAAACAGCAATACAGATCATAGCAAATTGGACAGTAATAATTACAAATAATTTCTACATTTTACTCCTAATCACCAACTTTTAACTGTATCAATATATTTCCCTTTATCAATATCATAAGAATCAGAAAAAATAGCTTTATTTATCAGCTAAGCTGAATCAATGTCTATAGCAAAATTAGGGCTTATTAACTGAACTATATTCAATTTTCTAGTTTTAGTTTCCAATCCACCCAATAGTCCTTTATGATCCTTGTGCTCCTAAAAATTTGTGTTTTATACATAAAGTTAGTGATTTTGACCTTTATTTTTATTTTTTCAATCTTCTGAGACAAAATTGAATAAGTAACTTGATCTTGTTCATAAACCACATATAACATCTACATACTTGGTGCATTATACTAGATGCATAGGAATGTCATATGCTATATATAATGCCTTATGACTTAGAAGATTCATAAAATCATAAGTAAATCCTGTTGAATTCAAATATATCTGGTTATTTATTAAATATACTATCGCTAAAAGTACAAGTCAAAACTTATTCTGGATTCTCTGTGGGTAAAACTCTGGTCTCAAGTAAACATAAATGTGAGACTGTGATATTGAGGCATGAATTAATAGATCACCACGAATATAAGATACTAGCGTATTGCCCGTCAAAAAATGTGTGTTGATGTTGCTGCAGCATTAGTGGTGTGGCGGTGCTGTGTAAGCGTGATGAACGTGTGCACTGTAATAGTGTGCGTGCAAGAGCCGAAACCGTTAACGTAGCTGTGTAATTCCGCATTATCCTAAAATGGTGGGTAATGTGTGGTATGCGTCTCAGCGGATTATCCGTAAGTGTTTTCCGTGGTTATAGTGCTGTAGCCTCGTTTTCGTTTTGTTCGGCCGCCATTTTTTCTGCGGCGCTGATTGCCAAAGTACTACGGTTGAACGGCTCGCCGGCGCTGACCGCCTGCGGCGCTCATCGCTAAGCCCGCTAAAGTACTACGGTTTAACAGTAAATATGGTAAAAGGGTAAAATGACGGTCAATAAAAATTAAATGTTGTGAAATTTGTTTGCAACACAAAATGACTCCACTACATTTGTCCCTTTTTTTTTTTCTTAAAATAAATATACATTCTTTTTTTTTTACTTTTTATTTTTTTAACTTTCAACTTATATTTCATCAAATACGTTGTTTTAGGCGTGAAATCTGATGTTGCGCGAGACAAAGGCGTTAAATCTGTGTTAATGCGTAAATCTGTAATTGCGTTTTGTAAAGTGTACTCGCTACTGTCTTTTTACTCATTGTGCGGTTAATCCGCACCCTTTGTCTCGTTGTTTTTCGAGCACTTACGTCTGTGGCTGTGTTTTACACAGTTAGTAGTAGTATAGCCTCGTTTTCATTTTTTTCGCCGGCCATTTTTTTCTCGCTTAGCCGATTTTCGATCTTTGTAACTCACCTAAATCGATGTAAATTGGAGTTCCAACTCACTCCCAGACGTCCTGTCTGGTTCCCCATGCTGTAAGTGACCTTTTTTTTATTTTTTAGTGTGTATTTAGTGTTTTTTTTATTGTTTTGGTTCCGCCGCTTATCTCGTAATTTTTTTCATCTCGTATTTTTTTTCTAAGTGCTACGGTTTTGCGGCGCTCATTGCCAAAGTGCTACGGTTTAACAGCTCGCCGGGCGATGAGCGCCTGCGGCGCTCATCGCAAAGTCGTACGATCGGCAAAGTGGTACAGTTTTACGCCGATGAGCGCCTGTGGCTAAGTCGTACGCACTACGCAACACAGCGTGACGACGATTCGTAGTTGGACAATTATAATTTGTGATTGTAAATATATCTAAAATATATACTGAAAAGTTATTAATTCAAATAAAAACAAAGAAAACAGTTGGTTGATATAATTTATTAAGCAGTTATATGCTGCTAAAAGAAGAGATACTTTTTGGCAATATATTTAAAAATGGCAAACTAAATATAGCCATATAGATTTGAACATGACTAAGTTGATATAAAGTGAATACAAAAATCTGTTTCATATCCACATTTGAAGGGATAAGAAAAACGAATGTAAACGATCAAGGGATTAAAATCAACTGTTTTTCTAAAATATTTATTTTTACAATGTTTTAAATATGCTGCTGTCCCAAAAAAATTACTAAAATGTTTTATTTATTTTTCCAAATCACTATTTGAGTTTGTAAGTAAAGAGTGTTCATGCACTTGGAAAAATCTCTCTCCCGAATTTTGCATATATTAAATATTTTAAGCAGCTGACAAATAACCAGGAGTGAATCTCAAATTTGAGGGAGTCACTGAAGAGATTCTAGAATTTGAGTTTATTGTATATTTTTTAAATATTTCTAGGGTGGCTTGTTGTAGAAACAACCAGATGTTGGCATAGATGTTGGAATATTTTCAACTACATTTAGAAAAGACACTGCTACAGACACCCTATTGAGATGGGAAAGCCAACACTTTGAACCTATCCAGAGAGGAATACCCAAAGGCCAATATCTTCGTATTAGAAGAAATTGCAGCACAGACGAAGAGTTCATAATAGAAGCAGAAAAATTGAGAAAAAGATTTAGAGAAAGAGGTTTCTAAAAACACTGCCTCAAAACAGATTTCAAACATGCCTGGAATTGCAATAGAACTTCGCTTCTTCATGGAAGTAACTCTTCAAGAAATGTTTCAAGTGGTCTGAATCCCACCCGCTGCATAATGACCTTTGGGTATGACTCTCAAGTGATAAAGGAGTCAATTGCCAAATACTGGTATATGTTGAAAAGTGATGAAGATCTTACTGAGGTATTAACACCTAACATCTCAGTTACATACCGGAGAGGAACAAACCTCAAAGATATCTTGGTACATAGTGCCTTCAAAGAGAAAGGAGCAAATACTACATGGCTTAAACCTCCATTAGGTTGTTTTAGATGTGGCAGATGCAAATACTGCAGTTACATCACACCTACAAAAATATTTGAACATCCAACAACAAAGACAAAATACAAAATCAAGGAGTTTTTCAACTGTTGTTCTACAGGTGTAGTTTATGTAGCAGTTTGCGTTTGCCACAAGATCTATGTTGGAAAAACTATCCGCCAACTACGACGTAGAATAGGGGAACATGTCTTAAGCATTAAACATATGCTGGATACCCCTATTGCACGACATGTCAAACTTTACCACAAGAACCAAAGTAAAGTTCTGACTTTTTTGCCATTGATAAAGTCACCATGAGTCAAAGACAGGGAGATATTGACCGTAGACTCCTCCAATGTGAGGCCAAATGGATATACAAATTAAAGGCCCTTTCTCCTTGTGGCCTAAATGAAGGCTTCAACTATACGGCCTTCATTAAAGAATTGGGTCCTGTCTTAACAAATGATTAAAGATTAAAAGTAATGAGGTCCATTTTCTAACACAACCATCCAGAGATAATATTGATATTATTTAAATACAGGATTAATCTTTCCTTCTTTTGGACTGTAGACTAAACTAGTGCCAGATATCATTATCATCATTTTTATATTATTTATATTTTGTCTCACCGCAATCACTATACCAATATTGGGAGCCTTTTAGATGCTCTCCTTAAATATTAAATATTCATTTGTTCATAGATATTATATCTTCATGGATGTAAATTCCCACTATTACCTCACATATATATTACATAGGTATATTTAGCCCTA
This sequence comes from Discoglossus pictus, assembly GCA_027410445.1. Taxonomy (NCBI): domain Eukaryota; kingdom Metazoa; phylum Chordata; class Amphibia; order Anura; family Alytidae; genus Discoglossus; species Discoglossus pictus. The sequence continues at coordinate 128,907,824 of CM050167.1, read as the reverse complement.
TATTTCATATTTATAGATTTCTTTTTTTCACCTTATTCACATAGGTGTTTCACTCTACTTTTATCCTAGATAGATGTTTTTGGCCATATTTACTAATGGTCATAACTTCATTTCTTTTTCACACTTTTTATATAGCTTATTTACAGTATGGCCTATCTCTTTCCAGTATTTTTGTTCTCAGGACCTCACTTTATTACCTTTGTCGTTCTTTTGTTTCTGTTTCTTTTTTATTTACCCTTTATACTTACCATTGTTATATTATTTGCATTTAGCTGTTTTTTCTTGCATTAAATGTATTCTCTATGACTACTCATGGTTGCCGTAGCAACCGCCTTATATAAATACCTCACTCGGACATTACTTCCGTGTTTGCCCTTTGAGAAAGACATCAGTTGTGCGTCGATACGCGTCAGGCGGGAGCGTCCTATGCGGTCCACTGTGACACGCATATAGACGCTGTTTGTTTAGGCTATGCTCTGTTCACCACTCGCTCGTCCAACTTTAATCAATCCAGTACCCCCTTTTAGTAAACACCTTCTCTCCCCTAATTCACTACAAGATATTTATTTTATTAATGTGGATGGCTGTGGCAATTAATATGCCTTTAATAGCCCCTAACCAGTCTATACTACAATGATAAAGGGGTTAAACTATTTCCAAATATTATGTATACAATAGTCTCTGACTAACTGTGACAGTGATGGGAGTTTGAAAGTAGGTTGAATCAAGCGATTTAAAAACATATAATAGTTTTTTAAAAACCATACAAATGACTTTATTGAGCGTTTAGAACAAAGACAAAAGCAAGCCTTAACTTTATATTGAAATAAAACCTATATTAGCTATTTAAGCTCCTGAGATATTAATTATCCTACAAAATTTGGGCCATCTTGGCCTTATGGAAGGCTCTGTTTTTATTATACCCTTTCTATCCTTGTTTTTAACCTTTTTAATCGCCGTTGTGAGGTACAAGTACCTAATAAATAATTAAATATATGTATGCAATGTTATTCCCAATTATACTATATGTTATTTATGGTAAAACCATTATCAGAGTGAAAATCTCTTGGGATCTAGAAAATCCAGTACTCTTAAATATTTAACTTGTGGTTCAATCCACCATTTGGATTTAACTTTAAGACTTTAAATAATTTCTTGAGTTTCTTTGAACAATAACAATTTACATATTTTGCAAGAAAAGATATCCTTGGTAGAAAAGAGTAAAACATTCAATATGGCCCTTTTTAACTTAAATAATATTGACTTACTTCAAAAAGAAGCAGACGACAGCTTCATGTCTAAGACACAGATTGTACCTGAGATTAATAAAGATATTAAAAAAGCTTTTAGTGAATTGATGAATAATGCCAAAAAACAAGTCAAAATTATATGGGAAATTAGTAGTTTACAGAACTACTTAAAAAATCACTTAGTCCCTAGAGGACTAAGAGTGAATGTGATTCAAGCTACAAATCTGGCTAATGATAAATTTATGGAAAAATGGAAAGAAATGTTGTTAAAATGTTCACAAGATCTAATGGAACTGATTGTTGAAACAGAACAATCTAATCTTGAAACTTTAAAACCCAAAGTGAGTTTATACCAACAAGATTTTAACAAGTTTAATTAAACACCTGAATATGACAGTTATTGTACCAGACTAAATGAAAATATAGAAAAGTTTAAGAAAGATTTAAAAGAAAGGAAAAAAAGAAGTTTCCATAAAGATCAAGATGACTTTAAGTCAGGAAATATTTTTAGGAAATTTCCTTCAGGTGCCCCCATGTACAGCCATTCAGATATGAGCTCCTTTGAATATGATAACTCAGACTTAGATGATGGAGCTCCATTAAAATTCAGGAATAGACGTTCCAACACTTGGCTAAAGAAAGATGATACTAGACCCTACTCCCAAACAAGAACAGGGAGAAGATTCAACAACAATGAGAATTTTTTAGAGAGAGGCAGGACTGTCCAAAAAGAAATTCAGAAATGTAAGCAACAGGGATCCACAATAGACAATCCACCGCTCTCTCTGGAACAAGATAAATTGATAGTTAATCTTTCCAATTTCCAACTAAAAGAGAATCATATATCTGTTCTACAGAAAGGTTTATCTTTTGTACGTACATCTAGGCCAGACCCTTTTCTACATATAAACGACTTGAATTTATTTGCAAGGAAATTAGCTCTACATAAATTTCATAAACTCAAACAAGAAAGGGAACTGACCCAATTGGGACTTGGAAAAGAAGACATGGAAGCATTCCATACTATGTTGTCTCTCTTAGAAGAAAACAATGCAAAACAAAAGGATACATTTGTAATATGGAAAAATAAAAGTCGTTTTACTCCAGCCTTAAAAGACTATGCCAACATCTGGTTGTTTCTACAACAAGCCACCCTAGAAATTGAAAATATTGATTACAAGAATATACCGAAGAACTATAATTTAACAAAAAGCGAAAACCAGGCTTTACTTGAACTAAAAAAATGTAAAGATATTCAAATTAAATCTGCGGACAAAGGTGGAAACATAGTTATTATGGGCAACACAGAATATAATCTAATGTGTAAAAAAATCTTAAACGACACTAACACCTATGAAACTCTTGAGAGTAATCCTACATTGAAATATAAAAAACTTCTTAAAAACATCTTGGACCAAGCTAAAATTGAAGGTCTCATTGATGAGCAAACTTTCCAATACCTTTTTCCAAAATATCCTACTGTTTCCATTTTTACACCCTGCCAAAAATTCATAAAAAAGTAACTCCAATCCCTGGCAGGCCCATTGTGTCAGGAACTGATAATTTATATTACAAATCAAGTGTATTTCTAGATCACCATCTAAAAGATATGGTTGAAACACTACCTTCATTTGTAAAAGATACAAATGACATCTTAAAACAAGTTGAGGACCTTACAATACCTATGGATGCCTATTTAGCCACTATAGATGTAGAGGCTTTATATAGCAGCATTCCTCATGAAGAAGGTATTGAAGCAAATCATTTCTTTTTACAGAGCAGAGGTACAAAATTGCAAAAATTCAATAAATTTCTTATAGACTTACTAGACTATGTTCTTAAACAACTATTTCACCTATAATGGGAATTGGTACCATCAAAACAAAGGAACAGCTATGGGTACCCCATGCGCCCCAAGCTACGCCAACCTATTATTAGGTTGGTGGGAAGAGAAACTAATCTTCAATGAACTCCTTTTAGAATATACTGAATCAATACTTATGTGGAGGCGCTATATAGATGACATTGTATTAATATGGACAGGTACAAAAAATAAATTTGAAGAATTTATGGAAAAAATAAACGTTAATCCATTAGGCCTCAAATTCACCCACGAGATTAATGACTCAAGACTCACTTTTCTTGACTTAATAATCAAGAAAGATGAAGATGGCAGAATATTTTCAACTACATTTAGAAAAGACACTGCTACAAACACCCTATTGAGATGGGAAAGCCAACACTTTGAACCTCTAAAGAGAGGAATACCCAAAGGCCAATATCTTCGTATTAGAAGAAATTGCAGCACAGACGAAGAGTTCATAATAGAAGCAGAAAAATTGAGAAAAAGATTTAGAGAAAGAGGTTTCTAAAAAAACTGAGTCAAAACACATTTCAAACATTCTTGGAATTGCAATAGAACTTCGCTTCTTCATGGAAGTAACTCTTCAAGAAATGTTTCAAGTGGTCTGAATCCCACCCGCTGCATAATGACCTTTGGGTATGACTCTCAAGTGATAAAGGAGTCAATTGCCAAATACTGGTATTTGTTGAAAAGTGATGAAGATCTTACTGAGGTATTAACAACTGACATCTCAGTTACCTACCGGAGAGGAACAAACCTCAAGATATCTTGGTACACAGTGCCTTCAAAGAGAAAGGAGCAAATACTACATGGCTTAAACCTCCATTAGGTTGTTTTAGATGTGGCAGATGCAATTACTGCAGTTACATCACACCTACAAAAATATTTGAACATCCAACTACAAAGACAAAATACAAAATCAAGGAGTTTTTCAACTGTTGTTCTACAGGTGTAGTTTATGTAGCAGTTTGCGTTTGCCACAAGATCTATGTTGGAAAAACTATCCGCCAACTACGACGTAGAATAGGGGAACATGTCTTAAGCATTAAACATATGCTGGATACCCCTATTGCACGACATGTCAAACTTTACCACAAGAACCAAAGTAAAGTTCTGACTTTTTTTGCCATTGATAAAGTCACCATGAGTCAAAGACAGGGAGATATTGACCGTAGACTCCTCCAATGTGAGGCCAAATATATATAAAGATATACAAATTAAAGGCCCTTTCTCCTTGTGGCCTAAATGAAGGCTTCAACTATACGGCCTTCATTTAAGAATTGGGTCCTGTCTTAACAAATGATTAAAGGTTAAAAGTAATGAGGTCCATTTTCTAACACAACCATCCAGAGATAATATTGATATTATTTAAATACAGGATTAATCTTTCCTTCTTTTGGATTGTAGACTAAACTAGTGCCAGATATCATTATCATCATTTTTATATTATTTATATTTTGTCTCACCGCAATCACTATACCAATATTGGGAGCCTTTTAGATGCTCTCCTTAAATATTAAATATTCATTTGTTCATAGATATTATATCTTCATGGATGTAAATTCCCACTATTACCTCACATATATATTACATAGGTATATTTAGCCGTATATTTCATATTTATAGATTTCTTTTTTTCACCTTATTCACATAGGTGTTTCACTCTACTTTTATTCTAGATAGATGTTTTTGGCCATATTTACTAATGGTCATAACTTCATTTCTTTTTCACACTTTTTATATAGCTTATTTACAGTATGGCGTATCTCTTTCCAGTATTTTTGTTCTCAGGACCTCACTTTTTTACTTTTGTCTTTCTTTTGTATCGGTTTCTTTTTTATTTACCCTTTATACTTACCATTGTTATAATATTTGCATTTAGCTGTTTTTTCTTTTCTCAAGAGTGAAAAACTCTGGGGATCTAGAAAATCCAGTACTCTTAAATATTATACGAATACTACACAAAACCCAAATATTTTACACAAATTAACATGTTGTCAGTATACAATGTGACAATGTGGGGGAGGAGAGACACAGGGGAGGGAAGAGGGAGGCGGAAGACACAGGGGAGGGGAGAGGGGGGAGGAAGACAAAGGGGAGGGAAGAGGAAGATACAGGGGAGGGGAGAGGAAGACACAGGGGAGGAGAGAGGAAGACACAGGGGAGGGAGGAAGAGACACAGGGGAGGGAGGAAGAGACACAGGGGAGGGAGGAAGAGACACAGGGGAGGGAGGAAGAGACACAGGGGAGAGGTGGGGGAGGAGAGACACAGGGGAGGGGAGAGGTGGGGGAGGAGAGACACAGGGGAGGGGAGAGGTGGGGGAGGAAGACACAGGGGAGAGGGGGAGGAAGACACAGGGGAGAGGGGGAGGAAGACACAGGGGAGAGGGGGAGGAAGACACAGGGGAGAGGGGGAGGAAGACACAGGGGAGAGGGGGAGGAAGACACAAGGGAGAGGGGGAGGAAGACACAGGGGAGAGGGGGAGGAAGACACAGGGGAGAGGGGGAGGAAGACACAGGGGAGTGGGGGAGGAAGACACAGGCGAGAGGGGGAGAAAGACACAGGCGAGAGGGGGAGAAAGACACAGGGGAGAGGGGGAGAAAGACACAGGGGAGAGGGGGAGGAAGACACAGGGGAGAGGGGGAGAAAGACACAGGGGAGAGGGGGAGAAAGACACAGGGGAGAGGGGGAGAAAGACACAGGGGAGAGGGGGAGAAAGACACAGGGGAGAGGGGGAGAAAGACACAGGGGAGAGGGGGAGAAAGACACAGGGGAGAGGGGGAGAAAGACACAGGGGAGAGGGGGAGAAAGACACAGTTGAGAGGGGGAGAAAGACACAGTTGAGAGGGGGAGAAAGACACAGTTGAGAGGGGGAGAAAGACACAGGGGAGGGAGGAGAAATAGGGGACGGGGGAGGGGGAGGAAGACACAGGCGAGGGGAGAGGAGGGAGGAAGACACAGGCAAGGGGAGAGGGGGGAGGAAGACACAGGTGAGGGGGAGGAAGACACAGGTGAGAGAAGAGAGTGGAGAAAGACACAGGGGAGGGGGGAAGGGACACAGGGGAAGACACACAGGGGAGGTGACAGGTGGGAGGAAGAGACACAGGGGAGGGGGAGGATGACAGGTGGGAGGGGGAAGGAAGATACAGGGGAGGGGGAAGGAAGACACAGGGGAGGGGAGAGGTGGGGGAGGAGAGACACAGGGGAGGGGAGAGGTGGGGGAGGAGAGACACAGGGGAGGGGAGAGGTGGGGGAGGAGAGACACAGGGGAGGGGAGGAAAACAGAGGGGAGAGGTGGGGAGGAAGACAGAGGGGAGAGGTGGAGAGGAAGACAGAGGGGAGAGGTGGAGAGGAAGACAGAGGGGAGAGGTGGAGAGGAAGACAGAGGGGAGAGGAAGACAGAGGGGAGAGGAAGACAGAGGGGAGAGGAAGACAGAGGGGAGAGGAAGACAGAGGGGAGAGGAAGACAGAGGGGAGAGGAAGACAGAGGGGGGATAGGTGGAGAGGAAGAGACAGGGAGAGGGGAGGAAGAGACAGGGGAGGGGGGAGGAAGAGACAGGGGAGGGGGGAGGAAGAGACAGGGGAGGGGGAGGAAGAGACAGGGGAGGGGGAGGAAGAGACAGGGGAGGGGGAGGAAGAGACAGGGGAGGGGGAGGAAGAGACAGGGGAGGGGGAGGAAGAGACAGGGGAGGGGGAGGAAGAGACAGGGGGAGGAAGAGACAGGGGGAGGAAGAGACAGGGGGAGGAAGAGACAGGGGAGAGGGGGAGGAAGAGACAGGGGAGAGGGGGAGGAAGAGACAGGGGAGAGGGGGAGGAAGAGACAGGGGAGAGGGGGAGGAAGAGACAGGGGAGAGGGGGAGGAAGAGACAGGGGAGAGGGGGAGGAAGAGACAGGGGAGAGGGGGAGGAAGAGACAGGGGAGAGGGGGAGGAAGACACAGGGGAGAGGGGGAGGAAGAGACAGGGGAGAGGGGGAGGAAGAGACAGGGGAGAGGGGGAGGAAGAGACAGGGGAGAGGGGGAGGAAGAGACAGGGGAGAGGGGGAGGAAGAGACAGGGGAAAGGGAGAGGGAGAGACAGGGGAAAGGGGGAGGGAGACACAGGGGAAAGGGGGAGGAAGACACAGGGGAAAGGGGGAGGTAGACACAGGGGAAAGGGGGAGGTAGACACAGGGGAAAGGGAGAGGGAGACACAGGGGAAAGGGAGAGGGAGACACAGGGGAAAGGGGGAGAAAGACAAAGGGGAAAGGGGGAGGTAGACACAGGGGAAAGGGAGACACAGGGGGAGAGGGGGAGGAAGACACAGGGGAGAGGGGGAGGAAGACACAGGGGAGAGGGGGAGGAAGACACAGGGGAGAGGGGGAGGAAGACACAGCAACCTAGCTCCTGGTGGGAACACCGCAGCTGTATTCATCCTTACTCAATGGACCCCAAAGCGATCCACCAGGGGTTTAATCACCCACCCACTGCTGCCACCCCTCTCCAGGAACAACTACTGCAGCACCACTTTCCTGACCCAGCTTGTGGCCTACCCCCTGCGGTCAGCCCATGAAGCCTGGAGGCGGCATGGCTCCCCTGTGTCCTTCAAGGAGGCAGACGCTAACTAGAGGTACCTGTGGGGACTCTCCTTGGCCATTCCAGTCGGCTAACCAGCAGAAGTGCCGCAAGGAGTAGACAGGGTTGTGGTCGCAACTGCACCCAAAAAGCAAAAAGGAGACTGTCCCAAACCCCTTCAGGAGAGCAACAAGCGGCAGCAACAGGGGAAAGAACCCTGAGGCCTCCTGAGTTCCACAATCAAGTAGGTGCAGACCAATTTAAAAGACACATCCACTGGCAGGAAACCCGCTAAGAGTCTCCCCACTCCCTCCCAGGTGGGTGAAGACCAAGTCAGGGAGAGACAATATTGCAAATAATGCATGTTCTAAGCAGCTCCCCAGACTCATAGCAGACAGTGATCTCCACACCAGACTCCCGTGAGGAGATTTTTTTGTACTCTTTTAGGCTACCTCAATACTATTTTGCCATTATAGATTATTTCTTCAACTTGGGCGACCTTTATCCAATAATGTATACCTAATGATGTATATATAATAGCATTTGGTAGTAATTTACAGGATATTTGATCCAGATATATTTATAATTGTGGTTCATCCATTTATTGATGCTATTGTGAGTTTGATATACTATTTGTATTACAATCTTTTAAATTATATTGTATATACATTTTTATTTTTGTAAATATAATAAGTTAAATTTTAATATATATAGTATGGGTTTTTCCTTTTTTTTTTGCATGATTATTGGTTCACAGAATATGCCAATTAATATGGCTGAGGGGGTTTATAACTTGTGATTGGAATTTAAAGGTATCTGTTCTTTCCTCTACATATTATTTCTGATATATTATACACTGCTGATCACATAAGTTACTCCTTATGTTTGTTTATGTATGGGTATTGAAGCTATGAGATAGCAAATCCAGATCTACATAAGGAGACTCCTATTATTGTTGTTCACCTAAACAAACTCTTGATAGAATTCAAGATGGTGCATGCAGCCATAACATCCAGACCCTATAACATCCAGACCCTTTCCTAATATAGAAACCCAAACAAAGTTTCCCTGCTTCTACACGGTACATTTTCTTGTTAATTCACGATTTGTTTATGAATATTTAAAGCATTTTCTACAAGAAAATTGGATGGTTGACCTGCTTATTCAGGACACAAAACGATACCCAACAAAATATACTAGAATGCATGGATGAAGTGTGATCTAGGTAAATAAACAGACTTTACTGGTACAAGTGAATGAAGTGACAACCGGAGCTCTCCCAACAACTACATCAGATTGACGAAAATGAACACTGTACATTAAACCTATGAGGTAACCCCAGGTGAGGGCACATACAAATACATATTGTCGGTCTACTCAATATACTTTTGGTGATCTATACTAAATTATCTGTGCACTATTTTTTTACTTTTTTGTTTTCATGTTCACATGGTGTTGAAGGCTGTTCACACTTATTGTCACACAAGTACATTTATTATATTATTATAAATCACTTCATGTAAGATGAAGTACATCGGCAAAACAAACAGACCATGCAGACAGCTGGTATTAGAACATATACATGAGGTCTTAAACAATGATGATTACCCTACTGCCTAACCTGTCAGAAATGAACACAACAATGATCCACATTATTTGAAGATTATTGGTATTGGTCACATTCATCCATTGTTGACTGTAAAAAAGTATTATATACAGCGAAAACGGTTACAATAGTAAAAGTGCTTATTTAAATTGAAATAAATAAATAAGGAAGCCTGGGAGTGAGGTTGCAAGCGAATGTGAGAAATATTTGGCGTTTTTTCATCGATCAAAATCGGCTAAACGAGGAAAAAAATTGCGGACGAGAAAACGTAAAAATTCTGAAACAGATTTAAAACAAGGCCAAACAATGCTAGCAACGCAGGACAGGTGAAAATACACGACAGCGAAGACAGTAACACACCCGAACGCCAGGAACGCAGGACTTTGAAAATAAAACCAACGGCAGTCAGCACGCGCCACGCACACATTCAGCAGACACACAGAGGAGAAAGACACAGGGAAGGGACAGGGGGGAGATGGTGGAAAGAGACACATGGCATTCCTAAACACAAAAGTTGCAGGTTAACGAGGACTGCAATGATGTACAGTAGACCGGAGCAGAGGCTCGCGATGAGCGCCGAAGGTGATCACTGCAAAGCATGAAAGTTGTGGGTTGACAAGGCCTGCAATGAGCGGCAAAGCTCATCACGTACAGTAGACGGAGGGAGAGTTTCGCAATGCTCGACGATTCCCGTCATTTTTGACGGGCAAGTAGTTAGTTTACACATAAAATTTAGTTTACATCGAAATATATAGCATTTGTGGGGCAACATTTTTGACCAAAAAGGGGTGCTCTTTGTCTTTTTGTCCTTCTTAATGGCATGTCTTTACCATTGCATTGGAGAAAAAAAATATATATTTGTAAATATTTTTGCACCCTTGGTCAGTTTCAAATAAAAGGGTCACATATTTGACTTAGAGTGTGACCGGGTTGTATATTGTCACCTTATTTATTCAACTTCTTCATGGAATATATAATATGTAAGACCGGCATGGATAAATCTAAAGCAGGAATCAATATTCCTGGGATAAATATCAACAACCTCAGATACATATATGGCCTCAAAAACTCAGATAGCTGAAAGTAAGAAGGAAGTAAGGGTTCTCTTGATGAGGATGAAAGTAAAGAATGCAAAAGTTGGCCTGCTGCTCAGCATTAAAAAGACAAAGATCACAGCAAGCTGCAATCTCCGTTCCTGGGAAAAAGTAGAGCAGTGACAGATTATTTTCCTGGGATCCAAGATCTCAGCAGATGGTGACTGCAGTCATAAAATAAAAATATATTTGCTTCTGGGAAGGAAAACTACTGCAAGTCTAGACAAGCTATTAAAAAGCAGAGATTTTACAGTATCAACAAAAGTTTGCTTAGTTAGAACTATGGTATTCCCAGTAGTAACATATGGATGTGAAAGCTGGACCATAAAGAAGGCGGAGTGCTATAGAATTGATGCCTCTGGGTTGTGGTGCTGGAAAAAGCTGCTTACAGTCACTTGGACTGCAAGAAGATCCAATCACTCAATACTGCAGGAAATCAAGCCAAACTGTTCACTGGAAGGTATGATCATAAGGCTAGAATTCAAATATGTCAGCCATATCATAAGTAGAAGGGATTCCCTAGAGAATATTTGATGGTGGGAGAGATTGAAGGCACACAGAGACGAGATAGATGATGGATAGATGAGGTCACTGAAGCAATGAAAATGAGCTACAGGGAACTCGGAAGTGCAGGATCACTGAGAGAGTCAGACCTGACTAAAAGACTAAACAACAACAAAAATGCTAGAGTATTTTATTATGCTAATTGTCTCTGACCATTTCTGTTATTACGCTTGTACCACTTGTTACAGGGATCCTCCTACTACAGGATTCCCCAATAGGGTCCAAAGACTTCAGAATATTATGAAATTTAGAATTATAAAATGATCTGATCGTTGCTTAACCAAGGCCTTAACCATGCATTGTTCTTGCTTAGTATCCATAATTTTTTCACTAGCAGAAATATGCACAGTAATAGTAGGTAATTTTATTTATTTTGTTTCCACTGATTTTCCATCAATTTTCTGTGCCTGTTTACCTAGATGCATTTTCTGAGACTGAGAGAAATATTTCTCCAAATAAATCACAATGTAGAACTGCTAAAGTGTTTTTTAACCGTACATAACAGGCAATTAATTGTACAAACTCAGCCAATTCTAGAGTTTATACAGTTGTCAAATTGATATTTTATTAATGCTTCCATTTCAATTCTCTTTATATATAGCTTAAAAGATATAAAGATCCTTCCTTGGTAAGAAACGTGTTTCGGAAAATCACAAAGACTGAAAATATCAGTTGTAAAATATATAAAAATGTTATTAGTAATTATTGTTCTTGTAGAATATCCCAAAATCCAAGCTGAAAAAAAATGTTACAGTAGTTAAATGTTCCCATATATTTGGCAGGTTTGATGTATGCTTTCAGTTTCTCAGTGGGAGTGATTTTCAGTTCCAGTAGTGTGTCAAATGAATTGTTTTAACTCTCTTTAAGCTCATAGCTAAATTAATCAGGGAGTATTTAAACGCATTTAGATAATTCCAACATGTACAGAATATGACTGCCACTGAGATGAATGTGAAATATCATACGTTTTTGGTGATTCGCCACCTCTAGAGGATCTGGCCTGTCAATTTTCAGATTGTGCCTCTCACCCAGGCCAACTCACCTTATATTTGACATACCATCGTGTCTACAGCGGGCCACAAGATTGGGTCAATGTATTCACTACAATGGTCTCTTACCAGATGTCACCCGGCCCACTTTGGGCTTCACTCTGGGATTTGAGCACCACACAAGTGCAGAATGTCAGGCCATAGCACAAGGCTGCATTAATGTTCCCTTAGGAAGGAGCTCCCTATAAAGTCATCTTTGGACCTCAATGAATTAAGATAGGCTTTCATTGAAACATTATCTTTGAAACAAGGTTTAACATAACCTAAAATAAAAATTCTTCTACCTGGAGAAAAAACGAATTTTTGAATTCCTTGTCTTACAAACTAGGAGACTATAATGTAACCACCAAGAATTGGTAGTTCCAATCATGGAAAACTCTAGCTCTAAAAGTCACAAATCTAGTAGAATGGTCATTGCATTCTTACATTATATTGGTAAAGCTGAACAAACACATGGCACAAAATCAGCATCTTCCAAATGTTAATCCCAATTAAAAAAAAAAAAACAGTGAGCATCTTACTCTAATACTGGTATAAGAAATATATATTCCTCTCAACTGAAATATAGTAGGGGTTACATCCTTCCAACACACAGGTCGTGGATGACAAATAAACAAAAAAATTACAATGAAATTAAGATGACTGTTACAAATAGTTTTGCCAAGGGGAGTTATTAGAATCCAAAAAGAGTGAGAAAGAGTGGCACCTCTACTCTGTGGGATATTAGATATGTATCATAGACATTCACATCCTGCAAGTTATGGCCACACAGGGCAAGGCAGGTCAGATCTGCTGTCACAAGCACTAGTCCATGTTAGCACTCATATCATTGGTTGACTTCCAGAAAGGCACAAGGCTCAGCAATTTGCCTCATTTAGTAAAGCTATGACATATTAATGCCAGCCATTCGGTTTTGAGGTGACATATTAAAAGTAAATTCCAGAGTTATTGCTTACCCCCGCCACCCCCATTGTTAAAAGATTTATAAAAATGTGGATATTGGTGTAAAAATGTGTGCTATCTTTTAATTTATTTTTGGAAACAAGCAACAGAGCAGCTGAAAAATTACTGAGAGAAAATGCTGTATCCTGTGCCTTGAGCCTGTATCCCTTAATTCCTGAGTTGTCAAAGTGATTCGCGTAATAATGAGGTACTTGTGGGAAAAAGCATCCTTATCTTATTCTTTTGAAATATACACCTCCATTTAACATCTACAAATGCAAGACATATCTACTTGAGAACTTCAATATTTTATCTTCTGTAACAAAAAATGTCTCCACTTTAACCCTCTGACTAAAAGTGACCACTAATGTAGCCTTGGAATCAAAACTACTTTTGATAAGTATAAATACACTACAAACATATGGAACTACATTCTCTGTGTTAAAAGACACAGTTATGGTAAAGGACTAGCAATTTTTTTTGTTTAATTACTCTCCTTTAGGTAACTCCCATTTCTTCCCCACTACCTGCTCCCATCCCTCAGAACATGTCATTGTGTGAGACAGACAAACAGAATCTGTAAATCTCCATACTGTATTCTGTAATGAAACAAGTACACTTAGTGGCTTCCTTCTAAGTCCATGAGATCATGTGATGCAGTTTCTAGTACAAGAGCAAGCAGCACTTGACTACATGGATTAATAGGACTTCAGTGACCATGTCATGTGTATTAGGATATGCAAAAACGATTCACAGTTCTCTGAAGGGATAGGAGAAAGTGGTAGTCAACATGGAAGCCCCCAGAGCCTAACATATGAAAAGAAAATACTAATATTTCATAAATAGATGGTTGGGTTAAAAAGATTTTATGTCTCTGATCAATTGTTTTTGTATATTCTTTACTGCAGGCTACCCTTTTATGTACTAAGCCTACTTCTTGCAGCTTCTGTGTCAACATGGCAAGTCTTTTTAAAGTAATGAACCTTCCATTCGCAGTAAATGACAAAAACACTGACAAAATGTATCCACCACTTTCCCATTGTGCAGATACACAGCTCCTGTGAATTCTGTGAGTCTTATCCAATCTCAGTAAGTAGCTTGCTGGTAACTAAAATGTTAGATTCCACAGCAGTTTTAATTTTTTTACATTCCAAAAACCAAATCGCTTATTTGCAAGTGTAGTTAATGGGCCAATTATTGCAGCACAATTTGGACCAAACCACAGTAAAGATTTCCTAAAAGGATGTTGAATACTTTAAGAATTTTTTTAAAAACTTGCATTTTTCAATTAGGATTAGATAAAGACTGTGTTTTGCATGCTTCATCGAATGCTCACTTTCAGACATGCAGTTTCAGCTCTGTATAGTGAGCAAAACAACAACAGACATTAACCATCACCACATCTATCTGTGCAGAACATACCATTCTGGAATCACATAAACAGGTCAGTTGTGGGCTAAGTTTGAGTGCATTCCTCCGTTCAGGAAAAAAATGCTATAAATAAGCGTCCTCACTGCGCACCGCAGGCTGTGTTAGCAATCATCACACTGTCAATTGTGGTTGTAAACAGACTTAAACTTTAGATTGTTTAGCTGTTATTAGTGTAACTTTTTTTTTTTTTTACAGATCTTGTTAACATATGATCCTGAACTCTTTCATGAAGAGCTTTTACAGTGAGGTATATAGCCGATTAAGTATCCCTCACCAGACTCCGCTCCTACATCCATCTCCCTATCTCTCTTCTACTGGCTTCAAAACTGCTTGAGCGTCTGTCAGTCACTTTACCCAATTTGTTTCCTCCAACTCTATTCTTAAAACCTTCCAATCTGGCTTTCGGCCCAAATACTGAAACCGCCCACACAAAAGTCACTAATTACTTGCTCACAGCCAAGTGAAAGGATTACTTTTCTATTCTAATTCACATGGACCCCTCTGCTGCCTTTAACAAAGTTGACCAAATTCTCCACTCTCTTGGCATCCGAGACACAGCTCTCTTATGGTTCACATCACACCTACAAGATCAAACATTTAAGAGTCTCCTTATCTGGCGAACAACCTTTTCACCTTGCCCTCTAGCTGTTGGCATACACTAAAGTTCAGTCCCTGGCCCTGTCATCTATCTACACATCCTCCTTTGGTACCCTTATTAAATATTATGTATTTTATTAACATCTATATCTATATCACCCTCTCTTCTAGCACGTGTTGCCAACGGACTCAATTATTTCCTCAAGGATGTCCGCCCATCAACTCAAAACGCAACTCAAAGACTGAGCTCCTAATCTGCTCACCCTCTAATACAGCTTCCACTCCTCAAATATCTCTTACTGTTGACAATGCCACCATCACTTCCACCTCCCAGGCCAGTTGTCTTGTGATTCTACTGGTCCCAGCCCTCTCTTTCATATTTCACCTAAAAAAAACTCCAAAATACGTCACTATCTTACACAAGACGATTAAAATCTCTAATACATTCTCTCATCATATCTCCCCTCAACTACTGCATCTTACTCCTTCCTGGTTCTCTTTCTCACCCGTCTATCCCTACTTCAATCCATAATGAACGCCTCCTCTAGATTCATCTACCATACTCGCTACTCAGTGTCTGCAGCACCTCTCTGTCAGTCACTCCACTTGCTCGTAGTCTCCAGAATAAAAATGTAAAATCATGACATCCCTTATATCTCTGCTCTTGTCTCAAAAAACTCCCTCATCCTCTTTGTTCTCCTTGTGACCTTCTAACCACCTCCTCTCACTCAAACCTTCATGACTTCTTTTGTGCTGCACCTATTATTTGGAATCTTATCACCTACAGTCCTAATATGCACAATGCATATATTGCTGCCACCCCCTCCTTTAGAGTGTAAGTTTGTGAGTTTTCAATCTTGTAAGAGCCTTTAAGGTAAGCACTATGTATGTTTGATTATAAGCTCAGTCAGGGCACTCCATTCTTTTGCAATGTGTTAAAAGTTTTTGCATTGTATTTAGCCCATATATAGCGCTACTGAATATGTTGGCGTGTAACAAATAAAGAATAATCAAATAATAATAACCGTTTAACATTTTTGACCACAGTGGTCCTATAACATAGCTACTAATGTTACTAGTTTGTTACATACTTCACAAATATGTAAATTCTTCCCCAAACTACAGCAGGGGGTGTATTCAACACATCCATTAAAGGGATATAGAACTCAAACATTTATTAACACATAAATAGTTGTTAACTCTAAAAAAAAAAATAATTTCATTAGGCAGAGTTAAGTGAAAAACAGACCAACATTGTGAATAATGTCCTGATAGGTCAGTATGTAAGTCTATAGATCAGGTTGAAGATAAGAACACAGCAGAGTAAAAATAAAGAGCAATACATTAAAACATAGCATGTAGCTTACAAAAATAGCAATAGAAGGGAGGGGAGGTATGTGGAATGTGTGTGAGCTATAAGACATTAAGATAGTGGGCCAGAAAGCCTAAGTCAATATTAATCCCCATATCCTTTGTATTAAAACATTGAATCATTATTAATTCAAATGTTTTCCGCTGTTGGATAGTTCTGAAATTCACTCGGAGTAGTTTTATTTTGAGGTTCTAGATGGAGTGAAATGATGTCCAACTGGAGTACAGTAACTTCATGGTGCTTTTTGATGGAGCTTTGGTGGAGGTTCATGAGACCTCCAGGACATTATTCACAATGCTGGTCTGTTTCTCACTTAACTCTGCCCAATGAATTTAATTTTTCTTGTTTTTCCCAAATATTTTTTTCTTCTTTTCTTTCTGTTTACTGTTTTTACTTCTCCTACTCTCTCTCTCTCCCTCTCCTACTCACTCTCTCTCCCTCTCCTAGTCACTCTCTCTTCCCCTCCTTCATTCTCTCTCCTTCCCTCTCCCTCGTGCTCACATTTCTTACTTTGCAGCAAGTTAAAGGTTTGACTCTGTAAGCAGCAAGTTAAGTGTTTGTCTCTGTCTAAGCAGTAAGTTACAGGTCTTGCTTAACTGATCATGATCAGGCACTGAAATACAACATATCAAAGAATGATTTACGATTTTGGCTTTATGGGATGTGCTTGCAGGCTTGAAGTCTCAATTTGCTATTCAACTCGCAAATTGGGCATAGTGCACATGCATAACTCAAAGTCTAATTTAATCAAAAGCTTTGCTCAAATGACCTTTAAAAAAACATTAGGATTATACACCCATGTTTTCCAATAAAAAACAGCAACTGAAAAAAAGAAGGCAAAATTTTATTTTATGTCAGCTTGCACTATTAATCCACTTCACTACTTTTGGCATTGTATATGTACCCATACCCCATAGCAAACATAATCAAAATATTCCTAGTTGAGTACATTGAAAATAAATTGTAGTATAGCATATCTGATAAAAATAAATTATTTTACAAACTAGGATACTATGTCAGCCATGGTTAGATTACAACTTTGGTCATGATTATTATGTTACCTAACATTTGTGTTGGGTAAAACAGGGTCTAAACAACTGTATACAAAAAAAGCACAATTGATCATAGTCATATGGTTGATAAACATGGTTGAATATTGGTTGATTTTGAGTAACAAGGGTGTATTGTGTCCAAAGAATCAACTTGAAAATGAAAGGGATCCCCATCATGGGAAGTAATTAATAAATGTATTAAAGCATCCACCCCAAACTAGGGTATTGTGATTAACCTTACCAAATGAATTATTGCATAGCTAGATCATTGTACAACTTCTAAGCTGAAAAAAAGGATACCCCTCATGAAAAAAATATGGGTTAACAATTAGTATAAAGCAGATTAGGGGCTCATTTACAGTTCTATAAGAGTGGGTTTGAGTCTTACTGTACCAGTGCTAGTTTGATTGGAAGGTAGAGGATGGACCCGTCAAAGGCAGTCACCTCTCCTGTCACTGAACGATGATCCTTCATCATCCCAAAGCGCATACCGCGGCACTCCACATTGGGACTGAGGAAGAAAAAGGTGTAGAGAAAGGAGAAATGTAAAGGAGGAGACAAGAATAGTGTTTAAAAAAGAGAGTGACAAGGCGCTGGCACAGAGAAAGTTTGAAAAAAAAGAGAGTGACAGTTAGAAATCAAGACAACAGGGAAGTAGATAGTATTAGAGATGGTAGCAATGAACATAGAATGGATACTGCAGAAAGATAAACGTCAAACTAAAAAAAAAAAGGTATGAAAATAGTGCTTGACATAGTAAAAAAAAAAAAAACGAGACTGTGAAAAACTAATTTGGAAGGAGAGAGATACCAGGAGATGAAAAATGTAAGTAGATAGAGACCAAACCCGAAATAAGTTTTATAAGCTCACACAAAGGTTACGTGATACTGGTACACAGCTTCATTTTTGCAGTGGATCTTAATCAGGTTCAGAGCCAGTGGAGTTGGAGTGCCTTTGCAACCCTGCTTTAGTAAAGGCTCTCTGTAAGCCAAAAAAAAGGAAAGAAAAACATGGAAAAGCATTAGGATACACGAGTCAGAGGAATATCTATTAAAAAAAAGTGCCTTGCAAAAGTATTCATCGCCCTTGGCATTTTTCGTTTTTTGTTGCCTCACAACATTGAATTAACATGTATTGTTTGAGGATTTGCATCATTTAATTTACAGAACATGCCCACAACTTTGAAAATGCTTCTTTTTTTTTTTTATTGTAAAGAAAACGACAAATCGTCCAAAATAATAGAAAAAGTCAATGTGCATAACTATTCACCACCCTAAAGTCAATTCTTTGTAGAGCCACCTTTTGCGGCAAACACAGCTCCAAGTCGCTTTGAATAAGTCTCTATGAGCTTGCCAAATCTTAACAATGGGACTTTTGCAAATTCCTCTTTGCAAAACTGCTCCAGCTCAAGTTGGATGGTTTGCACTTGTAAACAGCAATCTTTAAGCCTGACCACAGATTTTCTTTTGGATCGAGGTCTGGGCTTTGACGAGGCTAATCCAACACATTTACATGTTTCCCCTTAAAACACTTAAGTGTTGATTTAGCAGTGTGTTTGGGGTCATTGTCCAGCTGGAAGGTGAACCTCTGTCCTAGCCTCAAATCACGCACAGAGTGGTACAGGTTTTGCTCAAGAATATCCCTGTATTTAGCACCATCCATCTTTCCCTCAACTCTGACCAGTTTCCCAGTCCCAGCTGCTGAAAAACATCCCCATATTTGCTGCCACCACCATATTTCACTGTGGCGATGGTGTTCTTTGGGTGATGTAATGTGTTGGGTTTGCGCCAGACATAGCATTTTCTTTGATGGCTGAAAAGTTCAATTTTAGTCTAATCAGACCAGAGCACCTTCTTCCATACATTTTGGGTGTCTCCCACAAAACGTGCCATTTTGTTTTTTGCTGAAAGTAAAGGCTCTCTTCTGGCCACTCTGCCATAAAGCCCAACTCTAAGGAGTGTACGGCTTATTGTCGTCTCATGTACAGATACTCCAGTCTCTGCTGTGGAACTCTGCAGCTCCTCCAGGGTTACCTTAGGTCTCTGTGCTGCCTCTCTGATTAATGCCCTCCTTACCGGAGCGTTGAGTTTTGGTGGGCGGCCGTCTCTTGGCAGGTTTGCGGTTGTTCCATGTTCTTTCCATTTGGTTATGACAGATTTGATGGTGCTCCTGGGGATCATCAAAGATTTTGATAGTTTATAACCTAACCCTAACTTGTACTTCTCAACAACATTGCCCCTTACGTGTTTGGAGAGTTCCTTGGTCTTCATGGCAGTGTTTGGTTAGTGGTGCCTCTTGCTTAGTTGTTTCAGCCTCTGGGGCCTTTCAAAAATGGTGTGTATAGTTACAAAGTTACATAGTAATTAAGGTTGAAAAAAAGACTTTCAGTCCATCAAGTTCAACCTTTTAAGATCTCCTCTGATCTGCAATATGTGGATTAAATATTCATTAAATAGTTGTTAATTATGAAACCATTTTTTTTTTTTAATTATTAATTAATCCAGAGGAAGGCAAACAGAAAAAAAAACTCAAGTGAGACTTAGCCAATCGTCTCAAAGGAAAAAAACAATATTCCTTCCTGACCCCAGCTACTGGCGATCGGATTCTCCCTGGATCAATACTCTCTCTCTAAATATCCATGATAACCCTGAATTCCCTTTTTAATTAGAAATAAATCCAGTCCCCTTTTAAAGTTATATATCGAATCCGCTGTCACCACCTCCTCTGGTAGAGAATTCCACAGATTAACCACCCTTACTGTGAAGAACCCTTTTTTTTTCTTTAAGAATAAATATTTTGACTTCTAACCTCAAGGAGTGTCCTCTTGTCAGTTGGAAACCTCTTGGTAGAAAAAGCTCCCTTGACAATTCTTTATACTGACCCTGGATGTATTTATATAATGTAATCATATCTCCTCTTAGACGCCTTTTTTCTAGAGAAAATAAGTTTAATTTGGTTGGTATTTCTTCATAACTTAGCCACTACATTCCCCTTATTAGTTTTGTTGCCCTCCTCTGTACCTTTTCCAGCTCTAAAATGTCCTTTTTATGAAGAAGTGGTGCCCAACATTGTACTCCATATTCCAAATGAGGGCATACTAGAGATTTGCATTGTGGCAGAATTATATTTGCTTCCCTTGCTTTTATACCCTTCTTAATACATGCTAATATTTTATTTGCCTTTGCAGCTGCTTCTTGGCTTTGAGCACTGTTACCTAGGTGGTTGTCCACTAAATATCTGATACACCTAGATTTGCTCCGTTAAGATTATAAATTGCATAGCTATTTTTCCTTCCAGATGCATAACTTTACATTTATTCATATTAACTTTCATCTGCCATTTAGATGCCCATTCTTTTATGTAAATCCCTTTGGAGGTAAAGAACATCATTAACTGATTTAATTACCCTGCACAACTTCGTGTCAAAAGCGAAAATGGAGACACTACTTTCCAGTCCTACTTCTAAGTCATTAATAAATATGTTAAAAAGGAGAGAACCTAATACTGAACCCTGAGGAACCCCACTTACCACATTAGTCCAATTGGAGTATGTTCCATTTACAACAACCCTTTGCTTCCTGTCTTTTAGCCAGCTCTCAATCCATAAGCAGATATTTACTGCAATTCCTGTATCTCTTAGTTTGCACAATAGTCTCCCATGTGGCACTGTATCAAAAGCCTTTGCAAAATCCAAAAAGACTCCATCCACTGAGTTGCCTTGATCCAGGTTCCTACTGACCTCCTCATAGAAACTAATTAATGTTTGACATGACCTATCCCTCATAAATATGTAATGACAGATCATGTGACACTTAGATTGCACACAGGTGGACATCATTTCACAAATTATGTGACTTCTGAAGTTAATTGATTGCACCAGAGCTTTTACATACGCACATGCCAATTTTCTGTTTTCTATTTCTAAAAAATAGTTTTATGTATATATTTTTCTCATTTCACTTCACCCACATAGACTATTGTGTTCTGATCCATCACATAAAATTCAGATTAACAAAACATTGAACATAAGGCTGTAATGTAACAAAATAGGTAAAAAGTCAAGGCGGGTGAATACTTTTGCAAGGCACTGTATCTCTACATATCTAAAAGCTAGGAAAATAATTTTCAGAACAAGTAATATATGATCAACACCAATACAAACTGAAGCAAAAAAATCTCTAAATAACACCAATGAACGTTAAGAACAAATATACTTTATGAATATGGAAAACCACAGCTGTACAACAAGAACAATCTCATCCCCATCCCAAGCTGACACAGAACCAACAGCCACCTGAACCAGCAAATAAAAGACTCACACCGTACAAGGATATCATTCTAGTTCTCAAGGGGCTAACCGCACACTGACCTTTCAGGCAGACAGGATCATCATTAGAATTTCCTTCAAAAAGAGGTATAAGGATTTTCCATATAAAAAAAAGAAAGCTCTCATGTTTGTCAATATTTTTCTCTCAATAATTGCATTTTTTTCCTGTGTTGGAAAGCAGAGTCCTGGCAAAAATGGGAAAGTTAACAAAGGTGGGGTGGGATGCTGCTAACTCAGGACGTTTAGGATTCAATCTCAACCAGCTTGAGTTAACTTGTCCAGTACGGTCTACATCCCTGTGACCCTATGAACCTCAGCATGTCTAATACAGAGATCTTAATTGCCATATCACCATCTTGTAGCCATTAAGCTAACTATACACTCACCCTCTCTCATGTTTGTTAGAGCCAATGTGAAACTCTCCCTGTCAATGGGGCCAATTCATTGTCTTTTTGGCAGAGGTGGTGTGTGTTTGATTTCCTGACTGCTTCCTTTAGTGTACTAGCAGTGAGTTCCTTGTGTACACAACATACACACCTTAATGCGAAGATGGATTATATGTTTTTGACTGATGTAGATTATGGCCACTGGGCCTTGCTATGCAACATTTTTGTTACACACCCAGATGTGGGAGGAGTGAGATATTTCACCCTACATGGTAAGAGACAAAATTATTTATTAACAAAAAAAAAACCAACCTCTCTAATAATATCAGTCTAGCTGAATGACTAGTAGGAATGGAATGGCATATTGGGATGCGATCGTTTTCATTTCTGTTAAAAAGAGTTTTCATAGCTTAAAGAACACTGTAAATTAAATTAACATATACCGCATATACTCGAGTATAAGCCGAGTTTTTCAGCATTTTTTTTTAAGGCAAAAAAGGGCCACCTCGGCTTATACTCGAGTCACTGCCCCCCCCCCCCCCCCCAGTCACTCTAACCCCCCGTGTGTCTCTAACCCCCCCTGTGTCTCTTTCGCTCCTCAACCTAAAGCCCCCTCCTCAGCATAACCCCCCCTCCACCTAAACCCCCTAAATACCTCCCCCCTCACTTAACTGCTTGTGCTCCGGCCTACGCTCCTTGACCCAGCGCCAGCGCATGTGACGTCACATGCGAGCCGCGTCATTAGCATATACCGAGTGCCAGCACCCGGTATATGCTAATGACGCGGCGCCACATGTGACGTCACATGCGCCGGGTCAAGGAGCGGAGGCCGGAGCACAAGCAGGTAAGTGAGGGAGGAGGTATTTAGGGGGGTTTAGGTGGAGGAGGGGGGTTGGGGTTGGGGGGGGGGGGGGGGTGGGGTTGAGGGAGGTTGAGGGGGGAGGTTGAGGTTGAGGAGGTGGGTTGGGGTTGAGGTTGAGGAGGGGGGTTGAGGTTGAGGATGAGAATGGGGGGTTGAGGATGGGGAGTTGAGGAAAGGGTTGAGGATGGGGGGTTGAGGAGAGAGGAGGGGGGGTTGAGGAGGGGGGGTTGAGGAGGGAGGTTGAGGAGGGAGGTTGAGGAGGGAGGTTGAGGAGGGGGTTGAGGAGGGGGTTGAGGATGAAGAGAAAGGATGAGGAGGGAGGTTGAGGATGAGGAGAGAGGATGAGGAGGGAGGTTGAGGATGAGGAGGGAGGATGAGGAGGGAGGATGAGGAGGGAGGATGAGGAGGGAGGATGAGGAGGGAGGATGAGGAGGGAGGATGAGGAGGGAGGATGAGGAGGGAGGATGAGGAGGGAGGATGAGGAGGGAGGATGAGGAGGGAGGATGAGGAGGGAGGATGAGGAGGGAGGATGAGGAGGGAGGATGAGGATGGAGGTTGAAGATGAGGAGGGAGGTTGAGGAGGGAGGTTGAGGAGGGTGATAAAGGAGGGGACACAGGGAAGGGAGAGGTTGGAAGAGACACAGGGAAGGGTGAGGGGGAGAAGAGACACAGGGAAGGGTGAGGGGGAGAAGAGACACAGGGAAGGGAGAGGGGGAGAAGAGACACAGGGAAGGGAGAGGGGGAGAAGAGACACAGGGAAGGGAGAGGAGTAGAAGAGACACAGGGAAGGGTGAGGGGGGGGAGAGACACAGGGAAGGGAGAGGGGGAGAAGAGACATGAAGAGAGAGGGGGACACAGGGGGCAGCACATTTCCCACCCTCGGCTTATACTCGAGTCACTCAATTTACCCAGTATTTTGTGGTAAAATGGGTGCCTCGGCTTATACTCGGGACGGCTTATACTCGAGTATATACGGTATATTTTGCATGTTTCATTCGGGGTGAGTTGGCTGTAACAAAAGCCAACAAGCTACCAAAGGCAACAGGCTACTAAAAGGCAGTGACCAGTATTACTCAAGTGGGCAAATATGCATAAGTACAACAAAACAAAACAACTATCATGCATGTAGTGCTTTGTCAAGAATTTGGAAAACATTAAATCTTGAAATTCTAATACAAGTATTTTATAATCCAAAACATATTGTAGTTTCATAAACTTACCTTCATAATCCTGAGAAAAGGATGCAAAATAATTTAGCATCTTCCAAAAATGATCAGCATGTCAGATCATATAAAAACAATTGAACTTAGAGTTCACATTTCTAGAAATCAAAGACGTTCGCGAAAAAATTATTCTAAATTTATAATTTAGCCTCTCTCTGAACAGGTACTTGTAAAGAAATATGGGAAATCAAAAGAAGAAGGCATTGAGAATACATAAAGTGGAAAAATACAAGAAGGTAACATAGGGTGGAGACTGAAGTTTGGGGTTGGTCTACTACATTTCACATTTGAAGACACACATGAAATACAGCCCACTAATCCTGCTCACTTCTTTTCCTCCTGCTTTATGGTTATTTCTGTTGTAGGAGTTTCCATGGTGGCAACACTTGGATGAGAATGTATTGTTGGTTGTACAAGGCCCCTCCCAAGAATGACAGGAGGTTGTTTAGCTGCCAGTGGTGGAACGAGGAGCCTGTAATAAAAGGAAATAAATCACATGAAAATAATAATCCTCCTTATTGTGGAAAAGACTGCAAATGATAATGTTTGTTAATAAAAAGTTCTCTGCTTTCAGTTCTAAGAGATGTCTATAGTAAGGAATGAACTGGCGCCATTGTGCGCCAAAACATCCTCTTATTCCCGTTCACTTAGTGCTTTCATTTTTAATCACTGCATACCTAAACCTATTTAACCCAGCTATACATTACTTTTCTAGTTCTTTTGCAATGCTCTTCTATATATATATATTTTTTTTCTTCTATGGGCAACTTTTATTTTCACCAAAATCTCTGTTTATGTTATTCTTACTTTTGTTCTAGGCAAGGGCTTCACAACTAATGTCTATGTGTACACTCCAGGATGGGGGTCCAGATAACGTTAATAAGTACAATTTCAATTTTAAATGGACATTGAGGAGGAAAAAAGAACACGGAAATTAATAAAATAATAATCCTTAAATCAGGCAAATATTAGGAGCATGTTGCCTATTATTATTTATTATTAACCCTTATTTGTAAGAAGCCAACATATTCTGTATATACAAGGTTTGAATAAAATAAAAAAATACAATATTAAAACATGGCAAAATGTATTGATCTTAAAATCTTGGGTACATGGTGTTTTCCCCAAAGCTCCTTCTAAGACTTGCAAACGTACAATCTGCAGTGAGTGGGACAGACCAAACCTGGACAGGAATAGAAATTGGGGCTCTGAATTGGCCAGAAAGAGATGGAACAGATGGAAATGGTGTCAGTTAAGATATGTGTCTGTGTCGAAGGTCTCAACTGGAGTAAGGCCAGAGCCCAGTTAGAGGCAGGGGTGTAAGGTAAGGGGTGTGTCTTCGTCCTAGGTCTAAGAAAGAAAAAAAAAGGATACTGAAATGGCAAGTCTAGCACCAGTTAGGAGATATTTTCTTCGGTATCTGGAAATGTCATCTATCGAGAAAAAAAAAAGACCTTTATCTAACAACTGGGGACATAGGCAGATGGCTATTCTAACAATGAAAGATATGATGTTTGTCCAAAAAGCTTTTTATTACCGGACAAACTTAGAAAATATGGCAAAGGCTACCTGTCTTTCCAAGAATCTCCAACAATTATGACATTCCAGGGAAGATCATACCAAACAAGTCTTTGGGGAATGACGGAGGGGGGGGGGGGGGGGTTGCCCATTAAGGATGCAATCTCTTTTTGATCACTTTGTGCCATCACAGACAATAAATTCTTGAAGCAATGGAGTATGTACTGGGCCCTAGAAGGTAATCAGGAGCCAAAATGCCAGGCAAGTCTTCAATTCATGGAATAAGCTGCAACCTCCATACATTTAAGCCTTCTGGTTGTCTTCAGTGGGAAGCTATTGATCTCCCTAGGAAAGGGCCAGCTTCTGGGGTTTATATCCCTTAGGGTGACCCCAAAGAATATGCAAAGAATATGAGAAAAGATACACACATGAAAACAGGCAGTAGTTACATATCCTGTCCTGTGGAGATACTTATGAACTTAGCCTCTTTGTGGATAATGTCATAGTTGCTCTCACAAATAATCAAGTCTCTCTTCCTACCAAATGAGCGCCCTTCATGAATTTGTTAAGGTGTCTAATTTAAAAATGAATGCAAGTAAGTCATAGGCCTTATTCATTAATGTTCATTCCGATTGGCTGGCTAACCTCCAGAATTCTCTCACATGTAAATGAATATCTGACATCATTAAATATTTAGGTATTTGTTTCACCAAGTAAGCTACTTTAACCAAAGAGTTTAGGCTCACCTATAACAATTACGTGTCAATCTTGCAAATCCACAGGAAGGAAATTACTTGATGCGGACAGGAACAGTGGACTTTAGTGAGCAAGTACTGAATTTGTCTTCAGGGCTCACAATAGTCCATAGTCCAATAAGATCAGTGGGTCTCTCCAGGGCATGACAAGGAGGTTAATAGGAACTTGGATCAAGGCAACTTTTGGATGTTGCAAAGGCTTTTGATACAGTGCCACATGGAAGACTATTGAGCAAACTAAGGGATAGAGGAATTGCGGTAAATATCTGCTGATGGATTGAGAGCTGGCTAAAAGACAGGAAGCAAAGGGTTGTTGTAAATGGAATATACTCAGATTGGACTAATGTGGTAAGAGGGGATTCTCAGGCTTCAGTATTAGGTACTCTCCTTTTTAACGTATTTATTAAGAACTTAATAAGGATTGGAAAGTAGTGTTTCCATTTTTGCTGATGACACTAAGTTGTGCAAGGTAATTAAATCAGAAAATGATGTACTTTCCCATAAATTGGAGAAATAAGCAACTAAATGGCAGATGAGATTTAACACAAATAAATGTAAAATTATGCATCTTTATGGAGCAAATCTAGGTGTCAGATATTGAAAGGGATTTGGGAGTACTTGTGGACAACCACCTAGGTAACAGTGCTCAACGCCAAGGAGCAGCTGCAAAGGCAAGTAAAATATTACCATGTATTTAATAGGATATAGACGTAAGGGAAGCAAATACTGTATTATTCTGCCACTATACAAATCCCTAGTGGATCCTCATTTGCAATATGGAGTACAATTTTGGGCACCACTACATTAAAGGACATTTTAGAGCTGGAAAATGTACAGAGAAGGGCAACAAAACTAATTAGGGGAATGGAGGGGCTAAGTTATGAAAAAAGACTACCCAAATTAAACTTATTTTCTGTAGAAAACAAAGAGTCTAAGAGGGGATATAATTAACTTATATAAATATATATAAAAAGAGAATTGGCAATATTGCAAAAGAGTTGTTTTTCTGTTTGCCTTCCTCTGTATCAATTAACAATTAATCTGCATATTGCAAAGATCAGAGAAGATCTAAACAGATTGAACTTGATGGTCCAAAAGTATTTTTTTAAACTTCAATTACTATTTAACTATGTAAACATGTGACTTGTTTAGGGAACTGATCTATCACTGTAAGAATTGTAGTTTTCCCTCTGAATAGAGGTCCACAAAACAATCCATGAAAATATCTGGACCATGGCTTTTGTGGTATGGACAATGGAATAAAAAGGCCATATGGCAACTTCCTACAAGTTCACATTATAGAATGTTTAGCTACTTGTAATGTCTGTGCTCAAAACTAATCCTTGAGTGAAAGCCAATAAAAGTTCCTTTCCAAAAGTTCATAGGTCTTACACACGCCTGGATGACCAAACATGGTTAACTAACAAGCCCATTTAATAAACTTAAAATCAAACAAACACTTTCAGGAACAAAGAGCGTCCCAATTGGAGCACACAGATTATTGGGAGCCTATAAACTACAAAATATTTTTTTGTAATTCTGACATTATTAGAGACAGAGTGCTGCCAGGCCAATATGTAATTACAAAGTTGAATCTAATAAAGTATAAAGCCATTGTGGTCTGACTATTATCACTGCTAGGCAGTTCAATTCCAGTTATAAGTACCACAGACCTTTCAAGCAGCTGTCTCAATTCCCCCAGTGCCCTTTAGATAGCCAATAGTTATTTATTGCCAATATCGTAATTGGACTAGACATGGAAGAATTTCCATGAAATAAGTGCAGATGGGTGTTTAATAGAGCATTGAGATAGGATAGCACTGGCATCAATACTAGAGGCATTTACCTCAATTAAGAATGGTTGAGCAGGTCAGGATTGGTCAGACAAGCTGCTGAACAGAGATTAAACTTTAATGTTTCAAATGCTTGAACAGCTTCAGTTGTTCACTTGATAGAAAACTGGTTCTTTTTGGTAAGAGTAGTTATAGGGGTTATAATTTGGGAAGTTTTTGATGAATCTCCAGTAATTATTACAAAAGCCAAAGAATCTCTGTGTAGCCATTAGGTTGGATGGCAGGGGCCAATCGCTGATGAGCTTAATTTTTGAGAGATCCATGGAAAAAACCTTTGTGGAGATTATAAGCCCAAAGAACAAAATGTCGCTCTGGTAGGAGGTAGGATTTCAGAGATTTGCCTATTATTATTATTTCCATTAATTGCAACGCATCAACATATTCTGTAATGCTTTACAGGAGGTAAGGGCAAGTAAAATACAATATTACCACAAAGAAAAAAAACCCTGTCTTTGAGCTTGAAATCTAACATATACAGTGCCGTCCCTAAAGCACTTAGCAAGATTGAAAACTCGCAAACTTACAATCTAAAGATTATCAAAAACATCCAGGAACTGATTATAGAAAGCAGGGACAATATATAAGAGACACAAAATAGAAAAGAGAAGACTTTCTTTAACTAAGCTATACTATGTTATTGAACCATATCCTCAGCAAGCACTTTATGTTTATTGCACCCAATATTATATCCAATCAATTCTATTTATATTGGCACTAAGCACTTTATAATACATTATTTACAAGCTATATGAAGGTGCAATACTTAAAAGTGATATCACTGTATTCACTATTACTAGCACAAGTCACTTTATGAATATGTATAGAGCAAACATATAGGTCCCTTAGTCTGGACCTGTATTTCTGCTATCTATCAGTATTTCCCCATTATTATTATTGCACTTTGTAGTCACTTATCACTTTAGACCAGAGGATTTAGTGTTTACTTCCACAGTTCCCCAATTCTATCTAATAATTAAGATAGTCCTTATAATCTTTTCAGATTTCACTACTCATAGGATCTCGTCAGTATTACACGATTTTATCTTATATTTTAACATTAATGAATAAACGTTAAGTTTTACTTATCTGCTGTTCTATATTGTTATTAGGGCAGAGGGTGTGCACTTACATACAAAAGGATACTTTTTCTCTCCCTTCTCCTACTGTGCCATTACAATATATAAGAGTGCAGAATAAAAAGAGCTCCCAGTACCACTAAATACGCTTGATGACACTTCGCACTCCAATTGCTGATTTTGGCTTACTGCCAATCAATTGTGCATCAAGGCTACCCCAAAATGACAGGAGACAGATGGGTTTTGACAATGAAGCAATGGTGAGAGTGTCCTGATGCATAGGATACAAGCCCAGATTCCAAGGGTGATGTGAAACCCCTGAGACAGCCTTTTGACAGGTATACCCAAGCTATGGGCACAGGTATCATCAATAAAATTCCCTCTTGCTCCTGAATCAAAGGCTTCAGCTGAGGTAGACAAAGCACCCCATTCTAGGACTGTAGGACGCATCAGATAATATCCAGGCTGAGGTGCAGAATTAGTATCTAGAGCCAGTATCTCCTATTGGATTAAGGGGATTAGGTTCCTAGCCTGGTTATGAAAATCTTTATAAGGGGACCATTTAAACTGCAGTAGAGATACAGGACCATACTAATTCTTCTTTTTCTATATGCATCTGGTCTAAAAGTTTAGAAGAGCCCAGATGCATGGGTTCTTCAATTGCCTGAAGTTGATGGACCTTGAAAGTTAGTAAAGTGGCACATATATCTGTAAGGTGATTTTGTGAGCATGCTCACATACTCTTTGCTTCAGCATACATCTGAAGGGATGTGAAAGAAAGGTGAGATTAGCTCAGCAAAGGAAGACCGTTAGTTCCTAATAGATGAGTTCACCTTGAACAGTCTCGGATAGGCCCAAGAGAAAAGTAGAGGACAATACAGCCTAATTCTAGTCGTCTTTCTTGGAGCCAGGGTTCTGAATTTCATGGTATAGACTCCCACTGAACGGTTGCCCTGTTCGATATGCATGAGCAAATGACCCAGTTGAGAATGGACAAGCAGGCACATCGAAAATGAACACAGGTCTGCTAAAAATACATGAAAGATTATGTAAACAAATTAATAAATAAGGGTCACTATAACAGTCTAACTTAACTTAAATTGTAAAGATAATCATAAAAAATAATTTAAATGCATTGTTATTATAAAAATGTATCCTTTTGTGATCACATCTACACTAAAACAGATTGGAGTTGCTTTAGCCTAAGGATGAGGGTAAAAAGAACTTTTAAAAACTGAAACACATTTGCCACAAAACTAATGCAGCAGTTAGATATACATGTCCACAACTTATAAAAAATGGAAGGAGCTTCAGACTAAAGATTAGGGAAATTCAGGTATTTTCAGTGCAGGTTTTCTCATATTAGATGAACCTTTTACTCACAATAATCTGAAAAGCTATTTCAAATATAATAATAATAATAACCTTTATTAGTAACGCACCAACATATTCTGTAGCACTATACTGGGGTAAGTACAAGTTAAAAACTATTTTAACACATTGCAAAATAATTGACAGCCATGTCTTTGAGATTATAATCTAATGTACATAGTGCTATCCCTAAAGCACCTAACAAGACTGAAAGCTTGCAAACTTACATAGTTACATATTAATTAAGGATGAAAAAAGACTTTCAGTCCATCAAGTTCAATCTTTTAAGATCTCCTCTGATCTGCAATATGCCGATTAGTTGTTAATTAATCAGTTGTTAATTAATTATTAATCAACTATTTAATTATTTATTTTTTTATTTCATTTTTTTTTAATTATTATTAATTAATCCAGAGGAAGGCAAACAGAAAAAAAAAACAAGTGAAACTTACCCAATCAGCACAAAGGGAAAAAAATAATGATTCCTTCCTGACCCCAAATACTGGCGATCCGATTTCTCCCTGGATCAATACTCTCTCTCTAATTATCCAGGATAACCCTAAATTCCCTTTTTAATTAGAAATAGATCCAGTCCCCCTTTAAAGTCATCTATCGAATTTGCTGTCACCACCTCCTCTGGTAGAGAATTCCACAACCACCCTAGCTGTGAAGAACCCTTTTCTTTCTTTAAGGTGGAATCCTTCTACTTCTAACCTCAATGGATGTTCTCTTGTCAGTTGAAAACCTCTTGGCACAAAAAGCTCTCATGACAAATCTTTATACCGACCCTGGATGTGTTTATATAAGGTAATCATATCTTCTCTTAGACACCTTTTTTCTAGAGAAATTAAGTTTAATTTGGTTAGTCTTTCTTCATAACAGCCCCTCCATTCCCCTAATTAGTTTTGTTGCCCTTCTCTGTACCTTTTCCAGCTCTAAAATGTCCTTTTTATGAAGTGGTGCCAAAATTGTACTCCATATTCCAAATGAGGACGTATTAGAGAATTGTATAGTGGCAGAATTATATTTCCTTCCCTTGCTTCTATACCCTTCTTAATACATGCTAATATTTTATTTACCTTTGCAGCTGCTGCTTGGCTTTGAGCACTGTTACCTAGGTGGTTGTCCAAAAACACTCCCAAATCCCTTTCAATATCTGATAAACCTAGATTTGCTCCATAAAGATAATAAAGTGAATGGATATTTTTCCTTCCCAAATGCATAACTTTTTATTTATTTGTATTAAATCTCATCTGCCATTTAGATGCCCATTCCTCAATTTTATCTAAATCCATTTGGAGGGAAAAACATAATTATCTGATTCAATTACCTTGCACAACTTCAGATCATCAGCGAAAATGGAGACACTACTTTCCAGTCCCACCTCTAAGTCATTAATAAATATGTTAAAAAGGAGAGGACCTAATACTGAACCCTGAGGAACCCCACTTACCACATTAGTCCAATCTGTGTATGTTCCATTTACAACAACCCTTTGCTTCCTGTCTTTTAGCCAGCTCTCAAACCATGAGCAGATATTTACTGCAATTCCTGTATCCTTTAGTTTGCACAATAGTCTATGAAGTGGCACTGTATCAAAAGCCTTTGCAAAATCCAAAAAGAATACATTCACTGAGTTGCCTTGATCCAGGTTCCTACTAACCTCCTCATAGAAACTAATTAGATTTGTTTGACATGACCTATCCCTCATAAATCCATGTTGACTCCTACTTATGATCTTGTTCATATAGACATATTCTTGTATATTATCCCTTATTAAACACTTCTAAAATCTTCCTCACTAGAGAAGTGAGGCTCACTGGTCTATAATTGCCCAGATTTGCTCTTGCTCCCTTTCTAAATATAGGTATCACATCTGCTTTTCTCCAGTCATCTGGTAGAGACCCTGTGTTGAGTGAATCTTGCAAAATGAAATATAATGGTTTGGCTATTACAGAACCCAGATTCCTCAGTTCCCGTGGATGTATTCCATCAGGACCCAGAGCTTTATTAACATTTATATTTTACAACCTCTTTTGGATTACTTCCTGCGTTAACCAATTATTTGGCAAAGGTAGTGTAGCCCCATTATGTTGCAGTGTCCCAACCACTGGTACCTCCCTTGTGTAAACCGAAGAAAAAAACCTATTTAGCTCATCTGCCTTTTCCTGGTCACTCATTTTCAGACGGCCTGTGTCACATTGTAATGTTCCTATAGCTCCCTTCCTCGCCTTCTTCCCATTAATATACCGTATTTTTCGCCGTATAGGACGCACTTTTTCTTCCCCAAAACTGGGGGGGGGGGGGGAGTTGGTGCGTCTTATATGGCGAATATACCTTTTAAAACTGCCTCTCTGGCCTCTTGATCTCTTCCCACTCCTGATTGGCGCTTCCTACAGCACCAGCAGCATGCATCGCGTCGGCCGGTGCATCCTAGTGACGTCACACACGCGACGCAAGGGAAGGCTGCAGGAGGAGTGCTGGTAGGAAGCGCTGGGGTGAGATCAAGATGGGCCGAGATGAGAAGAAAGGTGAGGATCAGGAGGGTCAAGAGCTCCTGGAGGCTCCCAAATGCTGCAAAATGTGTATGTATATGTATGTACAGGGAGTGCAGAATTATTAGGCAAGTTGTATTTTTGAGGATAATTTTATTATTGAACAACAACCATGTTCTCAATGAACCCAAAAAACTCATTAATATCAAAGCTGAATATTAAAGTAGTTTTTAGTTTGTTTTTAGTTTTAGCTATTTTAGGGGGATATCTGTGTGTGCAGGTGACTATTACTGTGCATATTTATTAGGCAACTTAACAAAAAACAAATATATACCCATTTCAATTATTTATTTTTACCAGTGAAACCAATATAACATCTCAACATTCACAAATATACATTTCTGACATTCAAAAACAAAACAAAAACAAATCAGTGACCAATATAGCCACCATTCTTTGCAAGGACACTCAAAAGCCTGCCATCCATGGATTCTGTCAGTGTTTTGATCTGTTCACCATCAACATTGCGTGCAGCAGCAACCACAGCCTCCCAGACACTGTTCAGAGAGGTGTACTGTTTTCCCTCCTTGTAAATCTCACATTTGATGATGGACCACAGGTTCTCAATGGGGTTCAGATCAGGTGAACAAGGAGGCCATGTCATAAGATTTTCTTCTTTTATACCCTTTCTTGCCAGCCACGCTGTGGAGTACTTGGACGCGTGTGATGGAGCATTGTCCTGCATGAAAATCATGTTTTTCTTGAAGGATGCAGACTTCTTCCTGTACCACTGCTTGAAGAAGGTGTCTTCCAGGAACTGGCAGTAGGACTGGGAGTTGAGCTTGACTCCATCCTCAACCCGAAAAGGCCCCATAAGCTCATCTTTGATGATACCAGCCCAAACCAGTACTCCACCTCCACCTTGCTGGCGTCTGAGTCGGACTGGAGCTCTCTGCCCTTTACCAATCCAGCCACGGGCCCATCCATCTGGCCCATCGAGACTCACTCTCATTTCATCAGTCCATAAAACCTTAGAAAAATCAGTTTTGAGATATTTCTTGGCCCAGTCTTGACGTTTCAGCTTGTGTGTCTTGTTCAGTGGTGGTCGTCTTTCAGCCTTTCTTACCTTGGCCATGTCTCTGAGTATTGCACACCTTGTGCTTTTGGGCACTCCAGTGATGTTGCAGCTCTGAAATATGGCCAAACTGGTGGCAAGTGGCATCGTGGCATCGTGGCAGCTGCACGCTTGACTTTTCTCAGTTCATGGGCAGTTATCTTGCGCCTTGGTTTTTCCACACGCTTCTTGCGACCCTGTTGACTATTTTGAATGAAACGCTTGATTGTTCGATGATCACGCTTCAGAAGCTTTGCAATTTTAAGAGTGCTGCATCCATCTGCAAGATATCTCACTATTTTTGACTTTTCTGAGCCTGTCAAGTCCTTCTTTTGACCCATTTTGCCAAAGGAAAGGAAGTTGCCTAATAATTATGCACACCTGATATAGGGTGTTGATGTCATTAGACCACACCCCTTCTCATTACAGAGATGCACATCACCTAATATGCTTAATTGGTAGTAGGCTTTCGAGCCTATACAGCTTGGAGTAAGACAACATGCATAAAGAGGATGATGTGGTCAAAATACTCATTTGTCTAATAATTCTGCACTCCCTGTATGTATGTATATGTGTATGTATATGTATGTATGTATATATATATATATATATATATATATATATATATATATATATAATATATATATATATTTGTGTGTAATGTAGGTGTGTATCTGTGTGTGAAGTGTATTTGTGTTTGATTCAGATTTTTTTTTTTCTTGTTTTCCTCCTCTAAAAACTAGGTGCGTCTTATCTGCAGGTGCGTCTTATCGGGCGAAAAATACGGTACTTAAAAAATATTTTAGGGTTTGTCTTACTCTCTTTTGCAATTAATTTTTCATTTTCTATTTTAGCCAGTCTAATAGCTATTTTGCAAGCCTTGTTGATTTACTTGTACTCATTGTTAAGCCACATTGGATGGGATTTATTCCTTTTACTTTTATTCCCACTTGGTATATGGTGATAAGTATGTATATTTAGTAAGGATTTAAATATTGTCCATTTATGTTCAGTGTTTTTACCTATCAGTTCTCTGTCCCACTCTATACTTTGTATTGCTGCCCTTAGACCGTTAAAATCTGCCCTTTTAAAATTAAGAGTTTTCGTTGGCCCCTTAAAATTTAGTTTTTTTAATTCAATTTTAAATGAGACTGTGTTGCGATCACGGTTTCCCAAAGGTTGCCCTATTTCAACATTTGATACTATATCAATATTATTTGTGATGACTAAATCCAAGAAAGCTTCATTTCTAGTAGGCTCTTGTAACCTGGACCAGATAATGATCCCTGAGTGTACTCAAGAACCTGCTCCCCTTAGCTGAACTGCTGGTCTCATTTATCCTGTTTATTTCAGGGTAATTAAAATCTCCCATTATTAGAACTTGCCCTTGCTTAGCTGCATTTCCAATCTGTAACACTAATTGTATTTCCTCACTTTCAGCTATAATTGGGGGTTTATAGCATACTCCTACTAATATTATTCTGGAACTTGCTGCTTCGCTATTTAACTCTTCAGTTAAATAGCGATTTAACTATTTAACATTCAGCTTTATCACTAGGTCCACCATAAATATCTTCTCTGACTGTAGGCTAAAATTCAGGCTTAATATACAGACAGTCCATACTCCTCTTTTACCATTGTGCCTATCTTTCTTAAATAGGTTACAACCATTTAGATTAACAGTTCAGGTAATGCCTATTAAATCCCATTTTTCATTAATTGCTAATAATTCTAACTCGCCCATTTTTTCTGGCAAGCTTCTGGCATTAGCAAGCATACACGTTATGTTATGAGTCTGCAGTTCTGAAGTGCCCGCCACTGTTCTTGAGTTACTTAGTACAACCTCCCTATTGACTATACTACCCCTCCCCCCAACTCCTCCCCTATGAGTTGTTAATACATCCCTTATAACCTCTACACTTGCTACCCCATTACTTACATCTAGTCCACCCCCCACCTACCAGTTTAAAATCTCCTCCAGCCATTCTACCATCCTATCCCCAAGCACAAAAGTTCCCTTATCATTAAGGTGCAATCCATCCCAGCTGTAGAGATTGTACCGAAGTGAGAAGTCAAAAAAAAAAAAAAAACTCCTTAGTGCACCACATCTTTAGCCATGCATTAACCTCCCTAAGCTCCTTCTGCCTCCCTGGGCTAGCATATGGCACTGGTAGTATCTTAGAAAACACTACATTGGAGGTCTTTGCTTTCAGTATATTACCTATTTCTCTAAAATCATTATTTAGGACTCTCCATTTTTCACTAACTTTGTCATTGGTACTAATATGTACCAAGACCGCCGGT
This sequence comes from Discoglossus pictus, assembly GCA_027410445.1. Classification (NCBI taxonomy): domain Eukaryota; kingdom Metazoa; phylum Chordata; class Amphibia; order Anura; family Alytidae; genus Discoglossus; species Discoglossus pictus. The sequence continues at coordinate 128,871,168 of CM050167.1, read as the reverse complement.
TCATTTCCAGCCACTCCCAATAACTTGTCTACCCGATCCACAACATGACAAACCCGAGCACACGGAAGACAGCAAACTGTTTGATTGCTGGGATCTGGGTGACAAATCACCCTGTCTACCTTCCTAATAATAGAGTCTACCATCAAAACCTGTCTGTTGCTCTGCCTATTCTGCCCTCCCACTCCTCCAGTAGAATTGTTCTCCCAGCTGTTAGAGGGAACAGCTCTATGTGTCATTGCCATTCCTGAATGGACATCCCCAACAGTTTCACTCAATCTGGCAAATCTGTTGGTGCTTGCTAACTCAGAACTGGCCTGCCTCCTCCTGTTCCCTCTAATTCCCCTTCTAACTGTAACCCAGCTACCTCCCTGGACATCCTCACTAGCCCCAGTTCCACACTCCATGCTAGGCCAAGATAAAAACTGTGCTCAGTGAGCACCATCTCCCTTTCCAGTGGAGCAATATCAAGTGCTGCAATTCTCCTCTCCAGATCTTCAATTTGAGCTTCCAGAGAGGCAACATGCTCACACCTGCCACAGAAGTATGGACAATGGATCAGCTGTTCCAGTATTGCATACATATGACAGGATGTACACAGAGTGAGGTTGCCACTGGACTGACTCATAATTATTATTGTTTTCTACCAAAATTCAGTGGGAAGAATATAAAATAATATATTTGTATAACGTTCCCCCTTATCCTGTTTATATTAACTTCTGCCTTCTGACCTGGGCACAATTAGTGCACTCTGCAATTTATCAGCCTTTACTTGCAAAAGGAAAATCCACTTACAATCTAAAGGATCGAAAATATACAAACACAATTATAGTGGCAGTTTAACTGCATTCAAATGGATAGTGATATTAGGGTTGATGACCACAACTTAGGCGTAGCGGAAGGTAGGTGTGGTAGTTTGGAGGTACAGACTACACTATTGGACGTTGTGTAGGGTCCACCGGTGTTCCCTCCTTCCTGGTTACGGGAGTCTACAAAATCTCAACAATTTGCAGACTCTTTGCTTCAGAAACTGAAAGACTATCCACTTTCCTTGGTGTCAATGGTGATCTGTTGTTTTTAGTTGGGCTCTGTTCACATCAGTGCCCGAAATTGGAGCCAAAGCATCATAGTAGGGATGGGGTTGAAAAGGTGCAGGATCTCCTTTAGGTAACCCCAATAATATGGGGTGATGATGGAGTCTAAAGCAATGGATAGAGGTGCCTCTAGTGTTGGTTGTTTTCTGTGGGTGTCATGATCAACTCCCGCTAAAATCTGTATCTTGGTGAAAGGGTGTTAGAAGAACACTGTGTATTCGCCAACTGGATGACGGCGTGTATGGAAGGTTATGTTACTCCTCTATGTAAAGTAGTCCTCCACGCATAAGAAATTCAATAAGATGGGACTTTTGAAAGATAAATATTGTTTTATTGATAGAAAACAATAGATAAGATACACAATATCCACCGTATCGGTTAGCGACTATGTGCAATGTGGACCGTCTAATGAAAAAACATTTCGAGATAGCAATGATAATTGGAAGGTGTAAGTACACTTCAAACGCGTTTCGCCACTCACTGACTGCTTCCTCAGGGATAGTGTTAGTGTTGCCCCAGAAATCCAGTCTCCTGTGCTGATGGTAGGTATCCCGGGGTGGCAATCAACCATACAAAGTAATATTGGAAAGCTTTTATGACCAACTATTGGCTTTACAACTCACTACCTGTCTCTCACCTGGCTCTCCCAATTGACGGCCTTTCTGTGACATGGTCGCCTTTCTGCAGGACCTCAGATGGAACAGGAGATGGTTGTTTTGGAGTTAATGAGGGGATCTGGCCTTTACCTTCACCCAATGGCACAGTCCCGAGAATCCCCAGGCCTACGGAAAAAAAATATCTAAGATATGCTTATCTTTAAAAGAGACATGGGCGTTCCCAAAAATGCTGTGCAACATTGATCGTTTTACAAGAATAAATATTTTCTCTCCTGACATTTTATACACACTGTTACAGCTGTGTTTACTGGGAAGAGATAAGCTCTATGAATTTCCTTATCTTTCTCCTGTCTCCAGGCGGTCAAGCTTTCCCGACACGTTAAAGAAGGAGCTGTACTGCCTTGTGCTCCTCCTTGTCACCATCTCCCTCCCAGCTGTTATCTAAGCAAGGATGGTTAATTTATTACTTTACATGGAGACAACTGCATCACACGTGTCACTCTTAATTCTGGCTACATTTCTCTAAACTTATATTCCAAGAATTATGTGTGCCAAAATATAAAAAGAGATCACATTGTCATCTTGCTCCTGGCATTAGCTAGGAAAACTACCTATAATTACAGAAAGCGGTGTGTAAGGTCTTGTTCTAGTTGGGCACAGAACTACTTCAAGATTTCTTTTTACTTATGGCCCCTGGAAAGTTTGAATCTCAATGAGCCAGGGGTGATATACTCTATTTGGTATTACAAACTTTTTTTTAATAGATTAATTTGTAGCTAGCTTATTCTAATGTAAGATTGTTCTAGTCTAACCAACCCAAACTTGCAGGAGGTGTGCCTGAGTATCTAAAGGATTGTTTGTCTTATTCATTTTTATGAACTAATAAATCTCTATACATTAATAACAAAAACTACGGCCTGTGTAAAAATATAAGTCTTTCTATAGTAATTAAAAAAAATTGTGCCCTGTGTAATGATGCGTAGTATTAAGATTCACTAACAAATAGACACATAAATAAACAAGGAACATAGTGCCTTTTATAACTATGAAGATTAGTAGTTTAAGTGAAACATTTGTGGTGAGCATTTCTGTAACAGCTAGCTCACCTCGACCAGGAGTTACATGAGGCTTTGTATCAAATCCCAGGCCCCGGAAGAGAGATGGAAGTACAGCTGGAGAATCAAATGGCTGCTGTAATGGAAATAAAATGTCTAGTTATAAAATGGAAAACTTTCACAGGTGCATAGTAACAAACTGGCAAAAAAATACTTTCTAAATTACTGAGTTCATGCACAGCACAAAAAAAAAAGTGTGAAAGTCACTAAACAGTAACGTTGATACGTTAAATGGTAAATTGATTTTTAAAAGTAAAGCAGCCTAATAGTGCAGACATATTAATGGCAACTCTGATTCACTGCCATGTAAGAAAAAAGGGGTTAAAAGTTAATGAAATGTTTTGGTGGTCACAGCAAAACTATTAGGTGGGTTTTTAACAACCTACATACAACATGTGTTTAATACAACAATTACTATCATCCTATGCTATCAGAGACAGCAAAAGGCCCAAGGTATTTTTACTGTAGAGACTAAGACAACATCAGTGAGAACAGACCAGCAGAGGGAGGAGAGTCACAAAGGGGAGAGGAAGAACAGATAGAGCAGCTTGCAAATCTCTAAAGTGGAGCATGGCGTGGACAATACAGAGACCCTGAGAGACCTAGGGGCCAAACAAAAAAACTTCTGTTGGCCCAACCATGACATACCCCGCTGGAGGATTGAATCTCACACCCCCTCTATATCGTCCCATATATGTCGAACCCAAAGTCAGAGCCACTGCCCCATCATTTGCGTCCCCTCCCCCTCGGCCAGATCTATGTGCCCAGAGGGGAGGAAAAGTATTTTGTTAAGTAGAAGAACTCCTAATCACGCCCAAAATAGACTGAGGAGGTAAGCAAAATGGCTGAGGAGCTTTTATCACCTCAAGCCTCAGCTTACCCAGTCAGAGAGCAGTTTATTCCAGGCACAAATGGTCAGGCAGACAGGCACATTACCCAGCATGTCCCATAGACACCTGGAGAGATGAAGGGATTTCTCTCATCAGTCCCTAAGCCGCAGAACAATCCATATGGGTTTGTAAATGAGCTGTACAATATTACGGTCAACTACAACCCCACATGGAGGGATCTGCTGCAGATAATTAGAGTTGTGCCAGGTCAAATAGACACAGCTGCCATCTGTACTACTTTACAAGCAGTTTACAAGAAATTTCCTAGCTGGTACGGTCTAATATAACCATTCTCTGGTGCAATGTTTTAAATCTAGCAACCTTTTTGCCATTTCATGAGGAGGACTAGGATCAACACCCAGGACATAATTGTGAGCAGGATTTGGAGCTCTACTATGCCCCTCCCAATCCTGTCTTAGATGAACCCATTCCAAATGCTGAAATGACACTATACATAAATGGGTCTAGACTCCAGAAACCAGATGGAGGGTTTGCCGCTGGTTTTGCTGTAGAGGATCACCCCTCCGTTCAGTACTCTGCGCACCTTGATCCTAGTATGCACTCGGCACAAAGTGCTGAGTTGCTTGCCCTGACCAAGGCATGTGAATTAGCAGAAGGGAAGACAGTGAACATATATATTGATTCCCGTTATGCCTATGGAATCCTCTATGATTTTGGCTTTTTGTGGGCACGTAGAGGCTTTCTGACCTCTAGTGGAAAGGTGGGGAAACATTCAGACCTCATACAGGATTTGCTACATAAAGTGAAGCTACCCAGAGCCGTAGCTGTTATGAAATGCTAGGCACATCAGCAAGAAATACAGGGCAGATGAAGCAGCCAAGAAGGCAGCTCTTATGGTTCTCCAAGAGTCCTCTAAAACTGTGGCGAATTTGACAATGGAAATCTTAAAGACCCTCCAAAACCAAACAGGTTCCCAGACTCAGAGAAAGTTGAAAAATGCTGGTTGCAAGCTGGAGAATGATGGTTGGAAACATAGGGATGGTCGGTTGTCTGCAACCCTAGTTCTATATCCTGTTCTAGCCAGTTTATCTCATCTTCCTTACCATATTTCCAAAGGGGAATGATTGCGAGTGTCAATAAATTTTGGTTTGTGCTAGGTTTCTCACAATTTGCAACTGAGTGGTGTAAGAAATGCATGATCTGTGCATAATACAATCCAGGCAAAATGACAAAGGTAGTGATGAAACACCAGTCTGACTACCAGTTCCAAAGATTGCAAATAGACTACATCCAGCTACCTAAATGTGGTGTCTATGAGTATGTTTTGGTATGTGTGGATATGTTCTCTTCCTGGGTGGAGGCTTGGCCCGTTGCCAAGACAACCGCAAGTGTGACTTCTAAAAAGCTTATATCTGAAATTGTGTACTCATTTTACTGGGCAAGTGTTTGCAGAAATAATGAAAGGGTTGCAGATTAACCAGCATCTACATACTACTTACCATCCACAATCATCTGGGAAAGTAGAGCGAGCAAATGGTGTTTTAAAAAATAAAATAGCTAAGATCTGTGAGCAGACTAACCTTACCTGGGAACAAGCCTTACCATTAGCCCTTTGTGCAGTGAGCCCTACCCCAATGGGAAAACATGGCCTTTCGCCATTTGAGATTTTGTTTGGCAGACCACCATCTGACAGGCCTTTTCTTTCCACAAGAATGACATGGACAGTATGGATCTTTAGCGGATTATGTTCTTCTGCTACAAATGCAACGGACTAAATTGCATTGAAAAGTTTTCTCTTCATTACCATTTCCAGAAGAAACAACTGGAACTCACCAGTTGCACCCTGGAGACTGGGTGGTGATAAGGAGATACGTGAGGAGACATTTAGAGCCCTGATTTGATGGCCCATACCAGGTATTACTGACCACACACACCTAAGTCAAGGTGGAAGGGAAACCAAACTGGATACACACTTCCCACTGTAAGCTAGTAGATTTCCAGGTCAGTGATAAAAAAAAAAACGGTGTTCAAAGGGTTAGGCCACTGGGGACAAAAATGGATTAATAAACTGTAGAAATGCATGTACTGCTCTGCTTATTTTGTTCTGTGTTTTATACTTTCATGCACAGGTGGACGGCGGGAAGCAGACAAATTCCATCTGACTCCTACATCGACAAACTGCCAAGCAGCTGATACTACTGACTGCTGGATATGTTCTCATATTCCTGCCACTCATAAAAGGAATGCCTTTAATCTGTGTACCAATAAGAATGAATGATTTTAATTTAACATATTATATTTACGAGGTTTAAATAGATGTATATCACTCTACTCATAATGCTCTCTCAGATCAAGGGAAATATTTAGAAATTGCTGGTATAATCTCTCCATCTACAATGTGTCTGGGGCCCATGTACATGAATTACATAGCAAAAATAAAAGGTCACTTTGCCAGTTTACCCAAGGTACATGTGGGGGAAACAGATTGTAGAAATGCTATCCTAACATTTAACAAGGTACCTAATGATACACCATGCGATATGGTAGATGCGGATTGTAACAGCTTATGTTTTTGCCCAACATTGAAAGCTTTGTGTGTCCCCAGGTGTGCTTGCCCTGAACGAACAGGCGAAGATGAGTGGAGCTGTCAAAGTCATGTGCACCACAATATGGTATGGTTTCAAAAGTGGCTGGGAAATCGTGGTAAGATAATTCCCAGGGTCTTGAGACAAGGACTCTATTACATTTGTGGTAATAAGGCCTACTCATGGCTTCCCATGGGGAAACTGTACCATAGGAAGAGATTTACCAGCCATTAGACCACACTTAAATATCTCATTGTTTAAAATATACCAAGAGGGAACTAGGTATAAACAAAAACTATTCTCATCTGCAGATAAAGCCTGGGTGTGGTTTCCCTCTTGGACTGGTTGGGGAGTCAAATTATCAAATAAGATCAATAAATATGCTAGTATCATGGATGGGATTATTAATAAAACTACAAGTTCTATCCATGCCCTAAATGAAGAGTTAGCCCAAGTCAGAAAAGTTGCCCTATAGAACAGAATGGCGTTCGATTATCTGCTAGCTATAGAAGGGGGAACTTGTGCTATCATAGGCTCAAAATGCTGTACCTGGATTGAGGACACCCATTACCCAACACATGAGCAAAGTAAAACAGTTGCAACAACAAGCTACAGAAGGATGGAACCCCTTCTACTGGATGGAATCTATTGGTGTTTGGTTTAACAATATGTTTTCAAAATTATAGTGGTGGTGATAGGATTGATTTTGATGTGCTGAATTGCCTGGAAATTGTTAGTAATTTGTGTTTCTCCTTGCAGCAAAAAGGCGGATACTCTTATTGCCTAAGGATATGGTACAACAGCCACAGAGATGACCGTCTGGTAGACTAGCTCGACTGCCTGCCTCTCCTGCAGACCCTCTTGTCATTTTTGTGACACAGGTGGACAACATCATCTCTGCAAGGGGAATCCAAAGTTGCACCACATCAGTTTGGACATTGCATTTGTTTATTTAGCCTAGGTCTGTGGTGGGGTGCATCTCTTGCTGCTGTTGTTATCCATTCAGATTGAGATTGCATGCTTGTGATTATGTTTTACAATAAAGATGTGTGAATGCTTAGAGGAAATGGTCACCAGCTAGGCAGCCTGGAATGGATGCCGGAATCCCACTGTCTATGCAGCTTATCTGTGTAGTACTGGCTCTTAAGGGGGTAACTTCCAGTTAGGCAGGCTGTTAGTTAGTCAAACAAGAAACGCAAAGTAATAAATATGTGTGATAATAAATTATCAAAAGGGTGAGAATTGTTAAAGAAAATATTAACTGGCCATATCTTGTCCTGTGCTTAATATCAAATTGATGCTTAAAAGCCACATCAAACAAAAGTTTTTCTGCTTGGTTCATCTATTCTGTTTGCGTGCACACATTTACTGTCAATTGCTGAAGTCAGCCACCCAACTACTGCAAGTACAAGATAAGGAAACTCAGAGTTAGAGAACGTGCAGAGACTTGGATTGGTTAAAACACATTACTGGGATGCCTTCAAAAGGTGATACACCTCTGTCACTTTGTTTTGTAATCCTGCTTCATTGTACAATAATAATTATTTAATTTGGACCAGTTTCACGTGCCTTATTTCCTCAACAATTTAAATATACTGTAATAATATCCAATTTCTAATGAGAAATATTTAATAAACTATAATAATAATAAAACATCACACCATTATTTAGTAGTTCAACCACTAACTCCCCTAGCGACAAAAAAGTTAAAGATGTATTGTGATGATTAGATAGGAGTGGCAATACAAATTATTTACCCCGTAGTTACTAACAACATTCCTGCTTACCTATAGATATCACAGTTATTTATACCATGAGATATAAGTTGTGGTGCAGATCACAGTGCAACAACAAACTGAATTGTTCATTTCTATTTAGTAATAAGCATATAAGTACATACACTTTATTGTTAAGTTATGGTCAGTCAGAATACTTTCATACACAAAAATGAAGGAATATACATAGCGTTGATGTCAGTGCCTCCCACTTTCCGTGTGGTTGCTAATCATTTCTAATATACATTTTTGGAATATGATTGTCTGCCATATTTAGGCTGATTACCAAGATTGAAAACTCAATTTTTTTACTTTTTCGGTCTCTTATATATTCAAGACTTCAGCCAGATTTGGGGCATCAAACGGAGATAGACCAAATATACACTAGTTTCTATATCTTTAAAGAGGCCATAGACTGGCCAGCAGAAAACGTGTGTGGCATATTCTCTCATGACTACCTCTTAAACTCTCCAGTATCCAAGTAACAAGATCCAGAGATATATTAGATTTTGTTTTTCTGTCCCAAGTTAAGAGCAATGATAGTGACTTTTTGTCTCGGTAATCTATAGTGGTACATAAAGACAAGTAAAGACCCACCTAATTCCTAGTTTATGGAATCAGGAAGTGGGATTATGTATTGATTTTTGTCTCCAGTACTGCAGTTTATACTGTATATGGCCAAATATGTGTACTCATATTAAGTAACGTTGAAATGAATAAGAGGCAGATAAGCCCATAATATATGTGGTAAAGGCATTAAATGCCAAGAACTTTCCTGCCAAAGGAGCAAATCAGTGCATTTGTTTTTAATTTGTAAATTTTAATAGTTTTTACTTGTCATTGTTCCCTATATTGAATAAAAGTTGTCATTATATTAGAAATTATTCCCTATTGTCTGTATAATGATTGATCGAGTGGTAACCACTCATGGGAAACTAACTCCCTAGATTGTACTATATTGCATCGCTTAGTGAGCCTTCCAGAAAGGAGGAATCCATCAAGGGTCACAGGCCTTTTTCTTTTCCATTCACTTTCATCACTATCATAGGAGGGCCATTGCCAATTTCCATAACTTATGTGTCATGATTTAATTGTTTAAGGACTCATATTGCCAGTAATTATAAATATGGCCAAGGGAGCATTATAGTGTTACATTGTGATTATGTATTATTGTGTGTGTTATATGTTGCCTGTACATGGTTATTATGTATACTAGTTATTATTTATAAGAGGAAAAATGTGTTATAGAACATATGTGGAAATGGTAACAAATGCTCTGCACAGAGGCTAGCTGCAGATCATTGCACCCTCACCTTTGATAAACAGCAGTTAAAACAGATGCATGTACTTCAAGTAGGCTTAAGCAAACACTTGAGATTAACATCAAGGTTGTTTTTCTAGTCAGCTATAGATATCTGGTGAATTTGATCTCAAGCGTTTTTATATTAACCAAGGATTCAAGGCAGATGTGTTTCATCACACACATACACAAATGTACACAAGAGTGTGGTATTGGAGAATATAAATATATTGATTCCATTATTCAATAAAGGTTCAGTTATATTTTTTCACATATCCACAATGTGAGACTATTTTTGTGTTTTGTATCCTGACTTGTGGAGTGGACTTGCCATGGTCCACTAGTAACCTGTATCCAGTATTCTCTGCCTGTACATTTTGGGCCTTGCCCCCTTAAGAAGCCATCTTTTGTGCCACAGAGAACAGGAACTACACAATTCTGCTGGGGTTGGTTTGAACTAGGTTCATATCAAGCCCCCTTGAAGAAGCAGATTGTGACATTATGTTATGTTGGCAGTTCAATTGAATAAAGCATTTCAGATCATGATTTAGGTTGAAGTGAAATGGTAATCATATTTCCTATTCATTTTGTTTTTATTGTCAAACTTGATAATGGGCAATATGTTTTTAGAAAGTAAAAAAAAAATGCAATTAATCTGTTTGGTTCCATTTTATCTCAACTGATTTTGTTTGATCTGGAGGGTGTGTCCTAGTATATTTTACACTTGCAGTTTAGCTTCCATATTTCTATTGTGCAGACAGAAGCTTCTTTTGCATTTAAAGTCTACCCCACCTAAGTGGATTGATCAGCAGAAACCAATATGCTGAATAATTTCATATAAAAAAGGTAATAAATTAAATGCTGCATTTCCTTTCTTGCCTATTTAAGTGTAGTTCTTTAAAAATGTGCATTTTATAATCCCATCTTCGTTTTCCTACCAAGCTTCCATTATAATACTTCAATTTGATTTGAGTGGTCGAAAATAAAACTTACTAATGACTAATTGCCGTTCTCATCTGTATTATTCTATAACCTGTCTATATACCTTACCAATTACTGAAAATTAGTCTCTCTCCTACTCACCAGGTTTCTTCTGCTTTTTAAAATACTGTTTTATTGTGTTTTCCCAAAGAAACAGAGAAAACACACATAATACAACATAATAAATGTCCACATCAGGTAAACATAAGTCTAATAGGTATACATTTAGAAAGTAAAATAGAGTCTAGTTGAATATAGTCCGAGAGTGTTCAATATTATCTTTTCCCAAAATTGCTTGAGGAAGGCTGACTGAAATAAAAGAATATATAATGTAAAGTGCTGGTAAAAAAAAATAAACAGGAGGGAACAATTTGATTTGAATTCAGACACACCAATAAAAAAAGGTAATTGTTTGCCTCTGTACAGACATCTAAAGGCTAAAATATAGTTAATATAATCTTCACAAAATCCCTTCCATCAACTATGAAGTTACTTGAGGGAACGATTGAATGGCTTCACAAGCAATAAAAAAAATCAACAATATCTAAGTGAACTTTTGAACAATATAATAAGTAAATAGATCACATATAAAGTTGTAAGCATGCGGGTTGTTGCTAACGCTGCGGGCTCGCGAAGCGAGGGCCTTTAGTTGCTGGTATGCACCAAACACCCACGGATTTTCCGAAAAAGACGTACGAGATCCGAAAACAAGGACGCAACCCGCACGACCCGCAAAACATTACAAACACAATAAATACAAAAGACAAACACATAAAAACCTTACCCACAGCAAGGGACCTCTGCAAGTGAAGTTACACCTCGATTTAAGTCCAAATTACAGAGTTTAGACACCCCAAAAATCACCTAAGCAAGAGAGAAAATGGCCACCGAACAAAACGAAAACGAGGCTAAGGACCCAAAACTACTACACTTACTCGCAAAACAGAACGAATGCTCCAGTCCAGTTCACGAGGCACGTAACACACACTAAACTGCTATTACCCACCATTTTACATGAAACACACAACTATTAGCCGCAAAAAGGCGGCTGAAACGCAAATTTAATGCTGGAATGCAAATAGCGCATGCGTATTGCGTTCTAACGGTTTCAAGCACCTAAAAGTTTATAAATACTGCCTACTTTCCAAAAAATTCTACATTTCTCCTCAGGTGATGAACAGTGTGACTGGATAGTTCACTGCTGCCATTACTTCAGAAGAGAATTACTTCCTAATTTACAACTTCACAATCAGCAAATTCCAACTGAGAGGTAAGCTATAATATATTTAATTTATTAAGAAAGACCCCCAAAAAAAACTTTTTAAAAAAAGAAACATTTCAAACATTCCCAACCAAGACATCATTCATGTATAGTGAGTGACATGTGAAATCCACATTTATGTGTATAGGCATTACAACAAGCTAATCTTAACTCACAGTAATCAAACAAGTATATTCAACTGACATTAATTCACAAGAACTAATGCCACAAAAAAAAAATTACACCAATACATATTTAACCTGCAGCTTAATCTTTCCCGTTTTTTTCACTATTCAAACAGACTCTGCATCAACAGCGTCACCTGTGAAAGAGGATCACTTTTAAAGAACAGAAAGAAAGAAAAAGAGGTAAGATACAAAAATACATTACATGCAGAAAAAGACCATGCTTTGCAAAAACCAAAACAATGAATATACAATTAACCATTTCCCTTTCTCTTTCAAACAGACACTACAAATAGACTGGCGGCTTAAGATGGGCAGTAGGGGACCCTCTGTCATTCAGACAAGAAAAATACTTCAATCAAGGTATAACAAGTAAAAAAAGAAACACAATCCCATGTTTAGTGCCTGCCAATATCAGAAGTCAAACTAAAAAATACAAGCCTCAATACAAATTACAGCAACGCAAAAACACCACAGTTCAAGAAACTTTCCAAACACATATACAATTCACAAATAAACAGACTTGCACAGAAAAAACAATTGTTAACACAAAGCAGTACTAAAAATAAAGTGGTGGACACAAAACAGGATGGCATACCAAACATTAGCAACAGAGAGAAAACAAAAGTATTCCTCCTGTTTACTGTACAACAACCTCTAACCAAATGGAGCATCCCAAAAGTGGTGGACACAAAACAGAATTGTACCAAAAAAAAGCGCCACAACATAAAGAAAAGTCAATTAACATTCCTGTTTACTGTCCAACAACCTCTAACCCTCACAAAGAAGCCAAATTAAGCATACCAAAAGTGGGGGACACTACTGCAAATAGTTCCAACATAGAGAAAATACAGTCAGCTTTACTCTACAACAACCTTTAAACCTCAGCCACAAGCCAAATACAGCATCCCAAAAGTGGTGGACACAAAAAAGGATAGTCCAACAAACATTGCTAACATATACAAAATGGAAATAACATTAATGATTACTCTACAAAAAAAAACTAACAGTTTCAAATAAAATAAATTATAACAAAGAATTGATGAAGTCTAATTACATCTATGGCCTTAGAGACAAAAATAAAATTAACTGGAATACTTGGGAAAAATACATGCAGTAACGTAAGAAAAGCTAAATGGAATGAAACCAACTCAGGGATTATAGCTATAGGAGTAGGTAGAATCCTTTTGTATCCTTCTTTTCCTTTCTCATCTCTTGTACCCTTCCTGTCTCTCATTCTCATTACTGATTGATTATGAGGAAGTGAGAGACGAGGATAGGAGAAAACAAATAGATATACCTTTGGGAGAATGAATGAAAGTTTGTATTTGTGGTATATGTAATTGTTAATGTATGACGTATCCTACAAAATAAGAAGAAAGATAGAAGAAGACAAGGAGAGAATGGAGAGTACTCTTACGATTTTATTATGTCTCCTCTATCTCCTATCTTAGTGATATTGAACATAAATTGTTTTGTATGTATTTTGTATTGTCTAAAATTTATGTTTTATAATAATAAAAAAAAAAAAACTAACTGTAATCCAGAACTAACATCAAACAATGTTAAAGTTGTGCACAAAAAACAGCATAACATAAGAAATCAGGAAAAAATGTACAGTATAAAAAAAAAAAAAAAAATCCTTTTTCATGACCTAACAATTACTACAGTAAAATAATAATACAATTACAACAGTGGTCTACACAAAACACAATACGAATCAATTACAGCCAGCGCTGTACGCTTTCTCACACACTCTCAAATCAATAACAATTTACACACAAGAAACAAAGATAATATCAGAGCACATTGCTTTGCAAAAAAATAAACTATGCTATTAATGAAAAATACAATATAATCAAATAGCTTTTTTATTTTTATTTTACAACAGACTGCTTCAAGACTCTCGCAAGAAGAATTCCAACAGCGGATCCAGGGATATTCATCTTGAAATCACACTTCCAACAAGGTACAGTATAACAAGTAAAAAAAGAGAAAACAAAATGAACATGTTTGCTGTGCAGACATGTCAAGAGAAAAAAAGAAAATAAAACAACACACCAACAACAATAAGCCTCACAAATTACAAGCTGACACATTTCTCATTTACCTACTAATTAGCTTTTACGTACAACAACCTTTAACAGTAAACCCTAACTTCAAATTATCAAACAAAACGTGCCCAAGATAAAACAGCATAGTACAAGAAATAGTGAAAACACATACAAAAATCAAATATAAATTATCAGTTCAGAGCCATTACGTACAATATTAAGCACAAAACCTAAACAGAAACATAAAATAGAATACTAAACAAATACTACTAACACCTAACAAAGAACAATACAAACCTTTTCACACCCACACCATATAAGCCTTTAAGTACAATAGAAGGGTACTATTACAACAATCACCTGCAGTACAAAACTTCAAAGAGCAATATATTACTACCATTGTTTAGCCTCTACTATGCCTCTAAGCCAACCCTACAAACCTACAAGATAAAAACCACCGGAAAAAAAAAACATACGCATTTAACACTATAAAGCTACTACATCTACAATAACCTATACTGCAATTACCTTACCTCCGATATGCCTTTAAGCCAAAAATTAGAACCTACAAGATAAAAAGTAACAGCAAAAGAAAAAAAACATTTAACAATAGAAAGCAAGTTCATCTACAATGACCTATAATCACATACAAAGTTAATTTAGAATCACAACAGTGTTGCAACAAAAACATTTTAGAAACCAACTTAACATCCCAAACTAAACTAATGATACATTCTTTTCATTTCCAGATTAAGATGGCTGATAACGAGACCAAACAGGAAAAGATAAGACGTCAAGCTAGAGAACGACAACAAAGATGGGCAAACCAGCAGACGCCGGAGCAGAACGAAATTCGACGAGAAAAAGAACGGAAAAGACTTGCAAGCAAAAGACTATCAGCTGAAAAAATAAAAGCTACACCCAAAAAAGCGACTAAAAAACTAAAGCATTTTGAACCTGTTCCTGAAACATCGCATAACATTTTAAATGATGAATTACACACTGAAACTGATATATGCTCTTCAAATTGTCCTTTACAAGTCTTTAGCAGTAGAGGTTCATAATTGTGGTGACATGAATATTCTCTGTCATATTTTGTGAGGCTTATCATTTTAACCGGAAAGACCCAGAGATTGACACTTCATTAGTTGCTGTCAAAAAGGCAATGTCAAACTTCCAGAAAGAAAACAATTCCCAACATATTTACAAAACATTATGACTGAACCTACTTTTCCAAACTACAAAAATTTTAAAACAAACATAAGATCGTACAATAGTGCCATATCCTTTGCATCTATGGGGCAACATTAGCTGCTAATGTACCAGGACATGGTCCTTACTGCTTTAAAGTCCAAGGCCAAATTTACCATTGTACTTCCCATTTACATCCAGATGAAGGAGAGCAAAGAAAATTTGCTCAACTATATGTCCTAGATACAATGGAAGCTGTTGACCAACGTATGCAGCTGCAAGAAAATAAAAAATGTTTACCCAGTGTTTTTATAGAGCTAGATAAAATTATGGCCAACCCCTACACTGAAGCTTATAAAAAATTGGCAGAAGTAGAAAAGGAACAACTTTATGCAGAAAGACAGCAATTACCAATCCCAAAGGTCAAAATGGTGCTTAAAAGAGATAGACATACTGATAAACGCTGTTATAATTTGCCAACATCAAATGAGGTTGCTATGGTGTTTCAAAACGATGAAGGAGAATCACCATTTCAAAGAGACATTAGAATATATCCCAGAAATGAGGAGCAACCATTCATTAATATCAGTATCTTAAGTACTAATTTAGATCCAATGACATATCCCATTTTTTTTCCCAACACGGAAAAGCAGGCTGGCAACCAAAATTAACCCTTCCCAGTTACCCAAATGCTAAAATCCGAATGCGAAATAATATTTCTGTAACGGAGCTGTGACATCAGAGGTCAATATCTCCGCTAATAAATAACAAAGGACAGCCAATTATAGCGCAGCCCGGTCCCACAAGTCCCTCTCTCCACAATGGACGATACACACCGTGGATTTTCAGAACAGGAATAACTTTTAATTCTTTTACACACATATATTTACAGTCAGAAGGGGGTGAGAGTCTCCACAGGGACAATGGAATACTCCCACCTTTGGCCATACAAAGACTTAATTAGCAAATGGATTATAATCTTATTACATCATCACGGGAGCCGACTGGTTCCATACACAATAGAGCTACAAACAAAGCAGATGGATAATTGGGTTAGCTCTTCCTGTCCCTTGCAGACTCCCATTTCTAAACAAGAGGATGGAAAGCCAATATTAACCCTTGGGCCTCGTATAGTCCAGTTACCCCTTCCCTACCAGTTAACCCTTCCCTGGCCTGGTATAATGTCCTGGGCAAGGATGCAATGTCCTTGGTATAATAACAGTGATGGGTTTCTGTTACAATTTCCATGCTTGAATTTAAAGTAGCTCAAATTGCCATTCGAAATACATTTAATCCAATTCTATGTGGTGGAAAACTAACACAATGGATTATTGATTCCTATTTTCAAGTTGAGGCCAATAATTTAAACTTCATAAAATATCAAAAAGATAAACTACGTGTAGAACAGTATTGTGGATTAATGGATTATGTCGCTGAGGTTGCTACAAGCAGAGACATGACAGCTGGCAAAGCCATCATTTTACTATCTCCTTTCCAGGGATTTCCTCGCAATATGAGAGAAAGATACAATGATGCCATGGCTAGTATCACCAAATTTGGGAAAACAGATTTATTTATTACATTTACATGTAATCCCCAATGGCCAGAAATTACACAAAATTTACTTCTTGGCCAAACTGCTTCTGATAGACCAGATTTAGTAGCCAAAGTTTTCAAAATTAAATTAAATGAATATGTGACATCACTATAAGTCACTTTTTGGCAAATGTCTTCCTTATGTATATACAATTGAATTTAAAAAAAAGAGGCCTTCCACTTGCACATCTTTTGATAATCCTTCAAGAAAAAGATAAATTAGATACTGGTGACAAAGTGGATTCAGTCATTGTTGCTGAACTACCAGATCCAGAACTATATGGTAGACTATATGAGATTGTAACTCATCGAATGATTCATGGACCCTGTGGAGATCTTAATCCACAGTCACCATGTATGGAAAATAATAAACGTACAAAAGAATTTCCAAATGATTAGAGACAAAACTTATGCCAATTGTGATGGCTATCCATTATATAGAAGAAGAGAGGGAGATAGTGCCATTATTGATGGCAAAAACGTTGACAATAGATATGTGGTTATATACAATGCACATTTACTTTTAAGTATAATGCACACATTAATGTAGAAGCCTCCACTTCCATCAAATCCATTAAATAGGTCTACAAATATATTTACAAAGGCTATGAAGCAGCTACTGTAGTCGTCAAAAGTGCAGACAATACCAAAAGCACTGAGTTAGTACATGATGAACTTGCATCTCATGTAGATGCTCGCTATGTCAGTGCGCCAGAAGCTATGTGGCGGCTTTTAACATTTGAAATGCACAATAGATCACATGCAGTGATCTGCATAGTTTCAATTAAATTCTACAGATTCACAGGACACAATTCTTATATATTGAAATTCCATATCATTATGTTTTCGTTAATGGATTATGGAGACCAAGAAAAAGCAGAGGAAATAAAATACCAAGAATTTAAACAGTCAGTCCAAGAGACCTTGAACGTTTCTGCTTATGACTACTCCTTTTAAATGTTCCTGGTGCACAAAGTTTTTAACACTTAAGAACTGTTAATGACATGCTATATGAAGCCTTTCATTTAGCTGCCAGACATAGAAACTTAGTAGCTGATGATACAGAATGGGAAAGATGTCTAGAAGAAGCAGCACTATGTCACATGCCACGGCAGATGAGGGAACAATTTGCATTCATTTGCATCTTCTCAAATGCTCCAAATGCATTAGCTTTGTGGGACACATTCAAAAGTAATATGGCTGAAGACTTTATGCAACAATACAATGAACCCATTGCACACTTAAAAGCATTAATGGAAATCCAAGAAGTATTTTTAACGCATGGATTAAGTTGTGCAAGTTTTAATCTGCCTGATCCAGGTCTTATAAATGACATAAACTTTGAAGACTATGACATTCAACTACAAGCAGAAAGGACACAAGTAAAACTTGCAACTTTAAATACAATTGCAAGCATTTAATGCAATAAAAAATGCACTAGATGATGACATGGTCAAACAGCGTTATTTCTATCTTGATGGACCTGACGGATCAGGAAAAACATATCTATATAATTTATTAATGAGTTTTGTACGAGCACAAGGTCAAATAGAACTTGCATTTGCCCCACTGGAATTGCTGCACTTTTGTTAGAAGGTGGAAGAACTGTGCATAGTGGATTTAAACTGCCAGTGCCTATTTTAGAAACATCAGTGTCAGATATTCGCATGACATCATTGCAAGCAAAAAAACTGAAAAAAAGTAAATTCATTATAATAGATGAGGCTACAATGATGTCATGCTATGCCCTCCAATGTATTGACCGTTTGCTTTGTGAAGTCATAAATAATACTTTTCCATTTGGTGGAAAGGTAATGTTGTTAGGTGGTGATTTTAGACAAAAATGACCTGTCGTTGTACATGGAAATCGAACCGACCATCTTCATTTATAACAAAATATGAGATCAGAGGGCAAAATGATTTTAATGATTTGCTTATTAAAATTGGAGAAGGAAAAACAGAAAAAATACCAAATTTACCTGACGACACTGTGCACATCCCACCTCATATGATTTGTGAACAAGATCTTATATCGGCTATATTCGAAAGTACAATAAAGACCAGCACTATTCTGAACTTGACAACCAGGTCATACTAACATGCAAAAATAAGGATGCATTGCTTTTCAATAATTACATTTTTTTTTAAAATTACTGCACCACAAAAAAATTATTACAGTGCTGATTCTGTACTTGCTGATGACAAAGAAAGTCACGCAAACTTTTCCACTGAATTCATAAACTCATTAACTCCTTCTGAAATGCCACCACATATTTTACAGCTAAAGAAAGGTGCAATTGTCATGTTACTGCAAAATATGAAACCAAAAAAAGGCCTATGCAATGGGACAAGATTAATTGTTCAACAATTAAAGGACCATTTCATAAATGCTGAAATTTTAACTGGTACCCATAAAGGAGAGAGAGTTTTCATACCAAGGATAGATTTAGCACAAAGTCAAAGTAGTCTCCATTTTATACTTCAAAGAAGACAATTTCCCATCATTATGGCATTTGCCATGACCATTAATAAATCACAAGGAAACACTTTCAAATCTGTTGGTATTTTCTTAGAACAACCAGTATTTGCACATGGCCAATTGTAAGTTGCCTTATCACGCTGCAAAAATCCACAGGTTATTAAAGATTACATTGAAAATAATGAAAGTCAAGGTGATTTATTACAGGATGGATGCATTTTTACGAAAAACATTGTCTACTATGAAGTACTGTAAATTTCAATCAAACAAACAAAAGCCATGCAAAACCAATTTAAAACAAAACTCAAAAATAAACTCAAGCACAATATAACCACAAAAAATGCTGAAAAATTACAGACAATCGTCCGTTTCTTTAAAAAAAATCATTATTACGCCACAGAAATTAGTTTTACACCACCAATATTTCCATATTAAACTTCATACAATGGCAAAACACATAGAGAACAGTGGTTACACATTACGGACAAAATTTAAGGTCTTGCATTCTCTTTTTAGAGAATCACCTTTCCACAGAGGAAACTGTGTGCCATTTTAAACAATTACTACACCAACAAAGGTCCACCATTGAAAACTACCAATAAATAAAGCATTCAGTCATAATTTATGGAAGTACTGTTTATTCATGATTAGCACCAAAAAACACTTGCCTTATTTGAAAAAAATTCTGTTCAAATGTTAATTAACAATGTAACTGTTTATAACGTTACAAGTTTGCGAAAAAATACTTTAAAGTTCCTTACTTAGATAAGAAAGTTCAAGCTTCCAGAAATATACTTTCAAGTTCCTTACTTAGACATATTACAAAGTTCATGTTAAGAGCACAAGCCATTTTCAGGCACAATGTAAATGTTGTATTTCATGTTAAACATTAATCCAGGGACTAATCCAATAGCCAGTTAATGGGGTCAGGAAGGAATAAAAAAAAAATCCCACTTTGATACAAATGGCTACGTTTCAAAGAGGGTTT